>JAQIUQ010001401.1:387500-432500 GCA_030378365.1 Hybognathus amarus | reverse complement strand
AAATCTGTAGAAATTACAGTAAAACTGGCAGCTGCTTGCCAGTAACTTCCTGTAGATTTAAATTGTTGTTATTTACTGGCAACAGTTTGTTCAAAGTTAAATGAACATTAAACATTAACAAGTCTTTATCTTTTACAGAATAAAACTAAAATAACAGCCTCATGCAAAGCATTCTGGGAAGCAAAATCTGAAGAAAAAAAGGAAAAAAGAAAAAGGTTGATGAAGATTTCTGGTTCCCAGAATGCTTTGCATTAGATTGTTATTTATTTATTTTTATTATTCTGTAAAGACAAAGACTTGTTAATGTTTAATGTTCATTTAACTTTGAACAAACGGTTGCCAGTCAATATTTATCAATTCAAATCTACAGTAAGTTACTGGCAAACAGCTGCATAACTACAGCAAATTTTTTACAGTGTTCGGAACAGTGTTCGGTGTGAAATAAACAGTTATCCAAATTTGGAAATGAAAGTTAAAGCTCCAATCTCCAATCAGAATATCCAGAAAAAAGGTACGTCTGGTCCCTCAGTGACAACTTCACTCAGAGTAGCTGTCAATCACAGCTGTCAATCATGATGTCACGCCCCTGTTTTTACAGCATCGAAAAACGAACTAAAACCAAACTTAAGGCCATTGCACACTGAGTACGAAATTTTCATATGCGTTTTTCGTGTTCGTCAGCCTAAAAATTCGTCACGCACAGAAACCTTGCACACCGAGTCCGATGCGTATTTATTAAACCTTTGCGGAAAAAACCCGCAAAAATACCAAATGGATTGTCAAGCAGTGAGAATGATTTTGTTGCCCTCTCTCTTATTAAAAAGAGAAGAACGAGAAATATTGCGTCGGCACATTGCATCCAATCCTGAAATTGCGCCGAGAGGAAGGAGAGTTCCACCTCCTTATCAAGGAGTTGCGAATTTATCACGAGCGATTCAAAATTTACTTCAGAATGTCAGTGGGACAGTTTTATGCTTTGCTAGCGATTCTGGTGCCACATATTAAAAACAAGACCACCAATTTCCAATCATTTCCAATCTGATTAAAGGGGAGGTTTATTCATTTTATAATCCAATCGATAGAAGAGAACATAAACACTTGATCAAATTGAAAAACCAAAACTGAAAGCACTGCGCATCGGAAAACCTCTCAAAATGCTGGCTGTGGATGCAAAAAACGCAGAAAATCAAACCCGATTCGATTTTTTTATGACGGACGAAAGTTTCAGAGGCGGTGTGCATGCGTGATTGACATAGACGCGAGGACGCGAAAATTTCAGATGCGAATTTCGGACTGAGTGTGCAATGGACTTAATTTTAAATAAAACAAACTCTTGAGTTTACATAAGCGTGATAAAACCTACCTAAAATGACAGAAAACGTCTTTGTAAAAAAATGCATTTGTGTAAATTTAATGTTATTAAGTGTAATTTGATTGTTTCGTTTGTCTCACTCGTCACGTCCCATTAGATGTCACGAGAGGGCAGAGTTTATGACCTATACTGCATCCAGACACCTGGGCGATCGAAATGTTTTGGCTTCACTTTTCAGGACTTGTGTCGCAAACTCGGTTTCGGATATACAAACACTGAAGTCTACAATAGCGATCGAAATAAACCAAATCACCTTTTGAAAGTGACTTGCCACATCAAATAACAATTGCATGATGGCATTCGTCATGCCAGTAGGTGGCGACAAGTGACTCACTCATTGACTCATTCATTCAAGAGATTTGTTCAAAAACGCTGATTCATCTTTTTGAATTTGTGTAAGGTAGGCAGGTTTATTGTATTCATTTTTATTTGCTGTCACTGTGTAGGCTCTTTTATTGTATATGACAGAGTAAAAGGCTCAATAACCCTTTTATTTAAAGGCTTAATTTATGTCCCGTAAACCGGTCCGTTGCATTACACTTGCAAGCAGTATCAATTATGTCAAAAATGTGATTTGCAGTCAAATGATACGCTAGCTATGCTTCATGAAGTTTGACGTGTTTTATAGACTCAATATTGTTTCTTATTCGAAGGTGGTGAACCACACACACACACACACACAACCAAAAACATCTTCCCATGCCTCAGGATTCTCAATTTATCCAGAATCGTGCAGCTCTCATTTTTTAACAAATTCTTACAAGGCCAAATGATCTGGGCTATTCATATAACAGGTCAGCAGCTTTTATTTTTTTATTTTCTGAGAAACATCTTTGATAAATTTGATACTGTATTTAAATAAATCTTAACTGAGAACTCAAGACCATGTCACTTTCATCTACCATAATCCAAATGCTAATCAAGAGACTTTTATTTTGGTTATATCAAGTTTACATTGCAGCTATCTTGGACTGTATTGTTTTACTCTAGATACCAAGCCTTTCGATCTTAAAATATATCAAATCCAGCATTACATTTGAAAAATATCAAAATCTAAAAAAAAAAAAATTCTAAACCATTTCGATATTTATTGTGTAAAAATATTCATTTCAATATTTACACAAATCAAATCTGTCATTTTAAGGGTTTGTTAATTTAAGTGTGTGTATTTAGGATATGTAAACGTACTTTAAAATCGCCATATCAAGACAAAGAAGTCTGCCATATTACTCAATTTTATTAAATGGCACTGCGGTGGAAATAACTTACAGAAAAATTACAAAATAAAAGTATGTAACCTATTTACAGTCCCGTCTGAACAGTTTTTGAATTAGGCAAACCTTTGTTCCGAGGTGGCTATCAGTAAACCAGTCAAACTAATGAACTAGTTTTAACCTATCAAAATTGATCTTACCGTTCTTAAAACATTCCTGGTTTTGTTATAATATGAACAGATCATCGGCGCACATTTGTCTTCGTAATAATCGTCACTGAGGCCTCTCAATCACTTTTCACAATCACTTCCCAATAAAATCAAGTCCCATCCCATTCTGTTCCTATCAGAATTATATAAAGTAAGATCAAATTACAGACGTAAAATAGGTTGTGAATGGATATTTCCTGTTCACTGACTGGATGGCAAAGGAAAGGGATTGTGGAAGAAGAGTTAAGAAGAGTTAGGTTTGCTATAGCGCCCCTTGTGGCAACGCTGAGAATGCAATGCACACTATGAATTGCGTTCTGATGCTTCAGGCCTAACACTCCAGCTCTCACACACACGTACACTAGAGTGAGATGTGGTAATACAGAAGACTTTCAGCTTTGCATAAGCAAATTCAATAACCTCCTCTCTACTTTACAGCTACAGAGAGTCTGATGAAAGCAATAACAGCTTTTAGCAGCTCATAAGACTAAATGCACAGAGAGATCATCTGGCTATTCATTACAGAGATTACATTCATTCTGGATTGTGTGTGTGTGTGCTGCAATCTCATTACACACATCTAATCTAACTATTACCCTCAGCTTCCTTCTCTGAGAGATTTTAAATTACATTATACTCACGTACACAGAGAGACGCATCTTGCTGAACACATGTAAATTCATGAAACTCACAAACACAAACACACACAGACATGTAGATGTACTGGGCTCTGAATGCACTATCTGCTCTCTCTCTCCAGCTGTTTTCTTTTAGTTATACGAAGGTCACATTAGTATGGAAGCTTGTTTATGCCACAGAGTAAAAAAAATAAAAAGGTAACTATGACTTTTATCTAAAAATTTTTTACTTTTTTCTCACAACTGTGTGATATATAGTCGCAATTGCGAAGTTATAAAGTCAGAATTGCGAGATATAAAGTCGCAATTGTGTTATAAAGTCAGAATTGTGGTCAAAAATCACAAATTATCTGAGAAGAAAAAAAATATGGATTTTTTTTATGGAATTATTACATTTTAAAGGGACTTATTCATTTTTAAACAAAAAAAAGATGATCAATTCAACCATATAATTTTGCAACTAATAAAGATTTTCAGAAAATGACTAAATTAACCGAATTTTATTTATTTATAACACAGTGCAAAAGTTTTGGGTTATTAAGATTTATTAAAGTTTTTGAAATAAGTATCTAATGCTCACCAAGGTTGCATTTACTTAATCATAAAGAAACACTATAATATTGTTAATATTATTAAAATTTTAAATAATTAAATAATTGTTTCTATTTTAATTAACATAAAATGTAATTTATTCCAGATGATCAAAGCTGAATTTTCAGCATCATTACTCCAGTCTTCAGTGTCACATGATCCTTCAGAAATCATTCAAATTATATGATGATTTGTTGCTCAAGAAACATGTATTAGTATTATTGTTGGAAACAGTTGCGCTACATAATACTTTCATGAAAACAGTGGATTCTTTTTCAGGATTCTTTGATAAGTTCAAAAGAACAGCATTTATTTAAAATATTGATCATTTTAATGCATCGTTGCTAAATAAAAGTTGTTGTTTTTTTTCAAAAACTATTAATTTACTGACCCCAAACTTGTACACGGTAGTGCATTCATGTATGTTTACTATTGGACATTTTAAAAAATCTAAAGAGCCACAAATGCCCAGAGTTAATCACTGAACTGAGATCAGCCTATAACCGCCAATCCAGCTCATATCAATAATGAAATATGAGACTTTTATGAGGACTTTATGAGGACTATGAGAACTTTTATATGAGAATATGAGGACTTTTTCTGCATTTTCACTGTTTTGATTGAAGGAAAATTTGCAGACATCTTCAGAATGTATTTAAACACGATAAAATGTGTTACAGCGAGCAAAATATCATTAATCATATCAGGATATCATAATTGAACGCTAAATCAAACTAGCCCAAATATTTCTTTACATCAAATGCTTCTTTGTGAATACATCTTTGTGAATGACCGGCACAAATTTGAAGGAAACCTGTGAAGTTCTGCAAGCACAGATTCAGTTTTGGCCGAGGTAATGGGACTCACTCCTGCTCATCTCAGCATACACACACACACACACACACACGTTAATATAGAGAAAGACAGACTCTCTGCCATTCAATTCCTCTGTCACTGAAGCACAAGACATTCAACCCTTCCACTGATTGAATCCATCTCTCTTCGAACTACTCTGCCTCTCATTTTAGGGATGTAACGGCTAAGAAACAATGAAACTCTTTTCTATCATCCCTCATTTCATTTGTACGGTCTCATCACGCTCCTTCATTTTTCTATCCTTCAACTCTATCTTTCTCCATTTCTCAAGTATAGTGTGCTCACTCAAAACCATCCTGCAGTGAAATCCACATTTTAGTTTCAATAAATGGTCATTTTAGACGGTTTTGAGGGAAGTTTTGAGTTCAGAAAGTTTCTCATACTCCTAAACTTTTTCATAATGTTCATTTCTTATCTCCAAAGATCAAGGAAAATATGATCCATTCAATGGATGAGTTGTATTACATCTAGAGCGGCCTGTTCTTACAAAAAAATTTTACGCACATTTTCAAAACTTTACACAAAAATCCAGACACAAAATGCAAACTGTTTCACATCTCTTGCGCAATGAAGCACGGCATTCAAAATATCACAAACACAAACCAAAAGCAAACATTTGTCCTATGTTTCAAACACTTTTGCCATAATGTTATATTTTTGTATTAAACATATACACACACAGTTATTTTAAAACCTATAGCTCTTCTTCAATGAGCTCCTATGGACATTTCTGTACAAGATTGAAAGTAATTGGCAGATAGATTTTTGTGGACGTTTTTGGTTATGGATACAATATTACACAGTCCAAAAAACTATAACTTGACCTTTGGCATATTTATAGACCTATTCTAAAGCCTTGATTGGTTGGTGTTACTGTAAAGGAAAACACTTTTGCTGATCATTTACTCACCCATATCACCCAGAGATGTCCACGTCTTTCTTTCTTCAAGTTTGAAAAGAAATTAAGGTTTTTGATGAAAACATTCCAGGATTTTCTCCATATAATGGACTTCATTTGGGAACCAAATGGTTCAAGGTCCAAATGAGAGTTTCAGTGCAGCTTCAAAGGGCTTTGAACGACACCAGACGATGAATAAGGGACTTATCTAGGGCCCATCGAGTCATGACTCGGAAAAAGATTTGTTCATTTTGATGAACGAGTTTGAACAGGAGAGTCACGAACGCACATCACAGAAGAGAGCAGGCGAACCATTTGTGCTTATAAAACGTAACTTTTTTGTTTATTTTTTAAATGACAGCGTTTCGCTAGATAAGACCCTTATTCATCGTCTGGTGTCGTTTAAAGTCCTTTGAAGCTGCACTGAAACTCTCGTTCTGGACCTTGAACCGTTTGGTTCCCATTGAAGTCCATTATATGGAGAAAATCCTGGAATGTTTTCATCAAAAACCTTAATTTCTTTCTGACTGAAGAAGAAAGACATGGACATCTTGGATGACATGGGGGTGAATAATTATCAGCAAAAAACATTTTTTAAAGTGAACTACTCCTTTAAGTAAAGCACATTTGTGTGGCATTTTTATAGGTTGTGTTTGAAAAAGCAAATCAAGATACTTCCTGCTAGATTTGTATGTGTTATATAGATAATTGTGTGTTTTGGTTTGCAAAAAGTGTTTTATGAAATTGAAAACAGAGTCGAAGGCCGGGAATCAATGCAAATTTGCAAATTTTATGTGTGGTTCTGGTGTTTGAGTGTCAGGCTTTAGACATTTTGTGTGTGTAAGCAGTTGAAAAAAAACATAATCTATTCACTGCCAAATCAAAAGAAGATAAAAACATGCGCACATTTGTACACACCTGGAGAAACAGCACTTTTGTTTGCTCATTTATGCAGTGAACACAGAGTACAGAGAGCCGTTACTCTGATCACACGTTCATTATTTGTTGCTGCACAAAGTCTTCGCCAAAGAGAAAATGCATTAAGCAGAAAATCCAGTGTATGTCTTACAAACTTGAAGCTTTTCAGCTAATTCTCACTAAAGAGTGGATTTGAGCGCTGCTCTCGAGATGCAAACCTGCGTGCCGATGCCCTGCAGTCAGAACGCGGTTTAAGCCTTTATAAAGCAGCCTCACTTAAACTAAAGATTAGGCTTTAAATGCAATTGGGTGTCTCATAAGGGTTTAGAGGAAGTGTTATGAGAAGTAATGCTGAGAGCACTCGCTGTGTGCGCGTGGATGGGCTTGTGTATATTGGAGGAAATGAGAGAGATAGATGAGAAGCATATTGTCTCGTTCAGGCGGCAGTTAGTGGGAATTTATTGTTGGCAGATTGTGTGCGTGTGGATATGAATGTAGTGTTGCTGTTTGTGTTCACACACACAGAGTGTGTACGCTATATTGGCCGATTAATCTGGCCATTTTGAGACAGTAACTGCGCCCGACTGACCCAATATCTAGAAGCGGTTGTTCGTTTCCAAAACCTACAGCCTTGTCAATGGGTAATTGATAATATTAGTCATAAGGGATTGTGAACATATCATAAATATTCTATACTTCTCTCAGCTGTACATAGTAACAAGGCTCTCAATGCTTTTGTTTGACTTCCTCTTTTTTGGCAAAGCAATCTAAATGAGCTGATAAAAGTCAAACCACTTCAAATAAACCTCTATTTTCCTTTCTCACTTCCAGTGCAAGACAGGAGACTAATTAAGAAGTAAAGTGGATTGAAAAAGAGAGCAAGGGGAAAGTTAGTGGTGTCATTCTTTAGTAAGACATGCTATGTTCAGAGTGCTACAATAGCATACTATTTTCACTATTTCTGCAGATTACTGGTTATATACAACACACAACCCAACCTTCCACTTACAGTGACAAATGAATCACAAGCTACAACAGTTGATCTCTTTTTTGACTTTTTTGACAGAATAGCATACAATAATACTCAAACTACAGAATGTATATTGTGTGCATTATGCCAATGTTTTGTATGCAATTTAAACCCAGATGACCAATATCCCAGACATGTCCCCTCCACATTTCAAAATCTAAATTTTGTCCCCCCACTATTTCCCAATGTAGGATTTTGTTTTGCATTGCCTGCCTATCTCTGCCAATTTTGGAGCCTCCCAATTAATCCATTCTGCAACTTTTAAATAGCCTACATAATTCAATTTTTAAAAACGGCCGGTATTCTTCAGCTGCGACCATGTCGTCAGCCGACCATGATCGCGGCATCGTGCACCACTCGCGCATGCGCATCTAGGAGACGCATCAATATGTTTCTGAGAGATCTGTTGCACGGGATGTGCAAAAGTTCCAGAAATGTACAAAAGTGCCCTGGCCTTGAATGACAAGGTAAGGAAAATAAGACTAAACCAAAATTAAATAACCAAGACTTAGTTGGTATTGTTCTCAGGAGATGTTTTGAGCATTTTACTTCAGACACCTGATTATCAGCAAACTGCCAAGAGAACTGCTAGCTGGCTACTCAAAATAAACTAGCTATCTATTAAGTCAGCATATTTGTGTTTGATCTGTGTGAAAAACTTGAAATATAATTGCTAGACCTACTTTTAGCTACCAAGCAACCTTTCCACAAGGGATTGATTTTATTTTTTAGTATTTTATATTTAATGGAAATCAAATCAAAAATGTATTTGCGTACATGACTGATTAACAGTAATGTAAATGCTAAATGCCCTAATACATGTTGATACGATGCAAAGTATATGCTCTTAACCTTGCCGTTTTTCACATGCATGTAAGCCTCAATTTCTCCATTTCTTTGCACAAAACTCTCCAGAAAGTGTCATTTAATGTTTTATTTTTCAAAAAAAAAATTCCGAGGCGCATACCCCCTGACCCCCTAGCATTTAATGTCCCCCCCCAGGTTCAGAATTGCTCCTACGCCCCTGAGTACACGTCAAGCTCGATCAACAGCATTTTAGGAATTTAGTGATTACCCACAAAAAAAAAGAAGCAAATCTGGGTTACAGTGAGGCACTTACAGTGGAAGTGAATGGAGACAATAATACTCACTGTTTATATAGTTCAGCAAAAAGACATAAACAATGTGTGCTACTTTACAATTGTGTTGCCATGACGACAGAACAGCATTAACTGGTAAATTAATGCAAGTGCTTTTATTAAATTGTTAACATTCCTGCTCTTCAATCCTGTACCAATTAAATTTCAATGCAAGTACCTTACATTCTAACCTTAATGTGTTTCCTATTTCTCTCTTTTTAAAAACAGTAATCCACATGTGCTGTTGAGTCTGTGTTAAACTCGCATTGAACCCGAATATTCCTTTTGACTCTCATGAAAATATCACAATGCCAACAAAACGGCTGAAAGGTTTGACAAAGTCATCACCATTATGTGGAAGTTAGATGAAAGAATAAATTTGAGCAGATACGTATGCTTTTAGATTTGACATTCTTTGTCTTTTGGAAAAACTGACCAAAACGATTTCTGTCAAATCAAATGCTCTCTATAATAAGAAGGACCATCCAAAACATCACATCATGCTATCACAGGAACAAAATATATTAAAATACAAAACAGTTATTTAATATCACATTATTACTGGTTTAACTGCATTTCTGATTTTTTAAAAAGATGCACCCTTGGTAAGCATAAAAGACTTCTTTCAAAAACATAAAAAAATTCCTACTGAGTTCCAACTTTTGAATGGTAAGTGTAAATTCATATGTTAACTCCCGTTGATATCTTTTCCTTGCCTAAAACAAATCTCTGAACAAATCTAAAAACAGAGATCTGAGGCCAATAATCTGACCAACTTTGGCAAATCAAGTGACTAGATTTTCCTCAAAGTACTCACTGCATCAACTCTGAACTTTAAAAACACCACTTTGGAAGTTGTGTAAAGCAGTCACTAGTCAGTCAGATGAACAATTGACCTATGGCTAAGCCACGCCCTCAAACGCGATGAGCCAATCACAGTGCGCAGCTAACCCAATACACTCAGACATTCTCTGCTTCCACTTCCATTGAAATGCATTGGAGTTAGTCAGTTTTCATTTGTTTTTTCTTGTTATTTTAAGTTTAAAATGGCCAAACGGTATGCATGGGGTATATGCAACTCTGACACTAGGTTCCCGAGAGGCTGGGCGACGGTGTGTATTTATTTACCCATTCCCAAGCCACATCTCAACCGAGATAAGTGTCTGCTCTGGATAAAGTTATGGGGTAGCTAGACCACAACACCAACTAAACGCGGATAAATTAAACAAGGATGTCTACATCTGATCTAAGTTAAGTCAACAACATATTTGAACGTTATCTTTAAAATCTCTAACGTAACGTTAGATGTAACGTTACATTAGAAAACATTAACGTTAGCTTCTAGCTGCGTTGTACATCATGTCAATTAGCTTCATTAACGTATATCTGTAAATAACCGAGATAACAAATGTTAACTGTTGTGCTGAATGATTCATGTAAATACTGTAGCACCAAACGGTGATGGCAACGATATGCGGGTTATCATGTTTACACTGTGACCTGTACATCTCTGCCTGGAGCTGAAGCTTTTCATCGACCTTCTCAACAATAAAAATATTAATATAACCCTCCAATGCATAGTTAATGCCCTTTAGGTGACTTCAAGATTATATATAATCGTTCTGTCTCCAAAAATCACCAATTGCCTCCTGTGAAATGTCTCCTACTGTGACAGCTGCCATGGCGCCCAGTGTCCGTGTTTGTCCAGAGTGAGTGGAGGGGCCTATGGCTTAGCCATAGTGTCAAATTCCTAGTGCTTTAGCCACTTTAAAATGCAGTCTGCATCAAACGGTGCGGTCTGAGGCAGAGACTAAATTAACAAGCAGAAATATATACGACAAACGGCAGGTGGAAAGAAGCAGAGCGTGATATCCACCAATTCCATAATTTTCAGCCAAAATGATTCAGTGCGGATCCGACTCTGTCCACATTTCCTTCTCGTTCCTAGCCTGCAGATAATGTCAGACCACGTCTCATTGACATTGGGATCCACATGTTCATTTTCTCGTATTTGAGACGTGGTTCAAATGCCCAGAGCCGTCGATTGGGTGCTACGAATGTCTATCAAATGCGCTTGTACGTATCTCATAGCCAATCGTTTCAATTGTACCAGATGACGTATGTAGAGCGACAGAAATTAGACGAGGATGAAGACAATGGGTCAGAGATTTATTTGCGTTCTAAACTACTTAGAACAATATCTAAGGCTGCATCGAAAGGTAACTTCACGTCTGCTGCCATGTTTGATCCACTAGTATGAACAAACTGCGTTGGTGTGTCGCATCGACTTCGTCATCGTCTTGCTGCTGCCTCCCCGTTCTGTGATTGGTCCAATTTGGTCCATAGTATCCATACTGCCTTTCAGCGTGAATGAAATCGCACTGCGCAAAGGCAGTATTGGGAAACCCAGGCTACCTCGTTCCTATCTCTGGTGTAAAAGCGTGTTTTTTTATCTTGTAAAGCGGAGTTAACGTTCAGAGTTTACCGGATTTACACTGCGGAGCTGCTGCTTCATCATGAAGAGTTTCTCAGAAGAGACGATCTGTGTCGTGTTTCATCTCTTGAGCCTAAAAGCAGGTGCAGAAGCCTGTCACACACAAACACACACACACGGCCACAAGCTTGGCATGCAGGCAGGCATTCATTTTCTCTCTTCATCAAGCGCAAATCACAGCAAACAATGTGTAATCAATGAGCAGGCCTTATTGACAAACGTTTGCTAGAAGACATGAGTGAACAAAGAGCTCAAACAGAACAAACAGGAGGAGAAAAGAGAGAAACAATCATTCAGGGTGAAAATCAGGCACGCCTGCGTTCTCTGAAGACAAACACACACGTGTGCACTTTTGCAAGGCCGTCGCTAATGGGGTGAGATGGGAATGATTTTAACGGTCTACTGAGGGACCCCACACATTTTCCAGTAGGATTCAGTGTAGTAACGCAATGTATTTGTCACCAACAGATGCAGGGAACATGATGAAGATAAAGATCAGGTATAGCGTCTTTAATAATTCACTCAGAAGGTACAAAACCAGAAGGTAGGGGTAGTGATGGCGCAGTGGATAAGACACATGCCTTTGGTGTGAGAGATCCGGGTTCGAATCCACTGTGAGACACCAATGTGTCCCTGAGCAAGACACTTAACCCCTAGTTGATCCAGAGGTGTGCGAGCAAATGTAAGTCGCTTTAGATAAAAGCGTCAGCTAAATGAAATGTAAATGTACAAAACAAGATAAACCAATAAAAACCAGTACCGCTAGGCGTAACACGTGACCGGATCAAGGGTGAAAAAAACACAGCAACTTAAATAGCAAGGCAAACACGGGTAATTAATGACACACAACTGAAATGAAAACTAATCATATCTGTTACCATGACAACTAGATTTGCGCAAGTAGTAGTAGCATAAGATCGCAATAGCCTCTATGCACGATCGCGTCTGAGTTTGTCTCAGCACGCCCAGTTACTTCCCGGTGCTGCGTCAGTCTATGGTCAGAAGCCAGTTTTGCGTTAGGTGTAGATAGTGTCAAATTACACTTGCTGTTTATAAAAACGTCCTGCGGTTAACGTGAATGATGTTAACAACACTGTGAGGCAGTTAGCTGTCACACAAAGAGTGAAAAAGAGAAGTTATTTAAATTATATATTTCGAGCTACATCAACAACTTTGAGGGTTAGTATTCTCATATCGTGATTGAAATTTTATCGACTAGCGAATCAGCGTTTCTAAAATCGTTGCCTCCGTTTCTGAGAAAATGGATTTTATTCAAGTTTTGCCGCTATACACTTGGCCTGCAGAACGCACTTCCGGAAGTAGACGCGTCCGACTGATTCTTTCTGACACACGCCAGCAGGGTTCGTGAATAGGCTCAATTCTCGCACATGCGTCGTGGAAATCTCTCGAACTCTCATCTCAGGCCTACAAGGAAGAAAAGGAATAGTCGAATAAAGTCGTTATTTTTGTTTCATTTCCACACAAAAAGTATTCTCGTCGCTCTGATAAACTTATAGTTGAGCCACTGTAGTCATATGGAATATTTAAACATTTTCTTCATTGACTTTCTGGACCGTCAAGTTTCGATCCCTTAGGAGCCTATGTACACTCTTAGAAGAAAAGATTCTATATAGAACCTTAAAAGATTCTAAAGCTTGCTGGACATATTTGGAACCCCTAAAATGCAATGCATGATTTGTCACAAAATTCAAGATATGGGGGTTTAAAAATGTAATTAATCAATACTAGGGTTGCAAAGGGGCTGAATATTTCCAGTAAATTTCCAGAAACTTACCAAAAATCCTGGAAAGATTCCGAAAAATCCTGGAAAGTTTCGAAAATCCTGGAAAGTTTCTGGAAACTCTGCAACCCTAATCAATACCACACGAAGAGTGCCATTTCAGTTTTTATCCTTCAAAAATCAGCATGATCAAAATGGGATATTAAGTTACTACAACAGTTTAATAAACAATAATTTAATTACAACTGCAAAATGTTGCAGAATAATGTAATATATGAATGAATAATAGCCTATAAAGAATCTTTGTGCCAAAAGGGTTCTTTCTTGTCATTATCATCATTTTTTTTTTTTGCATAAAATGTCCTTTGCAGTTGAGTAAAGATATGCCACATATGAACCTTTTTACAAGAGGATAGCAGTGATCCAGCTATCAAATTTAATAAAAAATATCTTCATTTGTGTTCCAAAGATAGAACAAAAGTCTTACGGGCTTGGTACAGCATGGTGTTTTTAATGTGCTTTAAGAAAAACCATATGAAATGCAATGTGTATTTTCTCTTAAAACCGCAGTTAACTAAAGACAGCCTTAAAACGGTTGAAATCGCTGGTGTTTCTGAGTCGTCAACATAAATGTTGTAATCGTCAACATTTATTGATCTATTAATGTTCATTTCAACATTTACAAATAAATATTAACATAAAAGTTGATATTTGAAATTAAAGTATTTGTCAACTTCAATTAATGTACTGTGAACTAACAATGAACAAACTATAGAACAGTTTTATTTTTATGAACTAACAAAGATTAATAAATTCTGTAACAAATGAATTGCTTGTTGTTAGTTAATGCATTTTAATGTTAACAAATGAAACCTTAATTGTAAAGGGTTAGCAAAAAAAACATTTTCATCAAGAAAAAAAGGTGGGATAGGACTTCAATTTCACTGGATCATGAAAAGTGGGCACTACATACAATAGTTTTTCAATAACTCCTCCACTCCTGAAAACACTTTTGGCACCTGGAATGTAAGCGGCCTTGGTGACATTGGTCAAAAAGCAAACGAGCTGCGACAGATAATACACTGATGACATATTACAAACTATGTTTGTGCAATAAATATTATTTTTGAATCAAGCACGATAAGATCCACCATATGAGTGAAAATGGGTCTATAAGGTCAATTTTAATTGGAAACTTCGCAGCATGACTCAACAGCTCACTCTAAAACATGTCCTTTTCTATCAGGAGAGAGTTAGCATAACCTGACCGTCACAATGACAACATATCTCAGATAACTTTAAAAAAAAAATAGACATTTACTGATTGAATTTTTCATTTCTGGTCCTGAGGTCCAGGTATGAGGTATGAGTCACAACATGGAGACCATCTACTCATACTTTTCAGTGCACTCTGTGTGTATGTGTGTGTGAGGATGACATGGTCAGTCCTGTCCTGAGATTCACCTATACAATAAACTTAAGTGAAACGCACATGAAACATGCATTTGAGTGATCTCACACCCCAGCCTCAAATCCCGCACGCACGCCCAAGTTCTGCTGAAGCATTAATAATGCAGAGCTGTTTGGAGGAGGCGCTGTTTACTTTGCACAGAGAACGAGAGGCAAACCAAAAACAAGCGAGTGAACTGTACAGGAAAAGTTTAGTTAAAGAATCACTGATCGAGGTGAGGAACATGTGAGCTGAAGGCGAGAAACTTCTGAGGAAGAAGACCTGACAGACAACAGCAAGAACAAACAGATTATAGAAGAACGATGCGGCTCTGAAAGACTGAGGGACACAGACAGAAAGAGAAAGGAGAAGGTGGGCCGACAACTCTTTCTTCCAGCAAGCAGGAAACACGCACGAAACCAGGCAAATTGCAGAAGAGTACGTGTGAAGCGGTCCCTATACATGCGTCAGTCATTATGTGGACCAAGATTACATTTTCTGACAGTCATTAAAAAATTGTTGTGCATTCTGAATTAATAACATATAGCAACAAGTAAATTATTAAGGATTTATATTCACAAAGCTGAACTAGCATGAAAAAGCTGATATGAGCAGATAGGATGTGGTAAACATGTACGTTACGCTGAATGGAGCCGTACAGGTGAACTTAATCAAGTCAAGCAAAAATTACATGAAAATAGATCAGATAAATTCGTCACTGCTACTTACTTTAATCTAATTACTCAGGATTTTATCTCAAGTTCCCATGAAGACTCTTAACATTTAATCTTATTATGCATTTAATGAATGTATTTAATCTGCCCTGGTAACGTAAAAACAGCCTTTTCAGAGATATTCTTCAAAACACAATTTAGATGCATTGCCGTTCTTAAGTTAGAGATCTGTAAATGTTTTTAAAAGAAGTCTCGTCATGCTCACTAACCAACACAGTCTCATGAAGATGCGTATCTATACCACGAGTGTCATTTCTCGTGGCATTTATATGCCAAAAATGGTTTTTGCGTGTATATGCTACGCACTAAAAAACCCTGGGTTAGGTTTGGGGGAGGGGGTGGGGAGTTCGTGCATATTATACTCCAAAAAGTGCGTATCCTATGTAAGCGAAAATTCTGTGCCATATACACGCAAAAACTGTTTTTGGCGTATAAATGCCACGAGAAATAACATTTGTGACATAGATACTAACTTTCATGAGATTCGGGCTCCACTAACGCATTTATTTGATCAGAAATACAGTAAAAAAAATTCTCTGATGATTTCAACATAAGTGAACAACTTATTCAACTGAACTAACAAAAGTTACTGAAAAACGAACTGAAATATAATAATAATTAGCAAAAATAAATACTAGTTTTGGAAATTAATAAGCTCTCATCCCTGATCTCGCCATCAGAAATGGCCAAATAAGCATTTCCATCATGTCTAGACCTCATGCAAATACAGCTGTACCTTAATTTCAGGAAAGATAACCATCTAATGTGAAACTTATAATAATCAAGAAACCTAGCACACATATTAGACAGGAGACCTCAATGAGCAGAAAAAGGAAAAAGAAAAGAAAATAGCATGTCTAGCCCAAAAATAGACATTTGTCAGAGTCGAAGTAAATTAAATGTCTGGTCTGACTAGAACACATGAATATGAGTAGCCTATAACTATGAGTATATGATATTACAAGATGCAATATAGAAAAATCATAAATGGATAAATGCAAGAATCATGTTTGACAAGGGTTCATCACAGAAATAAATAGAATAATCATACACATTTTTTCTTACAAACCACGTTTAACAAAATTTCATCTTTCATTGTGCGCTGAATAACACTTACAAAACATTTCTATTCAGTCATCTGCCGAAGTTACGTTAGCTAATCCAACATTACTGGCTACATACACTAGCTTGATCAGTCATACATGAAAGTAATCAGAACATACAGTGTGATATTTCAAAACATATATTGTAATTGAGTGTGTATATACCATAAACAGTGCTTGAACTCTCCTACTGTTTGAAAAACACAGACCTGTGATAACGCTTTGCGAATTGCAAATCAAGCAGTGATTGACAGCGCTCTGATCCAATGGCGTTGGGCATTCAATCCAATTCATCCAATCATATTCCCTGGGGGCGGTGCCTAGACACGCCCCTGCTTCAAAATGCCATTATAAAACTTGGAAAAGCAATTGTATTTTTGAATATATCTCCGATTGTGTTAGTCTAAAAGAAGATAGTCAACGTATTAGATGGCTTGAGGGTCAGAGAAATCAGTGGGACAATTTACATTTGTGGGTATCCCTTTAAGAAAAGTTTTTCTTATCTTTTTTCTTAAGTCAGAATATATGAAATTGGCAGTAAAGAAGAACTGTATTCTTACAATGTTTCGTCAATCCGGCCCCAGGAGATAATGGATGACAGACTGAATGGTAAGGCAAGGAATCCTATGAATGACAGACTTCTCCAGTTTCTCTTTCTGGAGTTTTCTGATAAACAGGGATTACAGGACAGTTTCTGACTGACAGACAGCAGCCATATCCATCTTGGAACCTGTTTTCTGTCCTCACACCAACTACAGGGCACAGCTATGAGGTGGAGATGCATTCCTGCTCTATTCTAGATTCCCCAAACCAAACTTCCATGTCACATATTTAATTAACTTTGACAGACGTAATACATGATGCCCATGGCCAGGAGAATGCTATTACACCAGTCCTACAAAGAGCACTCTCCATCTATACTCCTGTCTCAGTCCTTTCATGACCTTTTCACCAAATCACTTCCTGAACAAATACCTGCCAGTTTCTCAATGCCTGAAACAGTTTTTTTCCTCATCCACAAAAAAGATTTTCACACCTCAAACACATGTACAAGATGAATGAGAGGAGTTGTGTTGTATTACTGAAACACAAGAGCTAGTCTGGGAGAGAGGCCTTGGTGTCGAGACTCCCAGACGGAAGGAAGGAAGGAAGGAAGGAAGGAAGGAAGGAAGGAAGGAAGGAAGGAAGGAAGGAAGGAAGGAAGGAAGGAAGGAAGGAAGGAAGGAAGGAAGGAAGGAAGGAAGGAAGGAAGGAAGGAAGGAAGGAAGGAAGGAAGGAAGGAAGGAAGGAAAGGAAGGAAGAAAGAAAGGAAGGAAGAAAGGAAGGAAAGAAAGAAGGAAGGAAGGAAGAAAGAAAGAAAGAAAGAAAGAAAGAAAGAAAGAAAGAAAGAAAGAAAGAAAGAAAGAAAGAAAGAAAGAAAGAAAGAAAGAAAGAAAGAAAGAAAGAAAGAAAGAAGAAAGAAAGAAAGAAAGAAAGAAAGAAAGAAAGAAAGAAAGAAAGAAAGAAAGAAAGAAGAGAAAGAAAGAAAGAAAGAAAGAAAGAAAGAAAGAAAGAAAGAAAGAAAGAAAGAAAGAAAGAAAGAAAGAAAGAAAGAAAGAAAGAAAGAAAGAAAGAAAGAAAGAAAGAAAGAAAGAAAGAAAGAAAGAAAGAAAGAAAGAAAGAAAGAAAGAAAGAAAGAAAGAAAGAAAGAAAGAAAGAAAGAAAGAAAGAAAGAAAGAAAGAACTTAGTATACTAGATAACTAGTATGGCGGAATACCATAGCAAAAGAGATTGGGAGCACTTCAACTCGGCGCAGTAATATCATCACTACGGAGGGGGAGAGGACTTTTCAAGAGTGATGATATTACTATGCCACGTCGAAGTGCTCCAAAGCACTGCTTTTTGCTTTCTGCTTTTTAAAACAAAAGAAAAGGAGGATGCGAACAACAGCAGAAAACTCTGTATATCCGTACATGTCAAAAGATGAGCCATTTTAAAGCTTATTACATATAAACCGCACATCAACCTGATCACTTTATTTAGTGTTCATGTAAACAATGTTCAGATTCATTAAATGAAATCAGGAAATCATTCAACAGTAAACTACTGTACTTTAGCCTGACACTGGTAATAATATGCGAACTTGAAGCCCTAACATAAATACTTAAGGTACTCATTAGCACCCTTAGGGGAGATAAGGCACAAAGTTGTACCTTTGAGGTACTGTGCCTGTCAAAAGCCGTTTTCTTACACCCCTAAAGTTAGCATTCTCGCAATTTCTTCTGACAGTGCAGAATAGTATGAAATGCCCTTAGTCTTTTTGGATAGTCTTTGATGGCATTTTTCGCCTCTGCCCAGATTCTCATGCATTAGTCAACGCGCGCCAACTGTTCACTTGCTCAAACTCTTTGTCATGTCTGCCTGTGGACACACACACATCACCTTCTGTCCATTCACACTGCACACATTAACACACACTTCAGTGCGTCTAAGTCACCATTCTCTTTGCTGACCTATATTCAGACATAAAGCAGATGAAAATACACTTTCAGTGTCATTAGATTTGACTTCAGGGCGGATCTCCATTCAATCCCCTTTCCCTGACAACACTCACCGCCATCGGCTGCTAGAGCTCAAATAAGCCTGCGGTCGCCTGAGGGAAACATGCTAACCCACAGGATTAATTGAATTTGAACAGAGTGACAAACACATATACACATCAAAAAATATATACAGTGAACACGCAGAATAAGAGAGATGGAGAACTGGGAGAAACAGTACAGATGGGAAGAGGAAGATGAAAAGAGTGACAACGCAAGAAAAGAGTGCATGCACAGGCCATGGGGGAACAGAGTGAGAGAGATCGTCTGATGAAGGTATAGGAATGAAATCATTCAACTGTGGAGAAACAGACTACGTTCAATGAGAAGAATAACTATAGGGAGGGACATAAGCACAGTTTTACGCACGAGAGAGAGATACAGCGATAAGGGGGATTCTTCTGAGAGTTGGAAGAGAAACATTTCTACGGAAATGTATTTCATTCACTTGAGGAAACAAAATCTACTCTGTTTTTCTGAACTGAACGAGTTAATTATCTCAGAATTCCGAGAAATTTTTCATGGAAAAAAGTTTTTGCTCTGTTTTTATGAATTAACGAGATAATTATCTCAGAATTACGATATTTTTCATGATAAAAAAGTTTTCGCTCTGTTTTTATGAAATTAACTAGATTAATTATTCTCAGAATTAACGAGATAATTTTTCATGATAAAAAAGTTTTCGCTCTGTTTTTATGAATTGAACAAGATAATTATCTCAGAATTACAATGATATTTTTCATGATAAAAAAGTTTTTCGCTTGTTTTTTATGAATTAACACAGATAATTATTCTCAGAATTATCGAGAATAATTTTCATGTAAAAAAGTTTTCGCTCTGTTTTTATGAATTAACGAGATAATTACTCTCAGAATTACGACGATAATTTTTTCATGGGAAAAAAGTTTTCGCTCTGTTTTTATGAATTAACGAGATAATTATCTCAGAAGTACGAGATAATTTTCATGGAAAAAAGTTTTCGCTCTGTTTTTCTGAATTAACGAAGTAATTATCTCAGAATTACGACGATAATTTTTCATGGAAAAAAGTTTTTGCTCTGTTTTTTATGAATTAATGCAATAATTATCTCAGAATTACGAGATAATTTTTTATGGAATAAGTTTTCGCCTGTTTTTATGAATTAAGAGTTATCATCATATTACGAGATAATTTTTCATGGGAAAAAAGTTTTTGTCTGTTATTATGAATTTCTGTGTTTTTGAGATAATCAAGTCTAAATTAATCAAATTAATTCAGAAAACAGAGCAATTTTTTTCCCATGAAAAATTATCTCGAATTCTAGACAATGTAACTCTTTAATTCATAAAACTGTAGAAAAAAAGACGAACCATAAAACCCGAAACATTATTTTAGAAATGAAATGCTGTCATTATTCAAGTTTTTTTTTTTTCAGTTTTTTTCAGTATTTTTTTATTTTATTTTTTTTATTTTTTTATTTTTTGCTAACAATTAAAAAAATTCCTTGTATTACTATACATTTCTTTATGGTAATAAAGTAGAAAACTACACTTTTCGATTACTTTTATGTAATGAGAATCAAATCATAACCCTAGAAAAATAGTAGGGATTACAAAATAAAAGTCCAGAATGATCTTAATAATACTAATAAATACTTTTTTGGCTTTTATTATGATAGGACAGTTAGTGTACAGGAAGTGAAGTTGAAGAGAGAGAGGGGACACAAATCTCGGATGCCCGAAGCGCAACTGCGCTATATATCAGCGCAAAAAAAGTAATAGAGTAGTTAATATAAAATAATTAAAAATAAAATAATTGTAAAGAAATAAATTAAATAAATTAAAATAAAATACCAAGATGACCTGCACATGTTTTGTAGGATGAATCCAGTAAATGTAAAACATAACATGGATTTAAAGTCCCAGATCAGAGAGAGTTAACAGTCCCCATTGCATAAAGGCATAAAGTGTGGCAGTGGAGTGAGTCTCTCACTCTGGGGCTTTGTCGCCCTTAATTAACTGAGCTGGCATTCTCTCACACCATAAAGGCAGATCTTACTCCGCTCACAGCTATGAGGCCTTCACAACAAAATTAAACTTGGCGCACTCGCATGACTGAAAAGTAATAAAGACTAAAAAGGTCAGTCAACATTGTCTTACGATGATTGGGGTAGAAATGTGTGGCATGACATTAATTTTAAAAGTCAGGTGAGACGGTGTGTGCGTGATGAGAGTAAGAAGATAAGAAGACAGTGTGAAGAGAAAGACATCATCAGGTTTCATTCAGCCATCAGACGTTTCAGAGGACTTAAAGTATTATTAACTTTAAGTCCTATTCATTATTCTGGGTTAAATACAGGCAAATCATTTTACAACTCATCCCAAAGTGTACCAAAAAAACCTGACTTTTCGTAGACTAATAGAGCAATGTGCAGAGAAAGGCAAATATCCCATTTGCATTTTTTATTGTTGAAGAATATGCAACTTAAAACACTGCTGCTTTTAAGCAAAACTAGAAATATCAGTGTAATACAATGCAGATTACTAAATTCCTGCGATGTCTTCATCATTTTTACACTCTAAAAATGAATATGCTAAATCATAAGCAATAAAATTGTGAACAGATGACAAACAATATTATTAATAAAATGTAACAAATTAGAATTAAGTAAAAATTTATCAAATTAATTCCTTAAAAATTCACCAGTCAAATGATTGTGAAAAAGTATTAAAACATATATTATGTTAAACAAAAAACAGATATTTTTGTTTATTTTTGCGTAAATTTTACTCATTTTAAATGGTTAACTGTTAAGAAATATATTAGATTAATTATTACTCAAGTTCTACTTTGTTAAATTTAATTAATAATATGTCTTGTAATCTGTTTTTACAATTTTATTCATTTTTACAGTGTAAAGACATGATGCAACAAATATGATTACAATCCTACAGAGAGTAACTCCTAAAAATTCACCACAACACCCAACCTGGCATTCATATAACCATATCTTAATCCTTAAACAACAAATAAGCTCTTTTTTGCATGGCCTAATGTTCAAGAGAGGCTCTAAAATGTTCCCTCGATATAACAAACTGAGACAAGTGTTTCTCTCTCCAGCGCACACTTAATTGAGCTCTCACGAAATGACAGTAAGTGCAGAAAACTGCGGAGGGTACACCAATATAAAAAGATTCATTATGCAAAGAAGAAATCATTTTTGTCAAGCACCGGGGTGGAAGAGTGTCATCCCAGAGAGAAATTACTGCAAAATTGCAACCTTGCGGTAAATGGAGAAAATACGTGAAATCACAATCGTTAAAATGATCATGTGATGTAACAAGACGCTTTGATGAATCATTCTAAGATTTCTGCATTCTTATTATAATCAAGAAGTATTTATCATCATAGATAATGATCTAATTAGACAGTGTGAGTGTGTTTGTGTTTAAATTCCAGCTGTAGATGACCGCATGATTTCACTCTGGTCATCCGTAAATCACAAATTTTGTACGGTAAAAAAACAGCTGTGCCAGAACTTTACCGCTAGAAGATCGGTAGCAACGTTATTGGTTTTAATAGACTTAACTAAACTTTAATTTAATTTACCAACCTATTGAAGTATTGATATCTGTTTTGTACTGATTGCAATACACTGACAACCAACAATCATCACAGCAGTGATGAGAATCACATGATCAATCAAAGCTCATCATAAGCAGCTCTTCCACAAGAAGATTAATAACGACATAAAGAAGCTGCACAGTGTCATTCACACAAACATTAAACACCATGGTAACACACATGACATAAAAAAGCAATAAACATTACATTTAACAACATTAAATGTAACTTAAAACCCTAATGTACAGTACATAACTGAGTAGAAAATAAAACAAGAAAACTATAAGGAACCGTTATTTCAACCATAAATCATAAAATGTGAAGTGTCACACAGGGAATTATGGAATGTCAATTCACGTTTTTTCACTGTATTCAATGAGTTGTTCAAAAAAACTGTAAATTTAACGGTATTTTACAGTAAAATTAATGTACAATTAAATGTACCATGAGATCTATCACAGTCATTTAACCGCATATACAATCCAAACTTTCGTTGAATCTCACTTAATAGATTTGCAAAATGCTAGCATTTTTTATCGTTCTTTTACCGTAAAAATCACAATTTTTTTTGTACAGTGAAGGCGTAAAGACATCCAACTCAGGCAGTGTTGGGATGTTCATTGCAATATAATGTGCTGAGAAACATGGCTAGCACAAGCTTGACATGCAAGAAATACCCATCAGGATGTGAAGTGAGATGAACCCAACCAAACATAAATCCTAACCTTAACATCATAAGTCGTATTCTCAAGTAAAGTCCTTACTGTAAACCTTGTTGTTGTACATCTACATTCGGTGGAGTACTGAAAATAATAAAATCCAGAAAAGCCCATCTTCAGGTGCGATCCCTCATTACCTGTGGGAAACCCATAAGAAAGTGTACAATCACTGCACAAGCTTAGATTCAAATGAGTCATACCATCATCATCATCATCATCATCAGAGATTAAAGTAGCCTACAAAACATTATTCACCAGTCGAAGTAATTTTTATCCCTGCATTGTTCCAGTGCATGCATGCATGGGGGTTAAGAAGAGACAATTCATTTGCCAAACCTTGGATTATCTGCAGATTACAGGAACTGTGCTATTGTTTGATGGGATTGAATGCAGCAATCATTTCGGAAATTGGTGGGCGGTTAAGAACGATCAAAAACATGACTTATTAAACCTGTCCAGAATTCAGTATCACGTTGGTCAGACCAAAGAAGACATGCACAAGTATCCAAATGCATGCCATTCAACTTTCTCCTGGAAACAAGGCTGTTGGCATATGGAAGCTGGTTTATAGTTCTTCAACCCTCTTGTACCACTAATAAATCCAGCTAGCAGCAGGTCATTGCATTTTAGGCTGGTCAAACTGATTTCTTTGGAACATGGTAGCCAGCTAATGGCCATATTATAATACATTATACAACAGAATTGTTCTGACTCTAAAAAAAAAAGGTTCTCTTAGGGGTTCTTTGCGGTGGTCATGGTGCTATATAGCACCACTAAGCCCAGTTTGGTTCTTCAGCGGTTCTTCAGTGGTTCTCTGGGGTGGTTAACATGCTCTATGGCACCTTTTATGGTTCTACATAGCACCATATGAAAAGGTAAAGTAAGTGTTCCCCTATGATTACAAGCCAATGAACCACTTTTAGTGCTATTTAGCACCTATTTTTTTTTTTTGAGGGGTAGATGGTTGTTAAGCAAACTTCATGACTGGTTATGAAGGTATTTGTATAACTTCTAATGAAGCATTTAATGTCTAGATAACATAGCAATAGCATGCTACTTTCCTGGAACGTGCTACTTTTCTGATAGTAATCACTGACACTTAAAATAAATACCTCCATTATTTAGTACTTTTTGTAGACGTATAGCACACATATTTCACAAAATTACTGAATTTTAACAAAATATTTCCATATACATCCTTTAAAACAGTTATATCATATACATATGACATTATATACAAACATTACATTAATACATTAGATCATACTATTCACAGTATAAGTCCAGCAAGTAGGCTACAACTTGAGTACAACACTGACATAAAGTGACATCTACAACCTAATCTGTAAAACATCTAAGATATCGGCGATATCTAGAAAAAGGGTTTTTTTAATTTAGTATTTTTTTATGTCATTAGCATTGTTTAGAGCATAAGAAACTAATTAAAAACTTTACTAAATTAAAAAGTTACTTTATTAATATCTTATGCTATGTCCATTTGATGGACATCAGGAATAAAAAGACGTCAAACTGACATGTAAAAGCAAAAACAATGGTGTTTTTTTCATTCACCCGTCCAATTTTTTAGTTTCAGGACTTTTTTAACCAAACTTTGTATGAAATGTATTGACATAACATTTTACATGATGCAATATGTTGGTAAATTTGCCATAAATGGGTAATTCCATTCAATGCATCTAATTTCGTATTAATTTTCTGGGGCCACATGTAATTGAAAAAAGAAGTGTAATAATTGGAGCAATAATTGGCAACATTTTCATAATATCTAATAGTCATTGATATTTTTGATTAGACATTTTTGTGAGCTGTTGATATGACAAACAAATTGAAACTCTCATACTTTCATAACAGTGCTAGATTTGATTATTCAGTCATTTTTAAAGACCATGGAGAAGTTGTTGTCATTCTGAAACCTCTAAAAAAGAGCCCTGAAAACCCCATCTCTGAAAAGCCCTGAGGTTAGGGTTAGGGTTACTCAATAGTGTCATGTAGGGTGTCACAGAAATTTACTGTCAGAGAAATGGACAAAGTCTATTCCTGGGTCCCAGGAGGATATATTTGCCAGTTGATTAAAGCAGGGCTATTGCAGTTGTCCATCTACAGTCCCATACATTCCTAAAAGGAGTGCCCTGTTGGTCATCAACATGCTTTTAAAATGATGTTCTTGTATGATTTTAAGACCCCCAAACATCTGTTTTCTTTTCAAGACAGCCAAGGCTTATGATGAAAGGTCAAACACCAAGATGTCAGAGCTTTTCCGGTAGGACTAAACCTGAGACAGTGAAATCACAATGGAATAAAGCACCAGCTCACTGACAGATTAATACAATAATTAAAGCTACAGCAAATGAGTCTGGAACAAGACAACTGTGAGATTCATGGCAGGATTTCTCCACAGTCTGAAGTTTAACACGAACACTCGGTCACGGCCCATTTGAAATACATCTGAACAGGTTGTGTTTCATTGCAGCGAGCAGGATTAAAGGGATAGTTCACTTGAAAATGTGTTTCATTTACTCAAATTCATGTTGTTCTAAACCTGTATGAGTCTTGAACACAAAAAGAGATATTTTGAGTAATCAGACAGTTGATGGACCCCATTGACTTCCATAGAAGGAAATGAAAATAACACCAGTTTTATCACCTCTACACTGGTTCCCCATTAAGTTCTGTATAGCTAAGGCCAAAAATGGTTAAGCTCTTGTTAATTTAACTGATCTTCTTTCGCCCAATAATCCATCATGCTCTTTTAATATCACAAAACTCAGGGCTTGTCCACTGAAGGAGGGAGAGCGTTTTCACAATGGCTTCAAAACTCTGGAATAGCCTTCCTGATAATGTCCAGGGCTCAGACTCACTCTCCCAGTTAAAGACACAAGCATTCACATAATGCATCTCATAACCTTGTACTCCAGTTATATCAAATGCACATCTTTGCTTAATATTTTGAACAGCAGCTATGCTACTTATTTTCCATTTGCTTTTCTGTTTTATCTCTCGGGATTTTCTCAGTTCCAGCTTAGATCCAGCGTCTTGCGAAGACTTAGAGATGACCAACACCTGAGTAGATGACTCCAACTCCTGTGAGGACTTCCTGAATACATGCACCAATGCTACATTTTCTATATATACTAAACATTTGTTAACAACATGTATGCATTACTTCAATTAGCTCATTGTTTTTGCCTTAAATTAATACTTTGTCTAAATACATTGCTTATATACATTTCTGAAGACGGATCACTCTAAAATTGTAATGTAGACATGCACTTTCTGTAAAGCTGCTTTGAAACGGTATCTATTGTGAAAAGCGCAAATGGGAACTGAAATGAAATGGAAAAAAAATACTATGGAAATCAATGGGGTCCAACTTGTCTGGTTACTGACATTCTTCAAAATATCTTCTTTCGTGTTTAACAGAAGAAACTCATACAGGTTTGGAACAATGAGGGCGAGTAAATGAACATTTTCATTTTCGGTACTATCCCTTTAAAATCTCACACACAAACACATTAGTAAAAAAGAAAATTATAAAGTTATCTCTTGTCTTTACTGTAAAAAGTGAGAATGTGCAGCTACTTCCTAATTGCTAAAACGTTAAAATGACTTTCATTGGTGTGATTTTTTTTTTTTTTTTTTTTTGGAATAAACTGTTAATTTAGATGTTCGCACATAAAGCGCATTTTAGAATACCTCTCAAAACATTTCTGACTGTAGCCACGCATAATCAGGTGTGGACATTGATCGTTCACGAGCACGCACATTTAAACAGTTTCAAGCACTCTTTTAAGAATAAGATATAAAGTACCGCTATACCTTTCTGTGTGCGTGTTCAGCCTGTAGATCAAATTCCTTTCGAAAATAATTCCTTTAGAAAAGAACGACTTTCTGAGTTCCAGGTGTTTAGTTTGTTGCGTGTTCAGCAGGAGCCCGACGATGTCTCCGTCCAGAAAATAGAGACAAAATTCCAACACATTCTTTCCAGGCAACTTAAACTGATGTGAAACTCTGGAAGCAAGCGCGCATCCACACATCCGAGGGCGTCTTCGTGGAAAGCAGCAGTCCGATACGATCTCTCAGAGTGACTGACTGAAACTCTTGTCCTGTGATGCTCTCCTATCAGATGTGTGCTCCTCGATGGCTCTCTGAAGAGTGAGGCGGATGGAGAGGTTGCGCGTCAGTGTGGAGATGCGCGCACAGATCTCTTGAGTGATGCGCGTCTGGTATCTGAACTGGCTTCTGGAGAGTCTCTGGGTGAAGCGTGTCCAGCTCTGCTCTCGGTAATGAGTGGGTTTATCAGAAGGGACCGGGATCTAAACTGTATAAACTCTCGGCTTTTTCCAATAGTATTTTGGTGGAATCTCCAGCCAATTAAAGCTGCGCAGATGCGAACGGAGGACTTGCCCCGGATCCGGAGGACCAATTAAATAAAAAAGAGGGAGGAAAAAAATCACAATGTCTCAGCCACCCTCCTCTTTTATTCCCCTCTCTCCTTCTCCCGCTTTCTACTCCATTTCCCCTTCCATCAGTTTCTCCGTGTCTGTCGTCACTGATGGTGCGGACACTTTTTGAACTGAAGCGCGCTACCGCCAGTGACCGATAGGTGGCGTGTTTGAGCTAATTATAATTCCAGAGAGCGCTCACCATCACCCTTGCCCTTATCCATGATGAAAAAACAAATCGTGCGTTTGGTCATGAATCGAAAGTCCAAATATTATTTCAAGACATCGTATGGTGTTGTCTTGGTTTAGATGTTATTGTCACTAAAACATGTCTAGGTCATTTATTTGATGGGAGATAGCCTATATAAGAAAATAGTTATTGTTGAATACGCCTTGTACTAAGAGGCCTTCATTAATTTTATTTATTTGTTTATTTTTTGTGTATATATTTGTGTAGGCTATGTATATATATATATATAAACATGCATAACATGAGTGTGTGTGTATTCATTTCTTTTCTGTTGATTAACAGTATGTGAATGTTTGTGAGAGTTCATGTAATAAGTATATGTTGTTATATCATGTTGTCTTTATGTAATCTAAAAAGCAATAAACGTTTTTGTTTTAAAGATGTCTTGGTCTTTTCATCCCAGTATCAAACGTAAAAATAGAATTATAAATACAATATTTATAAATATATTTTAGATACAAATTTCCCTACAAACATTCACATTTTATAAATAATTTCATGGCATTTTTGTATTTTTTCTTACTTGCCAATTATTATGTTTTATTTAAATCATAAAGATGGTAAAATAATATGGCCTTATTATTTTGGCCTTATTATAAATATGGCCTTATTATAAAATAATAAATGCTTTACAAATAAAATCATTTATTTATTTACTTGTTTGCAGAATTTCAGGGTCAAACATGCATAATTGTCATGAAAAGAGTCATTTACTCTCCCTAATATTACACAAACATGAGCTTCTTCCGTTGAACACAAAAGAAGATATTTTGAAGATTGTTGGTAACTTCCCATAGTAAAGGCTGATGAAATAAAGTCATGCAATGTTTGTAACAACATGTGGTGGCAACATTTTTTAATGAAATTATGAACATGAACCACCCCTTTAATCCAATAATTTGTTGAATTACGAAAATCTTTATTATATTGCATGCATGTTTAGTATGAATCATAGCGTCTGGATATTTAAAACAGAGACTGATTGAAAATTGAAAAAAAATGTGCTTATATTTCTAATCAACTCACATTTCTGATCTCATGTGATATCAAATGGTGTGACTGTGAGCAGATAAACAGATCCACCTTAGAATGGAGAATGTGCGCAGCGTGAACACACATCATTAATCAGACACCGTAACCGGGTAATAAAATTGCGCCATTGACTGACTGAGCAAACATGTTTTGACAAGTAACCCAAAAACACTTCAACATTCAAATTAAGTTTCACTCCAGTCAAAATATAATATGAATGAAACAACTTGACTAGGCCTAAATAAAATAACAGCAAAGAAAGTGATTATAGCTTAAGTTTTTGCGTGCAGTTTTTGCGTGCATTATGATACGTACTTTATAGCGTGAACACAGCTAATCTACCCAAGAGATTTACAGTGCCTATGCACGCAAAAGGAAAAAATAAAGAAAAAAATGTAAAAAAAAAATGTTTTACGTGGTATAGCTACGCACTTTCTTGTGATCGTGTTGGGGAAATCACACCCATCTCTGTTACAGTATAAAAGGCCCGTTCACTCCAAGCACTGATAACTATAAAGATAACGATAAAGATATGCGGCTACATGCGTCCAGCACCAACAACCACATACAACGTTACAAGCAAATATCAAAAGAAAAAGGCGCTTTTGGGTACACGATAAGCTATCTTTAAAAGACGAGAGGAGTTGGAAGCGCATCTAAACAGTGAAATCAATAAAAACATCGCCTAGTCAACACCTTTATTATGTACACAACACCTTTTTCACTGTAACTTCAGCAATGTTGTCAACTAGCGCTGGATAGCCTACCTGTGGTAATTTTGAAACAAAGCTAAACTGCAAAATATCTCATTGTGAATGTAAATACTTCTCACCATTTATTCCCAGGATACGACCCACTGCTTTCCATATATCCATCTTTTTAACGTATCCCTTGAAAAGGGGGTTTGACTTGTCAAACAGTGGAGGATCTTTTTTTTACCTCAACGACTGAACGCTCATCTGCCATTTTGAATGCGCGAGACCTTTAAATTAAAATGGATTTTGATTGGTCGTCAGTGTTTTATCGTTGCACGGCGGAAAAAAATCGTTCTGAAAGTAATCCCAAACGATCTGATTCCTCATTTATAGCGTTAACGTTATAGCTGTGGTGTGAACTCTGTTATTTCTTTAATATGGAGAATCGATTTTTAGAATTATATCTTTATAGTTATCTTTTAGTTATCGTACTTGGTGTGAATGGGCCTAAACAGCAAAAGAGCGAACTTTCAAAGGCGCGTCACACCAAAGCACGATAACTATAAAGATAACTATAAAGATATAATTCAAAAAATCGTTCTCCATATTAAAGAATAACAGAGTTCACACCACAGCTATAACGATAAAGATATGAGGAACGATATCGTTGGAATCACTCTCAGAACGATTTTTTTCCAGCTGTCCAAACGATGAAACACTGACAACCAATCAGAATCATGCATTTAAAATGGCAGATGACATTGCAGAGAAGTTAATCTTCGAGGTACAAAAAAAATCCTCCACTGTTTGACAAAGTCAGACTCCACTTTTCAATGATAAGTTTAAAAAAGATGGATATATGGAAAGCATCCTGGGAATAAACGGTGAGAAGTATTCACAATGAGATTATGCAGTTTAGCATTTGTAACAAAATTACCTCAGGTAGGCTATCCAGCGTTAGTTGACAACATTGCTGAAGTAACTACTAGGTGATGTTTTTATCCCATCATTGAATTCGTCAGCTAAATCCAGATATTACACTAGACATGCTAGATTCACTGTTTACATGCGCTTCCAACACCTCTCGTCTTTTAATGATATCGATCGTACCAACAAAAAGCGCCTGTTTTTCCTTTTGATATTTGTAACGTAAAGCAGCAACAGCAGGTCATTTGCGCGCACATGCGCGCGCTACTCGAAACCGGCAGCGCGCGCGTGTGCGTGCTTAGAATAAAAAGAACGTTATCGTCGTTGGTGTGGACGCATATATAGTTATGTTTGTCGATATCTTTATAGTTATCGTGCTTAGTGTGAACGGGCCTTTAGTGTGCTAGCCTATCTACAACAATCTGCTGGTCAATCCTTTGAGATTGCTGAGCAGTTTTTGAAGGGTCACTGTAAAAAGTGATAAGTTGACTTAACTTAAAAACATTAAGGAAACCCATTGCCTTAAAATTATTTAGTAGGCTAAATAAACCAAATGCTAAATTAATAGACCCTTATTCATCGTCTGGTGTCATTTAAAGCCCTTTGAAGCTGCACTGAAACTCTCATTTGGACCTTGAACCATTTGGTTCCCAATGAAGTCCATTATATGGAAAAAATCCTGGAATTTTTTTCATCAAAAACCTTAAAAATTTTTCGACTGAAGAAAGAAAGACGTGGACATCTTGGATTGGATGACATGGGGGTGAGTAAATTATCAGCAAAAGTTTAATAATTTTAAGGCAAAGGGTTTACAAAAAGAATTTAAGTGACCTCAACACCTTTTACAGTATGCTGCATTTTCACTTTTTACAGTAAGGGATGCATCCGGAACCAATGAGATTCTCAAATCCACAGGGAAGATCTCCTACCTGAGACAGAGAAAAATTAAACATCAAGTTTGATGCACAGACTAATATAGAGGCAGAAAATATGCTGAAATTAAAAAATCAGTTCCACGGTGTACTGTGGAAAAAAACGGCAGCCTGTCTAAACCCTCATCCCTGTCTCTGTCTCCGCTTTTGGGAGACAGCCAGGAGCCTTGGCAAGGATTGCGAAGTGAACATCATAGTTTAGTTCATCACAGTAAATGTGTGTGAGAGGCTGGCAGAGTCGGCCTGGCGCGCCCCAGGTGTGTCCTCTCCTGCCCAGGGCTAGCGCATGGCACATGAAAGCAGGACGAGAGCTCTCTGGACCCAGTGGAACAGAGAAATACTCTGGCCAAATGAATGTGTGTGTGAGCCAGGGGAATGCTGTCAGCAAGCATGTGTCAATGTGTGGGAGTATGTCAGCTTTCCCAGATTCCTCATGTGGTTGCCACAATGGAGTACACTTCTCTCATTTCAAATTGAAAATATCCTAAACTGACATTAATTAATGGGATGCTCTCCATACGCTTTGCTGCACCACGAATCCCTCAGCATTCTTGTTTTATACATATTTAACATTTAAAGGGAAAGTGCACACAAAAATGAAAATTCTGTTGTTGTTGTACTCACCCTGCATGACTTGCTTTTGTCTGTGGGACAGAAAATGAGAAAGCTGCTGTTTTCATAATGAAAATGGATTATAATGGATTATACTGCATGTCCTCCATCTATAAAAGTTGCAGATCTTTCTCCTGAGTAGCCATCTGATTTAAAATAGTTCTTTACTTAAATCCTTGCCTTCAGTCACAGCTCTCAAATGCCATTCACACTTTCACTTATCGTGTGTGAGATCGAGAGGTGAAGCAATAATGAATGATGAATATTGGTGATGAATATGTGTTGGCTTCAGAAGACTCTGAATAAATATTCTGCTAAATGTATGGATAAAGGAGAAGCAGATACTTGTTAATTATTTTATATTAATCAGTTTAATTTGATTTTAATTGGAATGATTAAAAAATATATTAACTTTATTTTTGACATCTGTTGGGGACATTGGACAAAAAAATATATTTAGAAAAATATATGAGAAACAAAACAGCATATAACAGGGTAAAACTGAACATATACAATATTCCTATGAAATATTCCTTATTATATTATTAATTTTGATGTTAATTTAACATATTCATTTTGTATATAAGTTGCTCCAAAAAAACTAGTACATATACATATATATATATATATATATATACACACATATATATATATATATATATATATATCCTTGGTGGGCAGACACTTATTTCAGAAACATTAAAATTGTTAATTTAACATATGTATTTTTTCCTACTGAAGTCAATGGGGATTGAGATCTGTTTGATTAAAACATTCTTCCAAATATCTTCATTTGTGTTCAGCAGAACAAATAAACACATAGAGGTTTGGAACAACATGAGGGTGAGTAAATGATGATAGAATTTTCATATTTGGTGAACTATCCCTTTAACAACAAACTTTTGAACGGCAACAAATTAATCCAAATTAAATCTACAGAGGATATACAATACAATATGAATCAAAAATTCAGCTAGGAAAAAAGTTCAACTTTTCAACAAAACTGATCAGAGTAATGTCATAGCAGATGCTGCACATAAGCGCTGGAAGCGTGTGCTGGCACTTCAAGCGATAGATGGCCTGAATCAGTTGTGAAATTGAGCCTAAATCACAAACCCTACAGCAAGAGCCACTAATGCTGGACTGATCTAACAGCAGGAGCGCAACACAGAGTCTGCCAGATGTTCACACTTACAGAAAAATCAACAGACTTCTGAAAGTCTAAAGTCTAACTCTGCAGCTCACATGGGCCTGAAGCGACATGTAAAACCAACCACGGTATTATTAAAGCGGGAATAAATAAAATCTGTAACATCAAATCAACAGAAAAGCATGCATGCGAAAAAAGTGGCAGCTGACTTTAAAGGTGACATATTGTGCCCCTTTTCACAATTTCACAAGATGTAAAATAAATATATGGTCTCCCCAGAATGCGTCTGTGAAATTTCAGCTTAAAATACCCCCCAGATCGTTTATTATAGCTTGTCAAATTTGCCACTTTATGAATGTGAGCAAAAACACACCCTTTTGTGTGTGTGTCCCTTTAAATACAAATGAGCTGCTGCTCCCCGCCTCTGTTCAGAAGAGCCCGATCCTTTACATCAGCTTCGGATACAACAACAAAACACACGAATCTCACTCAAGAATCTCAGAAATAACCAGTAGCGGATTGCAGGAGACACTCAAGAAGAGGTTGCAACTTTTAGACGCAGGATGTTTCTGAATGGTTAGTGGATACATTTGCTCCGTATGTAGGCTAGTTGATGTAGAGTTACACTGATTCATCTCATTTTTGACTTTTAGTAAAAAAGTTGACACAGTTCCCTGAAGTCTTTATAAGGCCGTGTGTCCACCAAAGCGTTATTAGCCAGTTGAAAACGCCTGCTTTTGGGCGCTTGAGAGCGTTTTTTCTGTTGAGACGTTTCGTTGCTATGATACAGAATATCCGCAGCACAGTTTACTTGTAACTGATTCACAGATAATTTGTTTCATACTAAAAATTATTTTTCATCCATGTTGTTTGGTTAGCTCTGCTGGTTTATGTCGTTGTACAGAAAGAATGTTGTGACAGTTGGTCGGTGTGGGATTAGCCCCGCCCCTCCTCCACTGTGATTGGACAGGGTGGTAAAAAGTGACAGTGATGAGCGCTGCGTTTTATCCAAAGTTTAAGACGGTGTGTCCACCAAAGCGTTCTTCCATGCGCCTGTGTACGTTGTAATTGTTTTCAATGGGAGCGCCACACATTTTAAACGCCACGAGGTCGCGAGAGTTGAAAAATGTTCAACTTTGGATAAAACGCAGCGCTCATCACTGTCACTTTTTACCAAGCCATCCAATCACAGTGGAGGAGGGGCGGGACTAAACCACACTGACCAACTGTCACAACATTCTTTCTGTACAACGACATCAACAAGCAGAGCCCTTACGAAAAAATAAAGTATATTTCAAGTTCATTTTGATGTTCTAGATGAAGTAATGTTCAAGTATATTTTTAAGTATACATTATGTAGTAAGTATACTAATGTCACTATGTACTAGTAGTAAACTTGTAAGTGTACTATTTTAATACCGCTTGGGACTAAATTGGCCCACTTTTAGTACATAAAAGTATATGTTTAAGTGTACTATAAGTGTAACAGTCAGCGCAGTCTTATCCCAATTCGTCATATAACTCACGTTTTGGGACGTCCTTTGCACCATTCGTAATATACGACTTTTCAGGGCCCCCTTAAACGTCGGTAGATGACGCCATGGGATCCTAAGTCTACCCCAGATCTAAACCTAACCCTAAACCCAACTCGTCACCTAACTGACGTTAAGGTAAAGCGTCAGTCTGAATGACGATCCCGGGATCGTTATCTACCGACGTTCAAGGGGGCCCTGAAAAAGTCGTATATTGACGAATGGTCAAAAGACGTCCCAAAACGTCAGTTATGACGAATTGGGATGAGACTGTGTTATAACAGTAAGTGCACAACTAGTTCATAATTATGTACTGCAAGTAAATTTATGGGTATACTAGTAGTTTACTTTTTTACTGTAATACTTATACAATATACTCTGAATACTTAATTATACTTAAGTATTTCTGGATCAAAAGATTGAGTACAAGAACAGGACAAATATACTTGCTTTTCTCTCAGTAAGTCAAGTACACTTTAGTGTAATTTGAAGTATATTTCTGAGAAGTACATCTAGTATACTTCTGAGAAGTACAGGAAAAATAAACTAAATGTATACTTTCTTATTTTTAGTTTAAAAGAAGTATACTAATGGCACACTAATGGTACTAATGGCATCTTTCGTAAGGGAGAGCTAACCGAACAAAATAGAGGAAAATATTTTTTGTGTATGAAACAAATTTGTCTGTGAAATCAGTTACAAGTAAACTGTGCTGCGTTTATTCTCTATCATAGCAACGAAACGTCTCAATCGAAAAAACATTGCGCTGACAAAGCGCCAAAAGCACAGCGCCTTCAGAAGAGCACACGGCCTATTTTTTTTCCAACTCTAGGCGAACAGTAAATATGCAGTTCTCAGCACTTCAGCGTGAAAAAAAATACGCTTAGCGCCTCACTCCAGCCCATGGCGTTCTAAAACGCAGCGCTCCCATTGAAAACAATTAAAATCATATGCCAGGCACGTGGAAAAACGCTTTGGTGGACACTAACACAACTGTGACACTTTTATGGGTCAAATAGAGCATCACAGTCCCGCCACAGCCCGAGAGAGCGCTGGTGCCGGAAGTAAATTTCCCATTCATTTTTCCCATTGACATTTTGTAAAATCCATATCTAAAGAGTATTAGAGCATGTCTAAAGATAATCAGCTACGGCTGAACTCGTAAGCATACAACATATCATTTCGAGTGAAAAACGAAGAGAAAATCCCCAAAAAGTCAAAGGTACAAGCCTGTGTACATATTATTCATTTCCGAGCAAAAGGAACTACTCCTCCCATAAACCACCGCGCCTCACTGAAAGTCGACTTAAATCCACTCGTGAAAGAGCCTTTTGAGTGACTTCCAAATCTGACGACGGGCACGTGAACTTTTCCCTCCAGTGAATTTATATAATGAATGTGCAGGGAAGCTCCTTTTCTCTTTATTTACTGAAAGCTTATGCACATGCTAAAACATTGAACATCTGGCTCGCTGATTGGCTTCTATGAGCAACTGGACATCCAATGGCACGGGGCGTCTCAGAGGTGCGACCAATGAACTCAGCCCTACGTCATTACGCGATCTTCAGTCTTCACGTACCTTCGCGGGGTTTGAGAACATCGTGACATGAGCTTCCACCAATCAGATGCATCACTGTGGGATTGTGGGATTGTTCAGGATTGTGGGTAATGAAGTACTTATCCAATACATCGTGAATAAAAGGCATTTATCTTAAAACAAGGTTTGTGCCCCATGATCTTTTGGCGTTTATATGAGCATATACAATCACTTAGTACAGCCGTAGCTGGTTTTAAGTCTACCATGTATGGTTACGTTTTTATGGCTTATATCCCAAATGTCAATGGAGAAATTGTATTGAATTTTTACTTCCGGCACCGGCTGTGGGCGGGACTGTGATGCTCTATATTGTTCTATGCTTGTCTGTGCAGTAACGACAGAACAGTTTGATGCTTAGCTTGAACTTTAGCCATAGCGTTAGAACTGGTTACACTGATGCTGCTTGTGAAAACCAAATGGCGGCGTTGTGGGTGGAAATGTGCAGATTAAAAGGGGCGGTAATATAATAATAAGATCACCTTACCTCAGAAGGTGAGCGAAATCTGATCGGCTTATTTTCAGACATGCTTGCAGAGAAAGGCGAAAACAAAGTCACTTTTCACGTTTTCTTGGTAGATGCACTGGGGATCCAATTATAGCACTTAAACACGGAAAAGGTCAGATTTTCATATGTCCCCTTTAAACAAAAGTAAAAACTTAAGATTCCAGTGTCTTTATCTGATTGGGTCACAGAGTTCTGGTCATCCTCTCTGGTATGTGTGTATCAGACTCCAGCTGAGGCGCGTGAGGCTCTCTCACGGGGGCCATTATTCAGAGGTGTAATTGGCAGAGCGGTGCACAGAGATGCCCTTGGGAGCCAACAATTCATAACCCCCTCAAAGCCAATATCCGATACCAGAAATACGCTGAGACAAGAGACGGGTGTGTGAGAAGAGAGATGGACTGCTTCATCACAGAGAGAAGTAATGGCTGTGTATTGATTGCTCTCAGCCGAGACTCCAATTTCATGTTTAAAACAACACTGATCCTCATTAGGCCGGGGAGGGAGTGCGGAGAGACAAACACTTAGCTATCAGTTCCAAGGACACGCACAAGTGCACAGAGAAAGAGGCGAAACAAGGAGAGGAGCAAATGAGGACAGGAACGGACAGGAGCTTTGCTTCTTAAAGAGGACACGATCTGAGGAAACTCATTTTCATCTTTATAGGGGAAGAGTTCTTTCTCACACATTGCAGATGAATGCTCTGAACACGACCACTCGCATTTACATGGCAACACAACTTGTTGGAATTCAGAAACGTGTGGAAGTAATTTGGAAGAAAAATAGGATTATTATTATAAACAACAGTATAGGAATAGAGTAATGATACAACTCAAAATAATGAATACAGCACCTCTATAAAAAATATTATGATACAAAAGTTTTATAGGGATGTCTTTAACTCCTCAAAATATCTTTTTCTTGAAAGTTCTTAGATTCAACTCATTTTTCAAGTCAGTTTAATGTAATTTAAGTTGAAACGACTTAAACTTGTACTTTAAAATTTAAGTCAGCAAATAATTTTTACAGTATACGGTCTATTTTTTTAAACGTATAAATATATACACACAAAATGTAGCTCTTTGGCTTAACATGACTCGATCAAGGACAGTGGTTCCACATGATTGAAACAAGTAAAACCCAATAGAATCAACCATGTACAACTAACTAGAATCCATGATGTTCATTTAACTTGATTTAATGGTTTTAGTATAACTTAAATAAATGGTTTCAATTTAAATTCAATTATCCAAATGATCATACAATTAATGCTTCTTGTTTTAGTCCTGTGATTTACTTAACAACAAACTAAACAGTACTTTTCTTTACACGTGTGATGTTGGGTATTGGCAGTGGTTTCATCCAGTTAATCGACACTTCACCACAATAGTAATCCCAAAAACACTAACAAACTTTTAAATACCAACATAACAGAACATTAAACATTTACAAGTCTCTCAAAAGATTAACAATTTTTCTCTACATTTATCCCAATTCTGTCCCATTCAAATCATTATGGAAGTGAAAGTCCTGTTTGATTGGAATTCTTGATTGAAACATATAATTAAAAGAGTAGTTCACTTTTAAAAAAACTTTTGCTGATAATTTACTCACCCCCATGTCATCCAAGATGTCCATGTCTATCTTTCTTCAGTCGAAAAGAAATTAAGGTTTTTGATGAAAACATTCCAGGATTTTTCTCCATATAATGGACTTCATTGGGTACCTGACGGTTCAAGGTCCAAAAGACAGTTTCAGTGCAAACTGCAAACAGTTCAAAGGGCTTTAAACAATTCCAGACAATGAATAAGGGTCTTATCAAGTGAAAAGATCGCTCATTAAAAAAATAAATAACGAAGTTAAAGTTTTATAAGCACAAATGCTCGCCTTGCTCTGTTCTGTGATGCATGTTCGTGACTCTCCTGTTTGAACTCATTCATTAAAATGAACAAATCTTCTTTCCAGTCATTTGGTTCATTCAACTAACAAAATGAACGTATTTGACTCGGAAAAAGATTCAAAAGCGAACTCCTTTAAGTCTAAGAGTAACATAAAGCAATCACATTTGAATCAAAAACATGAAACAATGGTTTAAACCAAAGTGCATTGTTTAAATAAAGTAAACGGCATCAAAAAATTTTTTTTGAATTTTAAATTTAAAAGGGGGGGATAAATAACAAAACCATTATATGCGACTCTTTTAAAAGATTCAAAACAGCTCTTCAAATCTTTTATCAAGCTGAGCTAAAATTAGATTTCCATACAGACATCAGGCAGATGAATCATCTGAACACAACCACCCGCTTTCACAGCATCAACACCAATTGGAAATTCAGAAACTTATGGAATAATTAATACTAAAAATCAGAAAAATGAATGAATTGACTAAAATTGTAAAATAAAAAAAATATTATGACTTTTAAAAAAAAATCAAAACTGTTCTCCTAATTCTTGATCACGCTGTCCTAAAAAAAGAAAAAAAGAAAATTGGTCAGAGAGAGTGACAGAGGGAGGCGGAGGGCGAGTCTGAAAGTCCTCTGCTTTGGAAATCCATAAGTGCTGTAGCAGACACACACTAATTCCTGTTTTTTCCCTCTCATTAAGAAGCTTTCATTTGGTAGCTGCATGGGCTCATTGATCCACCAGGCCTTGAAAGAGTCTAAAAACAGAACTCAACCAACTTAAATACACTAAGATAAGAATAAACACGCTCACACACACTTAAAGGTACACTGTAAGTGTTTCTATAGGGTCTTAACTTCAAATCCCTGCACAAAGTGAGCAAATCCAAACTCAACAAAGCCTTATCATTTATTTTTTATTTTGATCACTTACTATTATGCACGCCTCATGTTTTTAAGAGTGAAAGCGCGTTCTGTGTGATCACCCCCTTACACCTGTCACTCAGAAGAAAAAAAGATTTTAGCAAATTGAGCAGATAAGGTGCATCCCAATTTGTGTGCTCATGCATTCTGACGTTTTGTAGTATAAATAGTGAGTAGTGTTCACATGAAGAAAAGTGGCACTTTAAATATCCGCATGATGCACTTATAGCTAAGCGTAAAGACGAAGCTGCATCCCAATTTAAAGGCTGCATCCTTCGAAGGCTGACACACAATCCCATCAGTGAGGAAGACTGTCCCAATCCCAAGACATTTAACAAAACTCAGTTTGACCTTCGTGGACTTCGAAAGGCAAGGACTTAGTCTGTGTAATTTGAAGGATGCAGCCTCTGAATTGGGACACAGAAGGACTATCAGACTCCAACGTAAAATTTATACACAAATGGTTGAGAACATAGTGCATACGTGCATAGAGCAATATTTGGGACACAACTACAGTGAAACTACCAGCGCTTCTCCTCATACCAGCGAATGAAGACAGTAGACATCACAGAAGGTATTACAGGTATTTTCCTCATGCAAAAGCAAAAATGCATCAGTATTTTTCACCTATTTAAATGTGAAATGAAACCACTTTCACCTTCACGTCGCACATATACGCAATCTTTCTTTGTGCCTGCTCTTGTCTGCCTCTCTTGCATTCTGTGCTCTTGAATAACCATGTCTTAGTGTGTATCTCTGATAAGAGATGGCCACTCTTCACCATCACTGATTATAGATCCGCCTTCAGAGATACTGTCAGCTATACTGATCCCACACGACAGCACAGCAGACGCCCTCCCACTAGCCTCTATCTCCCTGATCTGAGAGCAGCTGGCGCTGAGGAAAAACTAACAAGATGATGGCTGAGGTTGAGGTCTTGAGAAGATGCTCAGAGTGGATAGACACGCTTGTTTAAAGAGTTGAGTTTTTGAACCCTTAGGCTTCAGATGTCTCGAAAACGGCAGCAAACTTGGATCAGAAATGGCTGTTTGGTGGGATAATCACATCTCGCTCTGGCCTTTACAGTATGGTTCTTATACTGTGGTTTTACCATATCAGACTGTTTAACCTCACACATCTTAAGAGTGAAGTCGGCCGTGAGGTTAACATATACTACGAACAAAAACATGATGCACCTAATTTTAGCAATATGCAAACACAAACATTTGGAGACATAGAGCATTCAGTCTCCTAATGGGACTAAATAGCTTTATTTAATAAAGATCTTTGGCTAAAGTGTAAACACAGTACCTCTCCAAATTGGCAAAGTGGGGACAAAACTTTTAGGATAATATCAACAAAAATCCGTCTTTTATGTTGATTTTGCAGTTATGAAACAAATTATGAAAAATTTTATTAAATAGAAAGATAAATTAATTTAGAATATCATTGAACCATCGATGCCAATGAAGAACCTTGACTTTTAAGAAAGTACAATGGGTATAATAGTCATTTTTGCACTGAAAAAAATGATTTTTTGGTAAGGTAAATACTACTGAAAAAAACAATGTAATTTACAGTTCAAGCGAGTAGAAATGAAAGCATAAATATGAACTCAATAAAATAAAGTAAAAATGACTCAACTTTTCTGATACTGGGGTTCCCATCATGCACTGGACTTTGAATAATTAATGAGGTTCATTTTCACTGGTTTCTAGCTGTATTTACACTGTTTTATCATTGCTTTTGTTGTCAGGATTAGTAACTTGCCATTTTGTGACATTTTGAGGAAATTTTCTGCTCAAAATGACACTAAACACAAAAACGATCCATCAAATGTTACCGTCATTGTGTATTGTCTATCAAGTATTGAGGTCTTTGCATTCACATCATGCTTAACATCTGACATGATGAAGTATAAATTACTTAGATACGCTAAGTAAAACACATACTATAAATGACTGGTATAATTCAATAGAATTGTTTGAGTGAAATGTAATGCAAAGGAAATTACAACTAAATCGATATTAATCAACCTTTTACTAGCCAAGTTACTTATTTTCTTTGTTACTTTCACTTAACTAAAGTAAAGTTTACTTAATTCCATATTCCAAGTAAATTTTAACTTAAGATTTCTAATTAAAGCTACTGATAAATATGTTTAGGTTTTTACTTGGCAAATCTTTGTAAATTTACTAGCATTTTCTGAGTGGAAAAAGTTGCCTAGCTTTTTTCAAGTAAATCCTACTCCAAATTTTTTTTCAGTGTGCCTCTGATGACGTACCTAAAAAGAAAGCTGCAAATATGTAAAAAAATCACCTTTTTAGCAAATATTTTTTTAAAGACTCAGTCTCTTCCACAGACCAATTCATAAGATGTAAATAAACATATTTGTGAAAAGTAAAATGTCAAAAGGGCTCTGGTAAACATATACGCAATACAGCACTGTGCGTGTGCGAGGTATTTCTGAATCCAACTAGAAGAAGATAGATGTAATCAAGTGTTTACATGCTTCGTTTTATTTTCCTTTTGATCAGATTATTTCAGATCTACACTGACTCCATTCAATCCCATGTACATTTTATTCGGATCGAGCTCAGTTGGATTGTTTGAGGCGTTTACATGGAGGCTTTTCAATCTGATTACTAACGGATTATTTAGGTGTACATAAACAGCTAACTGCAAGTTACTTTAACGTATTTAAGCCAATATATTATAAACATTTATGCTGATATTGTCCAAAACCTCGCTTTCCAAATTGTATTTTACGGTTAAAGGAGTAGTTCACTTTTAAAAAAACTTTTGCTGATAATTTACTCACCCCCATGTCATCCAAGATGTCCATGTCTTTCTTTCTTCAGTCGAAAGAAATTAAGGTTTTTGATGAAAACATTCCAGGATTTTCTCCATATAATGGACTTCAATGGGAACCAAACAATTCAAGGTCCAAATGAGAGTTTCAGTGCAGCTTCAAAGGGATTTAAAACGACACCAGACGATGAATAAGGGTCTTATCTAGCGAAACGATTGGTCATTTCAAAAATAAATAAAAAAGTTTACATTTTATAAGCACAAATGCTCGCCTTGCTCTGTTCTGTGATGAGCATTCATGACTCTCCTGTTCAAACTCGTTCATCAAAATGAACAAATCTTTTTTTTGAGTCATGACTCGAAGGGTCCTAGATAAGACCCTTATTCATCGTCTGGTGTCCTTTATAGCCTTTTGAAGCTGTACTAAAACTCTCATTTGAACCTTTAACCATTTGGTTCCCAATTAAGTCCCTTTATATGGAGAAAATCTTGGAATGTTTTTATCAAAAACCTTAATTTCTTTTCGAGACGTGGACATTTGGATGACATGGGGTGAGTAAATTATCAGCAAAAGTTTTTTTTAAAAGTGAACTACTCCTTTAAGACTAGGGTTAAAACAAAACTTACAATTTTCACTTGGAGGATAACAAGTACCAGGAGTTTGTTTTCACCTGGTTTTAAAATCCATCTCGCAATCCAATCACAAGTTGACAGAGTTACATACAGGTGTTAAAGGGGTCCAAAATCTCATAGACTTTAGACTTTAACACAGGCTCCCAGCTGAATCTAGAAACCAAAATGCCACAAAGACTTAAATCTGGGCTCTTTTGACCAATAAACCATCGACCAACACAACCAGCACAGCATTCAAGAGGGAAAAAAGCACCTGAGCTCATGCTCAAAACCCATATCGGAAGCATTCAGGCCGACATTAAAACCCACAAGAGTAAATTAGGGAGCACAACCTCTGGGAATTGCAATGGTATTGGTTTGGAGTGGGTGACCATACAGTGTACTGTTTAACAAGCCATCAAAGTGTGTAGACAAAGGGATTATTCACATGATCATATGGTCAAACATGGGCCAAACAGTGTTAAGAGCCTGTAAAGAGACTATTAGAGAGAGATAGAGAGAGAGAAGGCCACTTGAGCTTAGCAGTGCATAGCATCCTTTAAATGTCAGACAATAACCTTTTTCCTCAATAAACTAGAATTAGTGGTTAATTATCCCAGTTTTTAAACAAGAATAAGTGCATATCAGAGACGTGACCGCATCTCTCAGCAGCATATGGGAAACAGTTGAGAAGTAAAGTGGAGAGTAAATGCAAGTCTCAAAATTCTGATTGGATAAGCCACATTAGAAGCAAATAAATAGCACATAAACTAGAACATTTGACTTGTTTGGGACACATTTTGCTCTGTATTTTCACATTATTCCTTGTTTCGTTGTTGCATACAGCCTTGCATAAAATTCGGCACATGCAAATAGATATTGGTGCACAATAAAGTGTACAGAACACATCATACCATCCATTCCTATAATCAGATTTATAGCAATGTTCTAAGTTTCACATTTCCTAATGGGTGCAAGAAATAGTTATGTCAATCTCTCTGCACAGCGAAGCCAGCCAGATAGCTCGTTATATTTGAATGAAGACTATATAATTGACAACTTTTTATTGATGAATTGGCTGTGCAAAGGTTGTGCAGTTAATGGCATTTAACCGCAGACAGTCAATTAGCCTGCAGATGGTCTTAAAGACCAATTAACAGAGCAGAGCACAACGAACAGCACTCAGGTTAGATCCTCATACTGTCAGTTGTGTGAGGGCAATCTCTCTGAATCTATAAGACAGCATATTAAACCCTTCAGCACCTCACCCGCTTTTCAAGGTTACCAGGGCAGCGAGGGTTACACCTCAAATCTTGTACTGACCTGAAGCTACAAGCATACTGTATGACAGGAATTAATAATGCATGCAAAAAAGATGTTTATAAGGGCTGAAGGAGCTGAGTTGAGGATTGAACAGTAGTCCTCAAGTCCACTTCTGATGCGAGTCAAACAGACGCACTCAGACTTAAATACAAGTGTTAATCACACAGTCTTCTGTGTTAAAATGGAGTGCATGCAGAGTTTAGACAGCTCAGCGGTGGGTTAGATAACAGCCGAGAGCTGTAGGATGCTGCGTTAGCCATGGATACGGCAGATTGGAGAGCAGATGCATATGCAATGTGCAAAGTCATCAAATAACATATACAATATATATATACAGTAAATCAACATTTGAAGTAGATCAGAAAAGTTAATCAAATTTGTCCTAAGAAAAGAACGGGGTTTGTTCAAAATTTATGTATAACTTTGAT
>JAQIUQ010001401.1:22500-382500 GCA_030378365.1 Hybognathus amarus | reverse complement strand
CAGAAAAAAAAATGAAAGAAAAAGAGAACAAATGCTTTCTTTGGCTTATTTTCTTGGCAGGTATATATATATCAATTTTTATATACACTCTAAAACATGCTGGGTTGTTTTAAAAATATTTTTAACCCAATGGCTGGGTTAAAACCCAGCCTTTTTTAGAGTGTATATAGGTTATATATATAAATAGGCTATAGGCTATATATATATATATCTGTAGGTGCCATTTAGATTAAATTAGAAACATTCAATTATTGTGCAACTTACTTTTATAAATCCAATCAATTCTCAATGGATAAAGTCCCATCCTACATTTTTTTTCTCTCCCGAAGATACCTCACTCAGGAACAGATCACAAAAATAAAATGGATTTTGAATGTTTCAAGTTGACTTTAAATCCGAAATGTAATCATCAAACATCCATCTTAACATGCTCGTATACTTACAAATTGCAAGAAAATTGAAGTATTACGAAAGAAGGTGAAAGTCAATTTGTAATCTTGGTTTTCAGCAATTATGAAATTATTATAATAATGAAAGCTTGTGTCCATGAAAGAGAAGGGAATGTGTCAGTGATGCAATGCCACTATGTTATTCAGCATTTTTATGTGTTTGTTGGAATGGAAATGTGTTTAATGGAATGCCAGGGTAAAGAGGAGATCATTCTGACACACGAGTAGAAGCTTTACTGTCTCACACATGTAGACACAGAGGGGTGAGGTGACTGGTGATGGGGCGATGGTGGGAGGGAAGGGGACATGTCAGGGGTTTCATGTTGGAGATTTCCAAAAGTACTAGGACCGTTTCTCAGAACTAGTGCCATTGCTTTTCACCCTGTACATGCTACCCTATGGAGATTTCATTATGCTGATGATACTCAGCTCTATATTTCTTTGTGCCCTTTATACTTAAACTATGACATGCTTTCCGATGATAAATGAGGAACAGTTAGTTCATGCATTCATGATCTCAAGGCTAGATTATTGTAATGCTCTGCTGGGTGGTTGCCCTACACGCATAATAAACAAACTCCTGCTGTTCAAAATTGCAGCTGGAGTTATTACTAGAACCAGAAAGAATGACCATATTAGCCCGGTTCTGTCAACATTGCATTGACTGCCTATTAAACATTGTATACGTTTTTTTAATATTACTTATTACTTACTAAGAACTAAATGGTTTATCTCCCCAGTACTTAGACGAGCTCTTAACACATTACAGTCCTTCACGTCTATTGCCATCTCAAAATTCTGGCTAATTGATAATACTTAGAATATCAAAATTAATTGCTGGCAGCAGGGCCGGATTAACATAAGGGCTAGGCGAGGCTGAAGCCCCAGGCCAGCGGATTCAGGGGGCCCGTGATTGGCTGGAGAAAATGAGATTGTCAAATCATAGGTGGTTGATTTGTGTATAATAAAACAACAAGAAGTTATTGGAAAATGTGCCTGACTGTCATAATTCACCGCTGAATCAGAATAACTCTACAATTTGCGCCAGAAAAGGGATGCAAAAATTCCTAAACTAACGAAATACTTTGGTTCACTTTCATCCGTGTCCGTGGAAGAGTGCAGCGGCAGCAGCCCGTTATCTTCAGCGCTCCTGCGTCGTCACCGATCGCGTGCACGTCGAGGTAAGCAAGAGAAGCAGCAGAAGTTAATGAGTTAAGCACTATTTGGATGGTAATTGTTTCTCGTGGAGTCGTTTTTAAATGTTTATAGGGGCTAGTCGATCGATGATTTATTGCAGCCTGAATCCAGAATGTCAGTGTTTTTTCTCCCACCACTCACTCGTGGTGAAAGACACCGGCAGAATTACTGTTTTGTTTTTTTTTTGTTTTTTTGACGAACATCAAGGTCTAATATCCAAGGCCATTAAGTTAACATTTAGAGTTACGTTTTAGTTTATCGTCACTTTGCCGATGAAAATCCCAAAATGAAACCACAGCAGAAATAATCTCTGAAACTGATAGTGGAGATTCGTTACTGAATCCGCGTTTTGAACGAATGGTTTCCTTTTAAATGACTCCTCGTTTGCTTCGTCGATGAATCAAACAGCTGTTTGAACAAATCGGTTGAATGAATGACTCGCTTATTAAGACAGAATTGCCGCCACCTACTGTTAGTTTTGGTTTCATAAAGTAGCCTACCCTTCAATGAAAAAGTAGATATCATTTTATATTTAATTATTAAATAAAATAACAATCATATAATTTATGTAATTGTAAATGCAGTGTAAATGTTTTTTTTTTTTTACAGATTCAAAATTATCTTTCATTAAATCTCAATTGCGGTCAATAATGGTACAAGAAAGACTGAACCATCTAACATTGGATGTCCCTGGAATGCAACTCTGCTAAAGCTAGAAAAAAGGACTATTTACTGTAAGACAGAAAAGGAAATGTAAAAGGAAAATTCATCCAAAAAATAAAAATTCTGTCACCCCAATGTTGTTCAAACTAAAAGAATTTCTTTCTTATGCTGAACAGAAAAGTAGATATTTTATATAGTGTTAGTAACCAGACAGTTTATGGTAGTCATTGACTTAAATATTTTTTTCTTATGTAAGTCAATGGGTGACATCAACTGTCTGGTTACCAACATTCTTTAAAATATCTTCTTTTGTGTTCAGCAGAAGAAATAACAATAAAAAAATAAAAATATATATTTATTGTGGTAAAAGACTGTGGAGTGGCAATCAGATGAAAGGGGGCCCTTGGTGTTGCTATAGCCCCAGGGCCCAAAGTCCTCTTAATCCGGGCCTGGCTGGCAGTAGATACTATTTAGCACTTAAACCTGGCATCTCTTACATAGAACATTATACATTCCTATCATTCAAATTAGTTAAATGTTTATTAGGCTGCATACATTAGGTCAGCTGAAACCAGGAACACTTCCTATAATGTACTCGTTACATCTTGAGAATGGCATCTACGTTAATGTTGGTCAGTCTCATCCTTATACCGAGGTTACTGTAGTCAGCCGGATCCGGGCCGTATCCAGACCAGATGAAGGACCTACGCCTAGACACGACCTCCAAACATTCTTGAAGTGTCAGCAGAGACCATGTCAACTACTCTCCCCTGTAAAGGCCTCAGTCGACACAACAGCCATCAACACTAATCCTCAACAAACCCGTCTCCATACCGGAGTGATGCAACTCCGACCTTTAACTTAGATGGAACTGGATAATATCTGAATGTTCCAATCCAATCTGACTTCTGACCTGTAATGCTGCCTGAATTATAATCATACACTGTTCGCTCGTTTGGCCAGAGAAGAACTGAGCCTGGTTTCTCACAAGCTTTTTCTCCATTCATTTTGGTTCTTTGCCACTGTCACCTTTGGCTTTTGGCTTGCTTAGTTGGGGACATTTAATACTCAACAATACTATTGATCCGCCTGCATTGGCACCTTTATATGAGAACTGAACTAAGCTGAACGATGACATCACTGATTTCTCCAGAGCAGCTCTATATATAAATTAACTAAATGTATAACTTTTTTACAACAAATATGAACCACCACTAAACTTACTTAAGATGGACTTTGACACTATTTCACACCATACACTTTGTTGCATTATTTTCTATCTTAACAATCTGTATTGTAAAAAGCGCTATATAAATAAATGTGACTTGACGATCTCCAGCAGGCATCTTTCCATGGTGCAGCGTCAGAGATTGCATGTGTGAATGTGAACAGATACACACTCTTTCACAAAGATCAATAATGATTGGAGTTTTGCTGCAGGGTAATGGATGAGACAGACATGAATCAATTTTGGCCACATTTATGCTGTGACATAAAATATTTTCATCAAGCCACTAACCTTATAGTATTAAACTTCCCCATGTAACTCGTCCTGCATTGTTTGTTATTGTTATTCCATGCAATAAAACTTGTTATTTGTGCTTGGGGATGCATTAAATTGGAAAAAATTTGTAAGGCAGTAACAGATGGGTTTTTGGACTTGGCCCAGTAAAAACCATCCAGAACACCCAAGCAACCGATAAGCAACACACTAAATACTACCCAGAACACCAAAATATGTGCATAGCAATATCCTGGCAACCATACAGAAAAAGGGCCACATTTTGAAATAAAATTAAATCTGTCAAGGCAATTCTCAGAGAGTCTCAGATTCCGCCTCTGGATGAAATTGCGTGGTTTTTTTTTTTGAATGGGGGCGGTCAGAGTACCGGCAACATGTAAGAAATGGCGGTATGCAAAAAAAAGTGAGGGTTTAGATTACAATACTAGAAGTTCCAGAACTGCGTACCGGCCCACTTCCAGCACGATGTTGACAATGAACCTGTATAACACTGTTGATATTTGGAACTGGTGCTGTTATAGTATGTATGCATATGATATGAGCAAGTACGTCTACGCCATGCATAAATGTGGTTGTGTGGGTATGTGTGTAATGTATGTAATGCACATAGATGTATAATTCTCTTTAAATATAGGTGTATATACATGTTTGATATATACTGTATATGCATGTATACTGCAGTATGCATTATCAAGTAATTTTAATCTTTTTTTTTTGTAGGCTATATTACATTTTTTCTCATATGTTTTTATATTCATATATTTACGTAGTCAGTCACATACTCATTTAGTTTCTTGGAGTACAATATGTATGGCTTTTAACATCTACGAATGAGTGCAGGGGAAGGTTTTGTTTCTGACACTTATTGTAGAACTTATTGTGATTGTTATCAATGTTTCCCTGTTTATGAAAAGCTAAATAATGAAAAATAAAAAAATAAAATTTAAATGAATAATATTAAATTGCAAATATAACTTAAATATAATTATTAAATTAAATTAAGATAAGTTAGATTATTACTGGAAATATGTGAAAAATCCTGAAAAATGTAAAGAAAACATGTTTCTTCTTATTAATAATAATACTTTATAATATAATTGAATACTAAATGTAAAAAATAAATTACAAATGGAATCTATAATGATAAAATAAATTAAATTAAGATAAGTAAAAGTAAAAATATTACTTGAAAATGTAAAAAAAGTGTTAATACTATAATAATAATAAGATTTCATTTGCACTATCATTTAATTTAATTAATATATAAATATGGTAGTAAATGTTATTTAAAATAAAAATACAAATGTAATATATGTAGGCTAATTACTAAATTATTCCCATTAAGATTAAATTAATAATATATTACTTAAGATATTTTTCCGATTTTGTTTATTTCATTACAGCCAACCTGCAAACAAATATAAATGTCTAATTTGTCATCATGCCAATAAAACCCACTAAACAGAAAAGTGAAATGGATTTGAGAGAGGGGGGATTAAAGAGAGATGTTCACAGATATTTAAGCACTGCTGTGTGGTCGTAGGTGGGCATGAACCACCTTTATCTCTCCACCAATCAGACGTGAGCTGTTGAAGGAGTCCCTCTGGGCCAAAGAGCTCTCTCTCTCTCTCTCTCCTCTCACTCTCTCTCTCTATCTATCAGATGACTCTGTTAGTTTTCCTGCTGGTTCACTCACAACGGCTGATTGATATTCCAAAGCCGTTCACTCCGAACGCACCAAATACTAAAAGCTCTCCATGACACTGGTGCCCTCTCAGCTCATGAACAACAGAAAGCAGATAGACACGGAAAAGACCCCCTGTCAGAGAGAGAGAGAGAGAGAAAGAGAGAGAGAGAACCCTTCTAAAGAAAACAATCTCCTCCACTTGGTTTGTTTTAAGAGTCCAGGGATAGAAAAAAATCAATAACAGAAGCCACCGAGACAGAGAGAAAGGAGGAAGATGAGGAAAAGGAGGAGGAGAGGGAGGGAAAGACACAGGGGGCGAGACAGGAGAAATTAAAATGTTGAAATTCACTGCAAACCTTATTATCATGGACATCATGAGAACAGAAGCCACAGAGCCGTCTGCACAGCATTACCAGGCGCCTTTGTTGACGGACGCCCGCTCTCACACGTCACAGAGACACTCCTGCCATTTTAGTTTCATCAGATCACTGAAATAAAATAAGAAAAGTACAATTATCATTTAATACTGTCCAAAGATTTTATTAGTTATTAGTGTTTAATGTTGCTATTTGAGCATAAGCAACATCTGCAAAGTTACAACGCTCAAAGTTCAAAGCAAAGAGAGATATTTGCTTTAAAAAGAAATAGCTTTTTAAGGACTACAACAAACAGGTAGGGACTATATAAGCTTCCTCTCGGGTTAGTGAAATTCAATCCTTCTTACCAATCTTTCATTTGAAAGCCATGTTTCTTGCATCTGTAAAACCGTATTCTTAAAAATATATAAAAATTACGGGATATGCTTTCGATGACAAATGAGGAACAATTAATGCGTTCATGACCTCAAGGCTAGATTATTGTAATGCTGTACTGGGTGGTTGCCCTGCACGCATAATAAACTAACTCTGACTGTTAAAAATTGCAGCTGGAGATCCAGTGTTATGCATGAACGCACGCGTTCAATGAACGACGTTCACTGAACTCGTTCATATTTTCGCCGAACACTGAACTTGAACAAATCACTTTTCATACAATGAACGCGAACGAGAGCGGCGTTCACTCTGTCAGGAATGAACGAGCAGCACGCGCAGTTCACGCTCATTTGAAAAGTCAGCTTTTACCTCCAACCCCCGTTTTGAGTCGCCGAATCCACCCCGCAACAGTATTGTGGTGGAGACTTTGTCTATTATCACTGGGTATGTTAGACGAGGTCGAAGTATAGTGTGCATACTTGGCGTGCGCGAGGCAGATCTGGCCGCGCTCGCATTGCTCGTATCATCACTTATGATCTGCGCTTTTCCACAACGAGTGATTTTTTGAACTAAACAGGTCTTATCTACTTGTGTTTGTGTGTCATATGAATATTAAATGCCCCATACATGGAATCAGAGTGCCTACTGTACGTAGTAAGTTAAGTTGTTCAGCTGGTAGCTGTTCATTTTCTTTAGATATAAATATAATCAGGAAGATTGTTTTATTATAAATGAATGTAAATGGCATTTTCATCGTTTACTCACTGTTTACTTCCTTTTGAAGGTGTGAAAATGTGTTGGTTGAGTATTGCACATTGAGCAGGGTAAGCCCAAGCTAATTTGACATTACAGTACATGACTATTTGGTCTGGTTTACATAGTTACTGCCGTTCAGAATATGCTGGATTTTTGTCAGTAGACTGATCTTTTCCCCATGAACCTGAATATACATTTTTAAAGTCCTGGGTAATTTAGTTCATGCTGGCTAAATGAAAGTTTCACTGAACATACAGTATACCTTGATTGCACCTTATATTTTCCAATTTCTACATATCATGATTACACATTAATTAAGGGATAAATATATTCTCTATCTCAACATTATTTTTTGTCTGGGCTATAATAATTGTCTTGTTTATTGAGTACAATAATTCTGATTAGTTTTGGAGTGGCAGTGATTTGCAGCTGGTAATGGATGGTAAAGAGGTTCTATTGAGTAAGATATTGGTCTATCTTAAAAGAATTTAACAAATGAACGTGAACTAGTTCATTTTTAGATATGTGAACTTAGTTCATTTAAAAAAAGAACTATGAACGTGAATTAGTTCGTTATTATCTGTGTGAACTGAACAACACTGTGGAGAACTACTAGAACCCTAATCACTAACCCTAAAATTTACATAAACCAAATTTACAAAGAACGCGATTACTATCGCCATATAGTATGATACTATACTATGATAACATGACAGAATATGCTAATTAATGACTAGAAGATAAATAATAACTACCTAAATTCATCAACTAACCATTCAGAAAAGTCCTGTTGCTTTCTACATGTTGTCACTTCTTGAGTCTCTCCATCATTGTCTGACTCCGGTTTGAACATAAACGGCTAAACGCTTTTGAAATTTTCAGTGCATGTCTGAGGTAACAAAAGCCATCGAAGCTCCGCCCTCTCTACCGGGAGCAGCAGCACATTTGCATTTAAAGGAACAGACACCCTTGAAAAGTAACAATTTTAGCAAGCTTATATAAAAATATCTGTGGTGTATTTTGAGCTAAAACTTTACATACACACTCTGAGGACATCAAATGCTTATTTTTACATCCTAAAAGGGCATAATACCACCCATTTAAATTGGTCAAAAGTGACAGTAAAAAATAGATTTCTATTTCTATTTCAAATAAATGCTGTTCTTTTGAACTTTGTTCATCAACGAATTAAGCATGCTGTGATGACTTCCACAAAATATAAAGCAACACAACAGTTTTACACACTTCAAATCATCAAAATCAGCGTATTAGAATGATTTGGATCATGTGACACTGAAGACTGGAGTAAAATTCAGCTTTGATCACAGGAATAAATTACATTTTAAAATAGGTTCAAATAGAAAACAGTTATTTAAAATTGTAATATTATTTCACAATATTACTGTTTTTACTGTATTTTTAATCAAATCCACAGTGGTGAGCACAAGAGAGAAAAATTGAAAGAAAACCCCATGAATAGTTTGTGTGAATTGATTCCTGAGAATATTGTTCAGTAAACTGAAATAAGCCTCTGGCTGTAACTTCAAAACTATAGCTGTGGGCTACTAAATGAATTCATACATTTTTAACCACATGCAAAATGTTTGACTTACATTGGATTTTGCCAGATTCAAGGTTTTGAATCTTTAAAGGACTTTCGGTTGAAGACGTACAGTAGGAACAATAAAACATATTCTGTCAGTCTATGAAATAATCACGTATCACTTTCAGACAGACAGAAATTCTGATCGCAAATCTTCACACATTTCCAGACTTTCCGTTTTCAATGCAACCTTTAAAAATTAACAACCATGGCATATTTGAAGGAGAGCTTTTCTCTAGCAGTCTGTTATTGTGATCTGATCTATTTCAGACTGACCCAGATGTGGTTGGCCGTTGCATTTCGGTCTAAGCGTTCTCTTCCTGTTTCTGTTGAAAAGCTGAAAAGTGGATCAAACCAGACTTCTGACTTGCAATGCGAGACTACAAAAGTTAACATTGAAACCATCAAAATATTTAAACTGTTCTTCAAACCATGCTTATGTCAAATATCGCAGTCAATTCAACAATAATGGTTAACAGAAACATTAACAGAATAATTGGGCTCAAACATGGTTTACAACTTTCCAATTTTATTATTGGCTATCATTGCCATTATTAACACAGACAGCCAAGAGTGGACAGAAAATGTATAAATTTACATTATTTATGAAGAAAATATTGTATATTTTAAATGTGAAGGAAAAACATAACATTAAAAAGCATGGAAAAACTCCACATTTATTAATATTTTTGTTGGCTCTCTTGTGAGTGTTGTTAATTTCTTTGCATGATAGCCTGGTCAAAAATAATGTCTGCATTTTTGCCATGTTTCATTGCGTTATTATCACAAATAAAACAATTGACTCCAAGCACTGGGCAATATGCTGGCAAAATCTTTAACAAATGTTTAATAATATTTAAATAAATGATGAAGTCTAGACTGGATAATGGCTACTTTTGGCTATATCAGATTCATATTTTTATTTTATAACACCCCCTTTTCTAAATGCAATGGTCCCTTTTATTGTCCACTGGACATTCATCATTAACAGAACAGCATGTGCAATCTTGACAAAAGGATCACAAAGTCACATTGAATGAATACATCGATTTTAAGGGTGATGTGCCAGACAAACAGCTAAATACCTGTTCAACATATTGACCATGTGTAAGGCGGTTAGCAAAACCGAAAATAAGGAGGATCACTTCATTCAATAAACAGAAATCTGTGTTAATGAAGAGCAAATGTCACTTTGAATCAATGCCTCTTCTTAACTCAGCAAAATTACCATTATATATAATACCAGCATATCAGCATTATGTATAGCATATGATATTTTTTAACCAACATCATCTTTAAATTAACCACTTTAATGTGCATTTTGTTACAAAATACGCAAACAACACTTTTTATAGTATCCTTGTTAAATATGTTACATGAACTTAACATAGTAATTAGGCATAATTACATGCAACTAACCCTGAACCAAATACTAATTCCTACCCTAACCCTATAGTATAAGTACATCTATAGCTTAATATTTCTCATTAACACTGTAACAATGACACCTTTAAATAAAGTCTAACCAAAAATTGTTTGTGAATCAGTATGCATTAAGCAACACTTAAACAGTTGTATACCATGTTTTTAAATTGGCATCTTTATCATAGTTATTTTGCTTTTGGGAAACCGAGTTTAAAATGGTAAATACTTTAAAATGCCTTTGCAAATCAACAGAATTTTCCTAAACTTTCCAACTTAATTTTTTTTTTTTTTTGGTGAAATAAAAACATAAATGAAGAATAAAGCCAAAATATGAAAATGTCAAATATTTTCATGATTTGTAATCAACATTTTTTCTTTTGTCAAATCAGCTTAGATAATTTATTTAGTTCAAATAACATCATATTTTGAGTTTCTGGTGATTAAATCAATCTCCTTCAATGTATTATATCTTTCCATTTCAATGAACTTAAAATTCTAAGGCAAACCATTACTTTTTTTAAGTTAAACCAACAATATTTTTTACAGTGTAATCCACTCCTTTGTCAAGAGGGTCAAAATGACAATTTTCACCTGAGATAGTCCGATTACAGGCATGTAAAATGGCTTTAGAAAGTTGTCAGAATCATTATTAATATTTCTACACAGAGATTGGTAGGTTTATCAGTAAAATCTGTTAACTTTATCAATATCTCATACATTAAATGCAAACAGTGATTATTCAAAAATGGGAATTTTGCATGCCTGAAAATTTCTAGAAGTACTAAACATCTTTTAAAATCCTTGTTCTGAACTTTTCTATTGATATCTCTTGAGATTTCAAATGTGATTTCAGTGCTGAAAACCCAAATGTGGTTCACTTTGCAGTACTTTTTTCTTTTAAAGATATGTGAAGAACAAATAATTTACACAGAATGACCCTGCTATCTGTGGCATATACAAGTATAGATGTCTACTGCATAGGATATGCTATACACTGAATACTGTACATCGGCAACTGTAATTTCAAAACAGTAGTTGACCACAAGATGTATGCATAATGCAAAGCATTTAAAAAGAGTCATTGTGACTTTGCCAAGACTAGACATATTTTGTTCTCAACTCCAGGAACATGTCTTATATAAAGTCTAGAACTGTTAAAATCTATAGATCAAGTGCCAGGAATGGAAAGAAATACATGCAAAGAGCAGAAAATGAAGAGATATATGAGAGAGGTCACTGTCGACACTAAAAGCTCAAGATTGATTGTTCATTTAAGACAAAGTGTGCATTAACAAGAGATGTAATTTCAACTCCATTCTCAGGATAATGAACGCAAATCACATTAGACACCCTAGCAGTCTTTCTTCTCTCATCCTCCACCAGATATCCGACTAATATAACAGTAAATAAGAACGTCCACTGCTGGCCATCTTAATTCAGATTAGAATAAAATCCTCATACACACATGGACCCTTACAAACGCACACACACACACTCCATTAATCCAGTGGTAATTTGCTTTCACTTGCTATCAGGCAGAACAAATCGTTCTGTCTCAGGAAACATTCGCAAGAAGTGTGAGAGAAACATGAGGCTAATTGAGGGAGAACAGAGCATTAGGACGCAGCAGGACGCCTGTTACCGGACGCTGTGGATAAATCCGTGGATTACACCGCTGACTTGGCCCTGTCAGAGGATCAGGGTTTGAGTGGATTACAACTGGACATCACAGCCCTCAAATCCACTTCAACACAATATCAAGATAATGAGACAAAAGGGGCTGCGATGGAGATTTAGGGGCAGTCTGTGCCCTCATTTATCAATATATATATATACACATACCAGTCAAAAGTTTAAGATCTTTTATGTTTTTAAAAGAAGTCTCTTCTGCTCACTCAAGGCTGCAATTTTTTGATAAAAAATACACAAAAAACACAGTAATATTGTGAAATATTATGACAATTTAAAATGACTTTTTTATGTTAATATATATTAAAATGTAATTTATTCCTCTAAAAAAAGCTGAATTTTCAGCATCATTACTCCAGTCTTCAGTGTCACATGATCCTTCACAAATCACTCTAATATGATGATTTTATGCTCCAAAAACATGTATGATTATTATCCATGTTGAAAACAGTTTTTTACATTTTTATTTCAGGATTCTTTGATGAATAGAAAGTTCAAAGAACAGCATTTATTTAATTAGAATTTTTTCTAACATTATAAATGTCTTTACTGTAACTTTTGATCAATGTAACTCATCCTTGATGAATAGAAGTATTGATTTTCTTATTTATTTCCCCCCAAATTCTTATTGACCCCAAACTTTTTAAAGGGTAGTGTTTAATGTAATCATTTGAGTATCTGTTTTCCTGGCAAGTGTCCTGTCTCTTTCTTTGTTTTTATAATCAAAATATGGTCATCCTAGTATATAACCCAAGTCTTAAGTTCTTATTTAAGTTAAGACTCTCAATGCCACATTGATTAGTCAATTAATCACCACTTACTCACTATTGTTTGTGCTGTTGATTTCAATGATGGCCCTCCAAATGATGTCACTTCCTGGATGATGATGTCATTAAGGAAGTGGCTGTTGTTGGTCAGTTTTTTCTTTTAATTGGAAGAAATTGTTTTGAACATTTTGATTAAGGAAAGTAAAAATGAAGATACACATGGAGTTTTACATAATGAAAATGTTAATACATGTATTAAAACTTAATTACATGTTAAATTAAAAAGTGTATCTTCATTTTTACTTTCCTTAATCAAAATGTTCAAAACATTTTCTTCCAATTAAAAGAAAAAACTGACCAGCAAGTTTGTTTTTAGTTTGTTTAATGAAAATGTTAATACATGTATTAACATTTTCATTAAACAAACTAAAAAAATAAACTTTTAAAATGTTAATAATCAGTACAAAAATGGCAATAACTGCTCACAGCAAAGAAGTGAAATTAAATAAAATTCACCACCATATATAAATATCCTACAATTTAATATGACAGGGGAGGGAATAAAACAACTAAGATTTCCATTTATACAAATGTTTATGTTCAATATTTTATTCAACATATGTAAAATACTGTTTTGAAGAAATAATCCAATTATACTGAGTACAACCCCTTTAATTACTTATTCATAGGATGTTTAGATGCACAGTATTGTCATCATTTTTTTAACGTTTCAGCACAATAAGCCCCATATTTCTCAAAGATCTGTGTTTATGAGGAATACTTTGTCTCCATGTATTTGATTGATCTGCCCGTCTGCGGCTGCCAGTGTTGGATCAGTAACACACACCGTGGCTGGCAGCACTGCATCTGAAGGTGTTATTTCATTACAGATTCTCTCTTTGCTGCACACACACAGATCTGCAAAGACTGATGTCTGAGAAGATTGAACACTCATCATCCACTTACCTTACATTCATCAAAACACACACACACGACTGACAACTGTTAGCTACTTCCCATGAATAGGGACATACATTATTTATATACACAATGAAATGGCAACATATTGACTTATATTTTACAATGTGTGTGTGTATATATATATATATATGAAGAGTTCAGATGCAAAAGCCTCTAAGTGCCAAAATTTTCTTCTAAAATGATCATTTTTATCAAGCTTGTATATCTAAAGTTCAGTAATTTCACTTAAATGGCAATGAAGATTACCTATTAATTGTCATTTAAGTGAAATTACTGAACTTAAATATACAAGCTAATAAAAATGGTCATTTTAGAAGAAAATTTTGGCACTTAGAGGCTTTTGCATCTGAACTCTTCATATATATATATATATATATATATATATATATATATATATATATATATATATATACATATATATATATATACATACATATACACACACCCCACAATGCACAACCCTGCTGTTATTTTTATATAAAATTGAACATTTTGAATGAGAAAATGTATTTAAATAATGTTGCTTTTACCATCATATTAGATCAACCGTGACATTGCATGACATAATTATGTTCAGTGGAAAGACACATTTAATGCAATTAAAACCAGATGCGTTTCATGCTAGGTGTTTTATTTTCTTGTTGGATAACAGTTCTTTGAATATCTATAACCATCAGTGGACACTAAAATGTACCATATTCATGAAAGAGTCTTTTACATGCCGTCATTTCTAGCTGATGGCAATAAAATGTTGGCTGTCTGAAATAAATGCTAAAACAGCAGGTCACTGGCTGACTTGGCATTAGTATTTGGTTTCCATTATCAGTTGACATCTGAAGCGTCAGAGACCACCGTCAGGGATCCAGAAGCTTCTCAACCCCAGGTTACACAGCACTGACCTCAAACAGCAGCAGTTTATGTACGCCCTTCGCCAGACACCATATTGGTGGGGCTCGTGCATGCAGGTTTTGTTGAAACTGGGTCACAGGTGTTCATTCCATCCAGGGGAATTCATGAAGCCATTCCTCTAGCCCGCTCATTTCTGTTTGCCGTCCTCTGGTTGCGTTTCCACTGACTATTTGTCTAAGGAATTCACATTTGGCTTATGCTGGTTGACAATTTGTCTTTTTAACCACATTTAAAATATGAGAATTAATGTTGGCTTTGCTCCAATTTAAGCTCTGTTTACTGTTTGGGCCTGCATGACCAAACTCTGTTATTTCAACTGATTGTAGTCATCGCTTGCACATAAAATATCTTCAGTACTAAACACATACGACTTAACTTAAAGGAGTAGTTCACTTTATCTGATAAGTTACTACCCCGTGTCATCCAAGATGTCCATATGTCTTTCTTAGATGAAAAGAAATTAAGGTTTTTGATTGAAACATTCCAGGATTTTCTTCCATAGAATGGACTTCAATGGGAACCAAACAATTCAAGGTTCCAAAAAATAGTTTCAGTGCAGCTTCAAAGGGCTTTAAATGACACCAGATGATGAATTAGGGTCTTGTCTAGCGAAACGATCGATCATTTAAAAAATAAATAAAAACGTTTAAGTTTTATAAGCACAAATGCTCGCCTTGCTCTGTTCTGTGATGAGTGTTCGTGCAGTCTCCTGTGCGGGATTATGTTCATAAAATGGACAAATCTTTTTGAGTCATGACTCACAGTAAATCTTTGATTGATCCTCTGATAAGACCCTTATTCATTCGTCTGGTGTCGTTTAAAACCCTTTGAAGCTGCACTGAAACTCTCATTCAGGACCTTGAACCATTTGGACCCCATTGAAGTCCATTATATGGAGAAAATCCTGGAATGTTTTCATCAAAAAACGTAATTTCCTTTCACCTGAAAAGAAAGATGTGGACATCTTGGATGACATGACAGTGAGTAAATTATAAGCAAAAGTTTTTTTTTAAAGAAAACTACTTTCATATGGCGCTTGGTTTTCCCAGTGTTCATGTTTTAAAAGTGTGGGGTCAGGTATAAGGGTCTTAAGAAATTAATAATACATTAGAATGCTCAGACAAAAAAAATGACAGTAACAAAATGTACAATGTTAGCACTAAATATGAAGCAGCACTACCATTTTCAACATTGATAAATGTTCTAACAGCAAATCAGCATATCAGAATGATTTCTGAAGAATTGTGTGACACTTAATGCTGAAAATTCAAGTTTGATGAAAGAATTATATACTTGTATAGAAAACGGTTATTTTAAATGAATATTTCACAATATTACCATTTTTACTGTATCAAATAAATGCAAACTTGACGAGAATAAAACACTTAATCTTTATAAATTCATAAAAATGGTATTGATCTACTAAACTTTTGAATGGTAGTATATTACTATAGTTCTTATTTAATATACTCTTTTTTTTACTTAGTAAATTTATTTCTACTTTTCACTGTTCAGCTGTTTGTAAATGTGTTTTTGCACAAACTCTGTATTTAAATGAAAATCACTCTTGATATAGTAAAAAAAGAAAAGCGTGCCACACATCCTCTAATCCAGTTTTATTCTTTTTCAGCAAAAGAGGAAAGGGAAAAAAAAGGAAAACAAGAAAACAAAAGAAAGGCTACAGAATTTTATCTTATCCATATCTTCGCTTTTTGTATGCTTTTTTTAAATGTTAACCTAAAAAGGGCAAAGTAATGCAGCTCTATGCTTAGAGTGAGAGTTAACCAGAAACACAAAGGAGGTTAAATAAGGATTTTTCTTAAGATACACAATATTTCATCTCTTATCTTCAGTTGTCCATGTCGACATCAACAGAAAACCAGTCAAAGTAATAATAATAATAAAAAACAAAAAAATCAAATAAAACAAAAGCGCCGGTAAATTGAGACTCCGCCTTCCTCGTTCCCACCAGAGTTGAACGCATCCCTCCATAATGCCAAGTATGGGAGGAAGGAAAGAAAGCAAAAGAGAGAGAGAGGATCAAGAGAATCCAGAAAGAAAGGTTAGCATGAGCAGGCAGGAGAAAGAACAGGAAACTAGTGAGAATGAAGGAGGAGAGAGAGAAACAAGGGCGAAAAACAAAAAAAGCCACCGAGATCTTCAGCTGCTTTTAAAGAGGCAGAGTGTATGATGCAAGGGCTGATGGGAGTTGTAACGAGGTTACAGAGTGTGTTGATTCAGACCTGAACGAACTACAGTTCTCAGATGAGCTGTGGGCGGCCCTTTCCCAACTGAACCCAAACCGAAGGGTACCGTTTTGCATTGCACCGAACGGTGTAAGTGCATATGTGAGTGTGAGTGTACGCGAGTAAAACGGGCATCGGCTCTGACGCGAGAGCTTCAAGTCGCGGCAGAGCCGGGCTTTTTTTTCCGGGACGGAGTGACTCGTGTGATCCAGGTCACCCCCTGTTCCCTCGGTCAGCTGTCTGTCCGTGTGTATGGAAAGTAGTTCCCAGAGGTCTCGATTCGATCGGATGCGTTTCCCCTGTAGTCGATCGCAGCCTCTGAGACGAGAGCAGTTCTCCAAAGTACAGGCCGCTTGGGAGCCCAAATTGGTCTGACCTACTGACCTGCATATGCACTGGGTGTGGAAGGGGACTGAAAACAGAACGTTAAGGCTGTGCGGGTCGCCTGTGTGTGATGAGCACAAGGCTACTGAGGGGTCAGAGGTCAAGCAGGGGTGAGGGGTCCTCTGAGATGTGTTGGAGGAAAAAAGATGCCACTAACAGGTGAGTGATCGGTGGGATGCTTGCGTGTGTGTGTTGCGTGTATGTGTGTGTGGCTGCGTTCAAGAGCACTCCTCTCCGATGCGCTGGCAGGTTCGGCCCACCTTGCGGTCCAGTTTAACCATCTTCAGCACAGCTTCCTCTCGGCCGCGGCCCAGATGGTCAAACATACAGTTGTGCTTGGCTCCGGCAACCGGTGCAACATGCAGAACACATAACCTGAGATCAAGAGAGAGAGAGAGAGAGAGATGAATGTGTTGTATAACCTGCTCAAGGTTGGTTTTAAAAAGCGTTCCAACAGCACGTCACACTTATTTGACAGAGTTTAAATGCATGCTTGAGAGTGCATCTTACCACACACACACATCGCAAATGACTCTAGAAAGTCACTAATTACGTCAATGTTAGCCTGCTGAAGTTTCTCAGGGTTTCTGCAGGTTTCACAAAGTCAAATTTAAGACTTTTTAAGACCTTTTTGAGACCATTATGAATGAAATTTAAGACCCATCACAAAAAAACAAAAAAAACGTACAAAGGTAAACACGTAACGAGTCTCATAATCATTCGCAAAGTAATAGATTTTATTCAAACTGAACATTCGGCTAACACAAAACCTCAAAACTGATTGGCTGTTGCATGTTGGTCTATGTTGTAGCGTAATACAGCGAATTAAGAACTACAACCACGTAATATAAATATAAAAAAACAAAGCGCTGTGGAAGCATTTCAATGAGACGTTTACATGGACGTAGGAAAATTAAGACCTGTTTAAAAAGATTTAAGACCTAGAACACAGTACTTCAGCCAATTTACGACTTGTAAGGCCTTAAAATTGTGATTTTGAAATTTTAGACATTTTTAGACTTTTTAAGACCCGCGGAAACCCTGGTTTCTGCTTTTTAAAATGTATGCCAGAGAGATTATACTGATCTCAGTATCATTTCTAAGTAAAAGATTTTAGTGGTGCTTGCCCACGCAATACATTACTGGCACGAGGAGTGTCGCTGGGAGTTGTTACTAACTAGAGCAACAAAAAGCCTACAAACAAGTCTCTGTGAGGATCCTATATAGGGTGAGAATTGTTGCATTATTCCAAATAAATAGATTATGATCCACAAATAAATGTAAAGAAATTACGAAAATATATCAAAATTCACAAATAAATAGATTAAGATCCACAAATAAATGTAAAGAAATTCATGAAAATATATAAAATTCACAAATAAATAGATTATGATCCACAAATAAATGTAAAGAAATTCACGAAAATATATAAAATTCACAAATAAATAGATTAAGATCCACAAATAAATGTAAAGAAATTCTACAGAAAATATATAAAATTCACAAATAAATAGATTAAGATCCACAAATAAATGTAAAGAAATTCACGAAAATATATCAAATTCACAAATAAATAGATTAAGATCCACGAATAAATGTAAAGAAATTCTCAAAAATATATCAAATTCACAAATAAATAGATTAAGATCCACGAATAAATGTAAAGAAATTCTCAAAAATATATTAATTCACAAATAATAGATTAAGATTTATTAATAAATAAAATTCTCAAAATATATCAAATTCAACAAATAAATAGATTTTGATACATTTTTGAGAATTTCTTCAACATTTATTTGTGGATCTTAATCTATTTATTTGTGAATTTGATATATTTTCGTGAATTTCTTTACATTTATTTGTGGATCTTAATCTATTTATTTGTGAATTTGATATATTTGTGAATTTCTTTACATGTATTTGTGGATCTTATTCACAAATAAATAGATTAAGATCCACAAATAAATGTAAAGAGTTTAACAAAAAAATATATAAATTTGCAAATAAAAAAATATATTTACAATAGTTTTTATGCCACAAAATAACCTGCTGGGCATTTATTTGTGAACCGCTTCTTTTTTGCATTTGTAAATCCCTTCACGCATTTGTGGATTTTTGAAACACTTGTAGCATCGAGGTGCAGACAAATACACAAATAAGTGGACTCCACCCACCGTTTCTCAAGCCAATCAGATAACGGCCACATTGATAGCCGACCAATTGCAGCACGTTCTCGCTACAACCAATCACCTGTTTGTGTGTACAATTGAGGCGGCTTGCTCTGAATTAACTTTGCTCTTTCATCTGTCTGATGGCTCATGCATTGGCCCAAATAGGAAGTGTAAGGCTAAGGCCCATAATATCTTGCTACAGCAAACTATGTTTAATATGATAAAACAGAAAGCATCAATAAGTTGCTGACTAATGAATAACTGAGATCTCAAGCTTGTGATAAATAAGTACAATATTAGTTTGTGTAATATAAGTGAAATCACTATCCAACAGCTTTTCCCACTTCATCAGTCAAGTTTTAAAGTGGATCTAATGAACCATTGTGCATTAAACATGCATCAAGTGAAATGCCCAGCAGACAAGCTATTTGCATTTATTTATCTGGTAAAACACTTGATCACACAATTAATATTTCATAAGAATTGGACTTAATAATATTTTATTTTAAAAGTTACTGACAGCATCCAAAATAAATGCAAACATTTTTTTTTTCAGCATCCACTCAAAACCCCAGTAGCTGACATGCTGTAACATCTTCAATGATGGTCAGTTGGGCTGATATTTGGTATTCTACAGAATATTTATGTCCTATAGCTCGCTATTTATCACCACGATTGTACTTTAAAAGAAAAAAATCAATGACATCAATGACAAAACGAAAAAATGACATTTTGTCATTTCTTACATTGTGTCTACCCGTGCGAGCTCTGTCTACATCGGACAAAGCAATGGGGCAAATGATGTAGCCGTGTACTTCTGAAGAAGAATGGGCATCCGTTACTATCAATTAATCATTTGCCGCGCCTGCGCGCATTCCAGTGTATAACCTACATTATCAAGAATTATGAATTATGCATGTAGCCAGCACTAGTCAAGAAGGGAGATTAGACACGCCATATACCTGCAGGTAAGAAAACGTCACAGGCAAAATGTGTTACAAAACATTACAAACATGTTAATTTCGCATTATTGAAACTGCTAAGGCAGCCGAGAAGATAAAAGTGCTATATGCTTCTGGACGCTGTCGTGCCGCTTGATTCTGGTGTAGAGGGTGTTAAAAGAACGATAAAAGACGGCACGCAGACACCCGTCATACAGAAGTAAACACAGAGGTTACTGAAGTCAACATTTACGGGTTCTTTTATAAGAGGATGTGTTCGCAAAAGGTGGCCTTCTGCTTGCAAACGGACTTTTCTGAGGAGTCAGTGGATTTCCAAATTTGTTGCTCTGATTCGACCGTGCTGTGCACGAATACATTGCAGACTGACTCTCGCCTCGTTATCCAAGGTAAAAATCAACACTATCATCCCTTATCATGTGTTCCATTTAACTAAATACATCATGTATCAGCTATAACGTTGCACCCCAGTTCTTGCGATGCTTTCCCATTCACTGCAAACCATCGGCACTGGCATGCTTGCCTGCTTTTAGCTGTGACTTTGTGACAGCATACACTGCTAAGTGCAGTAAGGCAAGTTCCAGACTCTTCTATTCATTTCCAATTTATTTGTATAGTGCTTTTCACATTACATATTGTTTCAAAGCAGCTTTGGAGAAAATGCACTTTTAGATTACAATTTAGAGTGAAGTTTCAGTTAAGCATTTCAGAAACGTACATATAAAAATGTGTACCATAAGCTAATAATGTATTAATTAAGGCAGAACAGAGCTAATTTAAGTAATGAATTCATATGTTTAGGACATGATTAAGGACTTGGCTAATATGGTATAGCCTAATGGAAACACAGATCCTAATTAGCATTGTTAATAATGTTTTTCAACAGGTGACATTTTATATTGTGGCCCTTCAGTTGAGCTCAAAATAAAATGGACACAACGAAATAATGATTTCTATAAATATATATATATATATATATATATATATATACACATATACATATATGTACATGGTGGCGTATTGCATTCACTTGAAGAAAAAAATCTACTCTGTTTTTCTGAATTAATCGACTTAATTATCTCAGAATTACAAGATAATTTTTCATGAGAAAAAGTTTTTGCTCTGTTTTTCTGAATTAATCGACTTAATTTTTCATGAGAAAATTTTTTTGCTCTGTTTTTCTGAATTAACGACATAATTTTTCATAAGAAAAAAATTTTCATTCAGAAAAACAGAGCACAAAAAAATTTCCATGAAAAATTAACTTGATTAATTCAGAAAAACAGAGCAAAAAAATGTTCTCATGAAAAATTAACTTGTTAATTCAGAAAAACAGAGCAAAAAAAATTTTTCTCATGAAAAATTAACTCGTTAATTCAGAAAACAGAGCAAAAAAATGTTTCTCATGAAAAATTTACTCGTTAATTCAGAAAAACAGAGTAGATTTTTTTCTTCAAGTGAATGCAATGCCACCGACGCACACGTATATATATATATATATATATATATATATATATATATATATATATATATATATATACACACACACACACACACACACACACATACACACATTTATTTATTTATATATATATATATATATATATATATATATATATAAATGTATATATAAATTATAAATATATATATATATATATATATATATATATTTCAAATTTATATATACATTTATTATATATATATATATATATATATATATATATAAATTTTTAGATTAGTTGACTAATTGAAAAATTAGCGTTAGAAAATTACTCGTTAGTGGCAGCAAACACTACCGCATAGACCAAACGTCAGTTTGACTTCTTAGAGTGTGATCTGAGATCATTTCTAAGTAAATAAAAACCAGCTCTGCACACAGAGGATCCATTCCTTCTTCAGAGCCTCATTAAGAGAGAGTCTCGTTAGGGAGTTTAATATATTCATTAATACACATGGTGTTTTTAATGAGTCAGAGATGATTAAAAGCTTACAATGTTTCAATTACGACAGCCACAGAAGAGCTGCACGGCACTACACACACCAGTGCATCATGTAGCACTATTCAGGGGCGACGCCGCTGAATATATATTCTAGATGAGTTGACAGCTTCTGAATTGTTTGACGAAAAAGAAAAACAGGAGTTGTTCTCACTGACTGCATGCAACCATAAACCCGCAGCATAATGCGCTGCCCGACTTCATGAAAGATTTCCTCAAATGAAGCGGTTCATTTTAATGAATCATTCGAGTGGATAAGCAAATTCAGTCTGAATTGAACACAGGACTTGAACACTTAGATCGACCGAATTACTCGCTTATACGTTACTGTACATTTTAAAATGCATCCAAGCAGGTTTCCGAACCCTAGGAAGAAAGATGCAGCAGAGTTTTTCAACTGCAGGAGTCCTGCCTGAGAAAAACATTATCCCGGCGGGATAAGGGCTCAGATGCGAGCTGTCACGGGAACAGTCAGATCCATAAGTGTATTAGCAGAGCAGTGGGAATTGTCATTAGACTGATGACTTGCAATACCATCTTCAGTTTAACAAAACAAGACAAAAAAATAACTAGCACAGCCAGGACTGATGTTAGCTGCGCAATTATGTTTAAAACGCTCACTTTAATTCCTTACCTACAGTTTGCATCTGAAATTGAAATGACTGAGGGGGGTTAAATATACTTAGAGATCTAAAAGTTCTCGCTGAAATCGCAAACAGTCAGGTGAGGAATGAACAGGCCCACACAGAATTGGAAAACCCATCATATACGCCATCAGAACAAGTGACGTGATGTGACAAAACTAGAAAACTTTTGTTATCATCAACAAAGCTGCTTGAGACTTGACGGGAAGCGTTATAGTTTTGTCACATCGCCTCGCAGATGACACGGCGGCCATACTAACCACAGCGACAGGACCCCAGCTCCTGTTGTACGAGCTCCAGTTTGGTTTGGCAGCGATGGGCACCGCCGACGGTTCTTCTGCTTGGGAACTCGTGGAGAATCTTCAGAACATGAGGCCTCTCCCACACGAACACGCTTCTCCGGGGACGAACTCGCTCTCTGAACCTGAGGCTGAACACACAAACAAGAACTTTTAAATTGCAACTACATCCCCACTGCAGGACTACCAGTGTATAACACACTGGAGAGCACAAAAAGCTTCAGCTGGGAAGCAAGTGTTCGAACTTACCACACATCTCATTACTAAACGGGGGAAAAGGTAGTAGGCATGCTTTATGATGGATTGAAGGTTAAACCATTCACAACACCACAGTAACAACCTAGCAAGGGCGACATCCTGTAAACCTCAAATCTCTCTTTAAACTGGCAAAATATTTAAACTACAACTACATTAATATTTGGACAGTCTGAAAAAGATTTGAGGTTTAGGGAATGTATGGTTTGTGAGTGATTTTCTCTTTCTCTTTTGTTGTTTGATTCAGCATTAATTATAGAAAACAGCAGGTTTATTAGGCTGCTGTCACATAGAACTAACACATAGATCTAATATACTAACACATCCGATTTCCAACTGTTAACATACACTTAAGACATAACCAACTGTGTTTATCCCTAAAACTGTATTTAAAAAAAAAATAAAAAAACTCTTGTTTCTTTTTTCAAGATTAAAAACTCCTTAATCTTGTATTTTGGGTAAAAAATGGGCACCCATAGAAATGAATGAGAAAAACTGTAATTTAGAGCATTCTAAAATAAGCCAAAATAAGACACAATGTGACAAAGTCACTTCATCTTTAGGTTTCAGCTCTAAGAACTTATTGGAATATATTTAATGTAGTTAAAAAAAAAAAAAATAAAACATAAAGATAAGATAATTTACATAGAAAATATGGTACTTTTTGAAGAAAATAAATTAAAAAATACCCCCAAAATAAAAAAAAATACCCTAAATAGATAGACAAAACTTTATCGAAGACAGTAATATAACATTTATAATAAATAAAAATTAGGATCACATCTGAGTCCTCTGTGCCCACATTTGTCCACAATTACAAGATTAAGGGCTATAAAGTGAATACGGTTTGAGGGTTATATGAAGGCTTGTGTTTTGATAATTTTATTTTGTTGTTATACTTCTACACAAATAGGCAGATTTCTATGTGTCAGCCTGCATGAGTAAAGAATTTCTTGTTTAAGGCTTATTGCACTTAATAAATATTTTAATATCATACACTTCCCACACTTTATTATCTCATTCATGTATGTTTCTTTATTGCTCTAACGTGTCAATAACTTTAGGCAGTTCGCATATATTTACATACAGCAAAATATTGTAAATTGTTTAAATTGTGGCTACAATTTCACCATCCATCCATACCGCCCAGCCCTGAAGAAGCGGTTATATCATGGAGTCCCTTAAGGAGGGACTTCAGAGTGTGGCAGAAAGTTTGAAAGTACTCTAGACAGAAGTATGGCTTAGACCAAAGCTTGAACTCCATTGATTTAGATCTCTCTGACCTTGGTTAGTCAGTCTAAACCAGAGCTTCCTGTGCTTTCAGAGCTTTGAAACTCTTTTTTTTTGTGGATAGAGAGGTGGAAATGAATGTGGAAGGTAGGTAACGGCGGGTGGGATGAAAAAATACTTAGATTCACCAAAAAAAATATGATAATTTGGATATTTAAATTAGGTTTACTAATAAGATGTTACAACAAAATGGGGATAAAGATTAGTTTTGTCTGATATGTAACAACTGATTACCTTGGAGCATCTGCTTTGAGACTTTCAAACCACATTTGTACGCTGCTGTACATTTACAGCTCAGTTCCAAAGTGGTGTGATGTGCTAGAGTCTTAAAAGCTGCCAGACACACACAAGCACAAGAGCAGTGGTGAGGTGTACCTGAGTCGCAGGGTCGTTTTTGTAGGAGTGGATAGCGTGCCGCGAGCTGTGTCTGTACTGGAGACTTCTGGGAGAAAGAGAGAGAGAAAGATATAAAATTTAGATTTATGCATTTGGCAGATAAATTTATCCGAAGTGACTTGCATTGCATTGCATTTATCGGTTCATGCATTCCCTAGGGATTAAACACATGACCTTGGCATTGCTATTTTGGAGTGTTCTTTGCTGCAAACCCAACATTTGAAAACCACTAGTATTAGATCTCTAAGGATTTAGACTTTCTGGTTGTCTTCAACCCAAAACAAACATTATAAATGTGTCCGTTAATCATTTTCATCTACAATATTCAATGGTTTATCATTCTCCATGACTTCTGTGGAATATTAAAATGATAAAGGCCCATCCAAGACTAAATGTGATAAAATATCATCCAAGTTATTACAGGTAAGACAGAAAACATTAGTGTGTCCTCACCGTCCTGTGCAGGAAGAGGCGTGGCTTCTGTTGAGGGCTCCTCAGAGCTGGCTGGCTTGGAGGACAGGGTTTGGCTACTGCTGCTGCTCGTCTCATTGCAGAAGACTGCTGATTGGCTATTGCTGGAGCTGGGGGCGGGCTCTGGAGTGCAGTCCTCGTCTGGCTGTTTCTTCTGTATGTCTGATGGAGAGAACAGAGAGAATGAGTCTCTCAAACACAGATTAAACAATGATTATATAGACCCCGTACTATAAGTAACTTACCAGCAAAACATTTGGAGCAAAGGTTCATGGTTTTGCTGGACCTGGAGAGAGAAAAGGAGATATTTTTTTTAAATATCTGTATACAAGAAGAGCACATCTCTACTGTGAAATGACCATAACACCACCAAAATTTAAGTAGTGGAAACCAACACTAGCGAAATTTCACGATTCTTGATACAGATTTCAATATCACAGCAAAATCAAACATTATTAAAAACCTAAAAATATAAGTATTTAAAAATAGGTTTACAATTAAAATTAAATAGTTTTTTGTTCAATTATTCAAGTAAATAATGGATAAACAAATATAAATTAAAAAGGTTACCAAACCTTTACTCAATGGATCTCTTGTGTGACCTTCCTAATGTTTATGATTACTAGGGTTGGGTATCGAGAATCGACTATCGATTGGAACCAGGACTAACTTTTAGTTTTTCCCGGAATCGTTCAAAAGTTAAAATTTCGATTCCTAGTTTCGATATTCACAGTCCGCCGACCAGAAGAAGAAACTGCTGAACAACACCAACGAAGAAGCGTCTACCGGAAGTGTTGGCAACTTGGCATAACCGCGCCAAGTCAACATGAGTAGCTTACATCGGCGGTCCAAAGTGTGGCTTCACTTTTCTAAAAATAACGAAATCTCGGCAAAATGCAAAATTTGTGACAAAAGGAGTATTTGTGACAGAAGGAGTATTTCCTTCAGAAACACCGTTGGTTAGCAAGGTTAGCTTAAACTTTTTGACCCTGCCTCTTAAAAGAATCGGAATCGAGAATCGTTAGGAACCGGAATCGAAATCAGAATCGTTCAAATTCAAACGATACCCAACCCTAATGATTACTGGGTAAAAATGTTTAGGAATGAATTTAATTCAAAAATATTTGCTAATGAATCACTGAGACTTTGTAAACCAGTTAATTTGACTCACTGAATAGAACTAAAAAAATATTTTATAATACGGCAGCTGCCTACATGTGCAAGCCGCAAGCGATTATAAGAGCAATCGGCAATGGTTTACACTTGCGCATGTCCAGTGTGCATGAATGGTCATGTGACGCCTTTCAGTTGTGTAGTGTGGACAGGGATCTTTTCTAAAATGCAGTTGACACGCCAGTGTCGATGAGGATCTTTTTCATTTTAAAAGGTTGTGTTAGAGCAAAAACGCATTAGTATAGACATAGCCTCAGACACCTCTTTAGTGGAGAGCTCCTTGATGTTCTTTACATGCAGGTTGAGGGCGGTGACATATCAAACACTTTATTTCCACAAACACAACAAACATCCATTGCACTCCCTGCGTGCGACTTGAAACTCGCTCTCAGGATGGCAGAGGTTAGCAATGAAAACAACAACAACAGACCTTCTTGGGCACAATCAAGCGCAATCATAATCAGCAGCCAATCAAGGAGGCGGAAGGAAGCATGCGGAGAGAGCAGAGCATTGTGGGTAGGAATAATGCATATTAAGAAGATGAACACATTTGAGTGTAGAAGAGCACATCACCACATGAACACCCTGATGGGGTAGCTGTGTGTGTGCGAGCATTGAAAAGGTTCGGAAAGGTGTTACTGACAGCGCTGACTGAATAACGCATGACGGTTGTCATTGAGATAAGCTGAAACAGTTAAACCTGTTGATCCACAGGACAATGATAGGTCTCCTGAGCACTATGATAGGCTGATCAACGCTACAGTGCCTGCCTATTATAGTTGATCCGCAAATCGGCCTGAATGGATCCCACTGGTGGAAAAGAATCATATACCGTAGTTGCAGCACTAGAGACAAAACGGTTAGCAGTTTGATAAACCCGATAAAAAAATTCTAAACAATTAGTAGCAGCTGCAGAATAGTAAGTCTATTCCGCTATGAACAAATACAATAATATATTTATTACAATTGCCAAACCTTCTGAGATTTGTCATGACTAAAATTCGGGATGTCAACGATTAATTGTCGATAACACATTTAATTGATAACTTACGTTGGTGACACATTGTATTTGTCGTTCTATCAGCATTGACCCTGTAATGCTCTTTGCCATTAATGCTAAGGATTAATCGATTGATTGTTAATTTAAATGACGATCGATCATGGGAATTTGTGAATTGACATCCCTAACTGAAATGCAATTGTATACTAATCAGTTGTTTTATAGTAATATACCAGAAGTCTGGATTCCCTGTTGAGTTCAGCAGTTTTCCCTGAGAAAAATTAACATGTACTCTACCTGATTTATACAAATGAATCGATATTGAATCGAATTGAATCTATATCGGAATTGAACTCGCAAGCTTATGAGCAGAAATCTAATTGTGAAAATTATGTCATTGCCCAGTCCTAATAAAAACAGTACCAGTCATTGTAAAAGTTGGCCTATTGATGACTTCGGAGGATGACAGAGAACCTGAAGGAGATTTAACAAGGTTAACTAACGAAATTTTCAAAACCAGTTTTCCTTGTTTTATTTATTAGTTAGAAAAAGTTCAACTCAATTTTGTAACTATTTGCAAAAGCTGAAAAATCAATCGAAAAATAATCAACTATTAGTTGATTAATCTGTGAAATAACGACGACTCGTCGATTAATCGATCTAATAATCATTAGATTAATCGATTATCAAAATAATCCTTTGTTGCAGCCCTAGTTAGAAAAATATATACAGCATTTCACTGTGCAGCAGATAAACTTTTACATATTTTAAGGGAATGCAACGCTGAGTTTATGTATGTGCGAGTATGTGTGCATGGTCTTCCTCGGTCAAATGATTAAAAGCTAATCAAGCTGGCCTCTCTCTCTGGATTAATCTGACATCTCCTGTTAAATGTCATCTGCAATTACTGCTTATGAAAAGAGGCAACAGCCCAATCAAGACTCCAGCGCACACACACCTCAGCCCACCTACTGAAGAGACACTGTGTGTGCGACACATTCAACAACCTGAGGAACACAAATCGCATCACACCATTAATCAAGCCATTTTACTAAATAACCACAATAACACTGAATCTAATTTGTAGATGTGATTGATGCAGCGCTTCCTACATAATGTACCCACCTGCCAATAAGTGGACCTAACTTAATTAAAATAAAACTGGTTTCAAAAGCAAGCAGCAAATGTGTTTCTTTATAAGATTGTCATTTTCTGCAAACACTTGCAATTCAAAAGCAATTCAAACCAAAAACTCGAGTCATTTTGACTGATTTACTAAAATCACTAGCTTTATCGACTATATACTGTATTATTTATTTATCTCGTATAGTCTTTCCTCATCACATTCAATAAATAGTGTTTCAAGGGCAAGCATGAATTGGATAACTCATATTTGGTGTTAGAAACTTAGGCCCTGTTTACACAAGAACGTTCGCGGGTGAAATCGTAAAATATTTTATCGAATGTGCCTTTCGTTTACACTGCGTTTTTGGGGCTTAAAAACGCAATAAAGTGAAACCACCCTCCAGAGTGGAAATCTTAAAACGCTCCACCGCCATGTTCCCATGTAAAGGGTAAAAACGCGAAAGTCTGCTTGAAGGGAAGGTTGTACGCAGGCACGTGGACTTGGTGTTGCTGTATGGCAGTGCTTCACAATGCCACCTAGCTGCCTGGAGTGCATACTACATTGAATTTCACACACTTTTGCGTCACCATATGCACGGATTTCCCACCCAAAACGCTCGTCTTAACGCAGAATAAAACGCCACTTTTGCTTTTCTCTTCAGAATCGTTTCTGTGTAAACATAGCCTTAAAACCCCAAATGATAATCAATTAAATTGACTAAAATCGGTGTTTGTGAAAGACCAATTGAAAACAAGAGTGTTTCTCATCTGTCTGAATAACAATCTTAATTTGTATTTATGCAAAAGCTGTTTCACTCAAACAGGACACGTCCGAAACAGCTGCTCATCCCAACAGCTGCTCATCCCCAACATGTGAAGTCCTACCAATAATAATAATAATAATAATAATAATAATAATACAAATTTAACAGGGTACACACAGAAATAAACTAAACACTGTGTGTGTAAAGTCAACATCTACAGGCAGGCAACAGGAATGTTGCAAAAGGTAGGTGATGTTCAAGGTTTCCTACAATATGGTGTGAAATTACTGCACCTATGTTTAAAAAATAAAAGCAACATTGAAATGGTGAAGGTTTTCTTTGGCATATTTTGTGGGAAACGCAAGGGAATGTGCATCCAAACACAACAGATAATCTCACTATCCACACCTCATTCCCAACCCGCACCAGCACCCAAAAGATAATCTATGCTTGAAAATGTGAAGGCTGACATGCTAACAGGTGTTCAAATGTAAGACGCCAGATGGAAGTATGGAAATCGAATGAAAAATGAAATGCCACAGCTGCCCTTCACACTTCAGCCCTCTGAACTGCAGCGCCCTCTATCTACACAAACGGAGAAATGTCTTTGGAATCAGAGCAAACATCATACAATTAGGTCGGTTTATAATGTACAACAGTAGAAATGTGCCAGCTAGTAGCAATTTTGCTTTATCTTTTAACCCACTTATTTATTGTTAATAATCTGATCTTTTTGTTTGCATCCATAAAGCTAAAAATCAGGCGATATTACGTTTTTAATTCACTAGACTATCCAAAATCGGCATTAACACATGGGCAATGTTTACATTGCATTTACACAAAAAATAACTATACTATGACGTAAAAAATACATCTTAGAATGTACTAGAGGATACTAATGATACTAGAATTTCTGAAGCAGAAGATGAAGTTTTGATCACAAACAAAACATTACCCATCAACATGGCACAAGCAAGCAACTGCTGCACCTGTATAACTTCTCAACTATTATCCTTGCTTGTACTCCGTATAATAGTTAACCACATTTTCAGATAACCAACTGCACTACACAGGCTGAGTTTACTCGCATGATGACTTTCCATCAGATACTTCCAAGCTGTTGGTCTAATCTTGACATGTTAGTGAAGATGTAGGTGTTCACAATTTTTCTTGACTGGTAATCAAAACAGAGCAGTGTTTGCTTGTGTCATTCAGCACCAGTTAGGCAGGTTAAGGGAAGAATCGCTCACGTTTTGATACTGCTTTTAGACATGAAACAGGTTAGCCGAAACCTTTTCCTCAAGTATCGGTTTATTAGGATTTATGTTTTGCCCAATCAAAATAACTACCTTCCAAGCATGCATAGTTTAATAATGCATGCTAGGTATAACAAACATATGCTTCAATTCAGATTTTAATGGAAAACGATCAAGTGAGACCACTGTCTTTAGTGACATTACAAGCCATCCGTAACTCTAATTTGGTCCACATTAATCCATTCAAACTACAATCAGCTTAACACTAAATAATCATATGAATTGTGTTGTCATTTTTATTATGCACCAATACAACAATAAAGAGTCAAGAATATCAGAATAGGGATTGCCTTAAAGGCCAGATATGATGCGCCATGTTATCGCCCATTTTCATGTCTAATGTGCATTTTCAATGACAGCAACTGTGCCACTTGAATAAAAAGTCCAAAATAAACCCTGGCTACAATCTATTTATGAATCTTTCAGCTGCACACATTTGACACATTAAAGGCAGAGTAGAAAATGACTACAGTGATTATGATGATGAAAAGACCAATTTGTAGATAATTCACCACATGTTTATCCACCACAACACTCTCACACAGACTTTAAATTACACCCTGACTTAATTCCAGAAGCAGGGCACGACAATAAAGACCGCCAGACAGCGTAAATTTAAATATTAAAACGCAAGACGATGTGAAAGAGATCTCAAATCAGTACTTGCTGCGTGAGTCTAAGAGGCGGCTTTCTGAGCGCATGCTTTGGATGTGTGCTGCGTTCACAAGACTAAACAGCATCTATCTACTCTAGGTAGTGAGCTTGTTATCTGCTCGAGCTCTCTTGTCCCTGATTTCAGCAGGTCTAACTTAATATTTCTTTGCTTTGCTTGCCCTTCATCTCCAACCACTGAATCTCTTTGAGTCCGGAGTGTATCCTTGTCATATGATCCCCCTATATCTAGGATCTAAAAAACAGGCCTTTGCCTAAAGTGTTTGAGGCAGCCGGTTCATAAACACTGTTTTTCGAGGCAATGTGATTTCAGAGTCCAGTCCAAGCACTGTACAACTAACCGAATCATATTAGGAGTCATATTGACACCTGACCTGACCACATATCAGTTCATTCGACATTCATAAGCTCGCTTTTTTTCCTGTGTTGTACATTTGCGGTAGCCTGACTTCGTCATACTTTTTTACCTATCAGAAGATGAGTCTGAAACCCCTCCGTCTGGCTTTGATGAGGCGTGTCTTAACCGAACCACAACCAATAAACCTACAACCAATCAGAGCAACGCAGTAAGTCAGCTACTTTGCATACAGTTGTCAAATACAGAACGTAGCCTAACTTTACTTATTTTAGAAGTTAAATAACGAGTGTTGCTTCTTTTACTTACTCCTTCATGAGTGCGACCAAAGGAGAAACCACAACGACCACAGGCTTTTCATTACGTCCCATCTTCTTAGCGACAGTCAGAGCCAGCTGATAAGTTACACTTTTCCCGAAACATGTGGAACGGCAAAAATATCTTTCCGATCGACAAATGCCTTGATTGCAGTTTTCTGTTTGTCTATTAAAATTAATGCGCTGTCGATTTATTTCACAACAGATGGGACAGCGGAATCTGTACATCTCAATTCTCCAGCTGCAGTCATCTCTGAGGGAAGACAGTTCAGCGCTCTTTGATAACGTGATGATTACGTCCTTGCAGATCACCTGTCCATCATCGTATAAAGCCCACCCTGGCAATTTGATTGGCCCGATGATTTCTGAACCGATCATAATTACTCCTCAATGGATCGAGTTCAGACCGAACTTCCCGTCCAAAAAATTTTGTGGCTGGAGTTCGGGCTGGCATGCAGGCTACATTTACGGCACAGCAGTCTCTGAAAAGTAGTTTACCCGGCAACTCGTACTGCTTGTCAAATTATTTAAGCATTATCTTGAATGCAGGTTTCTCCACTGTGTTAAATGGAACCATCTCAACTAGATACTACGTAACCAGCGGCTGGAAGGCATTTACCTTGTCACTTGTTACTTTTACGGCTGTATTTGACAGATTTGGCAAAGGCTTCAGCTACTCTTAACTGTCAGCTGGTACCAGCCTCAGCTGTCCTTTCTGAGGTTGCTCCACAACTTGAAGCTTGTGGGGGCAGATGCGCTTTGATGACTGGATGACAGTTCAGCGAGATGAGACCTCAAATTTAACGTATTGCCACGTGTCACATGAAGCATTTGCCGCAAATTGTGCACTTTGGTATTTATAATTTTGCCGGCTCGTTCTACTCATTCCATTGAAAGCCAAGATGTTCCCAAACTGGCGGCGTATTAGGTTTTGGGACGAGAGCATGCTATTGTTTTAGCCTTTTTCCAAAATCAACAAAAACACTTGATACAAACAGTTGGCGGGAAAAAGACATAACACTCTTGTATTCATTATTAATTTTTTTTTTTAACATTAAATGCAGTGTCAATGCACAGTGATGAATGTAAAACAAGAAGGCCATAGCCTGAGAACAAAAGTGAACACTGCGGTTGCCACGGTTGGCTTGTCAATAGTGCGGTATTACAATTTTGCAGATGTCACGACAGCCCTACTTGATACAAACTCCCACACAATGAATTGGATAAACCTTTGACAGAGTAAGATCACAGCAGAACATGCACTGTCGCAGACAGTTGAGACCAAAGAAAGCCATTGTCATAGATATGAAACCGCTTCACAAAAAATTCTCAACATCACAGTATCATTATTTCAGTTACAATAATTCAAATTATCACAGAAGCACAGTTTTGATAAAAATCGATTAAATCATCTTTAGAAAAGTAACTTGACGATTAAAATAAAGATTGTATCAATTACATCTTTACACTATTAGGTGGCGACAATCTACTGATAAAAAAAATGTGGTCATTGAATGATTCAAATTTAAAAATGCAGATTTATCCAGAAATCATTCATTCAAATTCGTATTAATTAATTAAATTGACTGGCCTCTATTTTAAAAACTAAATTGTGATTCTTAATTTATACAGAATCAGGGAGCTTTATTATGAAGTATCAGGAGGCTGTCCAAGATCGAACTGTCAAAAACACACAAAAGAAAGCGCTAAATCTGAACGTAAACAGATGAGAAAGAAAATGCATTTACATCGAATCATTGCATTAGATCTTAAAGTGACAGCAGCCTAATTTACCTGCTGCTATACATTTTGGTGTCATAACATATTACAATACAAGATAAATGGAAATTACAACTAATTTCTCACTTTTTTGGGGTGGGGCCAGCGGAAACTTTGGCAAGGCAAGTTACAAATTGACACCACTTAGCATTAAGCCATAGATTTACAGTCTAATATACACAAAACAGCAGACTGTGCCTATTTTATAACAGCTTAGTCAACGAGTAATGTGATAGGGGCTCTATGTGATTAAATCAATTGGTACACAAGCCATGAAACATGTAATTACTGGTGTATCATCAGCATTTGATCCAAACCATCACTTATTATTACTTATTATCCAACCTGTATTATTTTCTAAAACATTCGAGGTCTCTCTTGGTCTTGCCCAGATCTTGTGCATTTGTTTGGAGAACAGACAACATGGGAGAGTCAGATGACTGCACCTGTGAGCCTGACACATGCTTGAAGAGCCCTGATTGATGTGTCACTCAAGCAAAAGTCTATCTATCATTATCCTTTGGCTTGGCTATATGAACACACTTGCTGTGTCTCAGATACATAGGGAGGTGTCTACCTAGACAGAATTTCAAGACACAAGAGGTGTGTACCAAATGATCAACCAGCTGTCTAAGCAGGCGACTCACTAGGTTTTGACATAGGCCTACACCACACAAATTAGCCAATGCCCACAATGATGCCAAAATCTGTTGTAAACACCTACAATGCCAGCTCCTACATAAACCCGGTTTTGCAAAGAAAAATAAAGTTAAAAATGTTGTCTAAGACAGGGGTTTCAATAAAAAGAGAAGATTTGATCGAACTAAATGTTTAAAATAAATAAATTGATAAAAATACAAAAATGGATTATATGTACGGTACAACATCTAACAGTACAGTCTTATTGTAGTGAGTTTCACCTTATAAAATGGGACCTTTTTTCCAATACAGAACTGCCTTTAAAATTTTAGGATGGGAGTCCCTCACACAACGATGATCACATTTAAGGGGCCATAGCATCTAAAAGATAGCAAACCCCTGGTCTAGGAAAGCCAACATATGTTTTGAAATACAGCAAACACAATGTCCCCTTGTGGTTCCCTAAAAATCTGTCTAGGTAGGCTGCTTACTAGGTTATGAAATACGGACCACAAAATTGTGCCACTTATAATGGCCAAAATGTTTTCTAGGTAAGCAGTACACTGTTCTGAATACAACCAAATTAGTAAATCATAATGCTGGCTATGTGCGTTTGAAATAGAACAAAAAATGATGTCCCCCTTTAATGACCCAAAAATTCTGCAAACGTCAGTGTTCACCAGGTTTTTAAATACAACAGCAACATTATACAATCTATAATGTCAAAATATGTTGTCCAGATAAGGTTTTCAAACACAGCCAATGATTGTGATAGAAGACAGAAAGATTTAAGTGATCTGTCAGTCCAGCTCATACGCCTCGTTAAAAACCACTGGATCGCCCAAAAACTGCTTTTGATTAGCCATACTGTTTATATGTAATACGTGTTTGGTGGAAGTGTATGTTTTATGCGTGTATTTGAGGGGAAACAGCAGCTGTAGATGTGAAAAACAGGAGTGGTTGTTCCCCACCCCCATCCATCGGCCTACAACAATGAACAACAAACACTCCACATTTCATTCACATTTATCGCCTTAATCCACATCAAATTCGCCGCACGGTTACACTCACGTGTAAAATGAATCATCTTACCCCCAAAATCCACAAGGGCAGCGGGGAGGAATACTAGGCGGCTTGCTGCGCTCGCTTCCTGTGTCCCCCATGGCGGCGATGTGAAGGCGGCAGGTTTCTGCAGGAAACACCGGGGATCCAATGGCGGCCTAGTGCTTGTAAGGGAATTCCTCGGCTCGACGTTTGATCAAAAACGCTTTACAACGAAATCCCCGTGGTGAAAATGCAGCGTAAGAACTGAAAGATACGGACGAGAGCAGCCGCTACTATAAATTCGAAGTAATTTAGACAAAATTCAAGAAATTAACGGCCGCGTACAGTCCGACGGACCGCACCGGGAGTCGAGGCCGATCAGCTGGCGAGTGGAAGATACCAACTCCTAAATAGGGTTTTGTTAATCATGACTAAAAATATTTAAACACTCAGATTCCCATTGTACACGCATTTAATTGTTGTTTATGTTAAAAAGTGACATAATACATAATACGATGTTTGAATGTTGTCGGTATATCACTTATATCACGTGTTAATAACGTTTTGTCGAAAGAATGTTCCCTTTAAAAGGAAGTGGAACGGTCCAAGCTGTATTCCTTGTTTGTAAAGGGGATTTGAGCTTTAAAGCTGTTTAAGTACAAAACCTGCTGTAGACCCCAGTATAAGATGAGCTGGAGATGATGGCCTTGACTACAACACATATTTAGGCAGGACGCAAAAAAGTTATTAGAAATATAAAATAACCCAACAAATACATAACTTTGAATATCGCATTGATAACACTGGCTCGAGGTCATAGAGTATCATTGGAAAGGGGGATTCCAGTGATCGAGTTTTATACACACAGTAAATTATATTATATATTAGCCTTTTAGTATGTTTAACAAAAATCGCTTTGTGTGTTGATAATATTCAGTGTTCAAAGCTATATTTTTGTTTACATGATTTATCACGAACTAAAACTAGAAAAGGAAAGTGCATCAATCAGTCGTTGCATGCTTGAATGTCTACTCTAAAGTTTTTGAGGTTGTTGTTTGTGCTTAACGAACTTGAATACTTTATGAATGGGCCTACTTTAAGATCTAAAGATCCATCATAGATGAATGGATGGATAAATATGGATTCTGTTCATATAAGTAGGCTACTTAAAACCATTATATTTATTGTTAAAGAAATTAAAGCCAAATACAAATATACATAAGATATGAGCTTGCAAACAAGGAACACGAATAGGCTAACTATTATAACTAGACAATACAATTTCTTCAAGAAAAACTTAAAATGAAACTTGGTCTGACAGTTGGAGTTTAAAATCAAGAAGTCTGGATATACATTCAAGAATTTAACATCAATATAATCTCTGGCTGTACAGGAAAATCAAAATCCAATCAATTAGAAAAATAAAGCACATTGTGACAGAACATGCTAAAGATCTGCTGATGTAATAGTTTGGTCAGATGTGAACAAAGTACACAACTTCCTTACTTGAGTGAAAGTACAGATACGACTGGTCAAAATTTACTCCATTCCAAGTAAAAAGTTGTAAAGACCTGTAAATTAAAAGTACAGAAGTACTCGTTTTTAAAAGTACTTAAAAGTAAAACATAGGCTAAATGTCAATGCATTGTTTTATTGTTGCATTGGTGTATGTAATAGGCAACGTACAGTACCTTATGCCTCTGAATCTATGCCTCCCTACCCTCATATTAATATCAAAATTATTTCAAGAACACAGTTCCAGTAGTGGGACTGAATGTGAGATTGAAAAAGTGCACTCAATAACGTCCACAATGGTTTCAGACACCCAAAGGGCTGTTCCCTCAAATAGTGCCCTATTTAAAGTTTTTTTTGGCTTTTAGTATGAATATGTTAGCCTTACTGTTATCTATAAGCTAGTGTGCTCCAAAACAATGACAAAATTTGCATTTAGAAGACCAAACCCAACGTTGAAAATGAAAATCAGGTTGATGTCAGAATCCAACGTCAGATTGACAACATCAGTCAGGTTCTGACATCAACCTGACTTTCATTTCCAACCAAAATCCATGGGGTGGTTTTGTTTCTAGTTTGTTTTTATATTGTTATTTAATAAACACCACTTTACTCTGCAATGGACTCTATGCATGGCGGTATATTCCAGTGAAGGTCTAAGGATGCTGGATTGACAAAACAGACACCCCTCATTCTGTTTATTCATGACAAAATGGCAGTAAGATCACAATTTGTGAAAAGGCAAAAATGTAAAAAATAGCAGTCATAATCAAAGAAATAAACATGTTGGGTGTGTTAATAGTGTGTTACATAGTGTGTTAATTTTGTCTGTATAGCAGCTCTAAAGGAAATAGTGTCATTGTTCAGCTGACGTTAGTTCTTTTTTTTTTTTAATTGCAGATTAACAAAACAGTAACACATACCAGGTTAGATTCAGTGAGGTACCTCTACAATACAGAAGGTGGAAAGGGAAAAAAAAACTGACGTTAGTTCTGTGTTGATTAATTTTCATCTATGATGTAGTTCTGCAGAAAACAGTTATGTCATCATCCAAATCAGATCAGCTTTCATCTAATAGTGTCATTGCAGTCAGATCAATGATCTTGTTGAATATTAAGTTCCCCAACTAAGCAAGCCAAGGGCTTCAGCGGCAAGAAACCCAAACTCCATCAAGTGACATGAAGAAGAAAAACCTTGGGAGAAACCATGCTTAGTAAGAGCATAATTTATGAAACAACAAAAATACAAAGTAACATATCTAATCATTGTGGCTAATAGAAATAGTAATTAATAATTACAATTAAAGCTCCCACTTTATATTGGGTGTCTTTGACAAATGACACATTTTAATACAATGCACTTATTATGTGCATACATTTTTACATTGTATTAATATTATTATAATTACCTGCATCTAATTACATCTGTAATTAGTTTCTGTACAGCTATCATTACACTGTTGACCTTTCCCTTCCTTCTTAAAGGGATACTCCACCCAAAAATGAATATTCTGTCATCATTTACTCACCCTCAAGTTGCAAACCTGTATGAGTTTCTTTCTTCTGCTGAACACAAAGGAAGATATTTTGAAGAACAATTGGAACCAAACTGTTGTTCGGCACCATTTACTTCCAAATACTATGGAAGTCAATGGTGCCAAAGTTTCAATTGTTCTTCAAAATATCTTCCTTTGTGTTCAGCAGAAGAAAGAAACTCATACAGGTTTGCAACTTGAGGGTGAGTAAATGATGACAGAATATTCATTTTTGGGTGAAGTATCCCTTTAAACCTACCCATACCACCAAACCTGACCCTAAACTTAAAGGAGTAGTTCACTTAAAAAAAACATTTGCTGATAATTTACTCACCCCCATGTCATCCAATATATCCATGTCTTTCTGTCTTCAGTCGAAAAGAAATTAAGGCTACGTCCACATTAATCTGGATACATTTGAAAACGGGGTATTCATTTAAAAACGCTCTACGTCCACACTAGCGTTTTCAGACGTTTCAGTGTGGATGAGAAACTTCTAAATTCACTTTACTGCACATGCGTGAAAGTTGACTTCACAAAAGCTCACTGAGATGATACAGATGGGAAAATAAATAATAATGTTATTGCACGACGCACAATAACAGGATAATTTTATTTAGCAAAATATCTCACCATCACTGATGAGTCCAGGTTGCATTAAGTCACAATATGTTTGGTCTAAAACGCAACTGCTCTCCTGTTTTGCCGCAGGACAGCAAATGTGAGTACATTATCTGTCATCTTTACAGTATTGTGCTATGAAGAACAGCACATATTAAGTAACATAGAAACTAACATATTTTAGCTAGCAATAGTGTAAAAATTAGTAACACATAACAGGCACAATACCGATAAACATGAATATCTATTGGTACTAAATGGATCACGACTAAACTTACGTCATCGTTTTGAAATACCTCTGGTTTCACTGTCCACACTACAACGCGAAAACTGCATTTTCAAATTTATCCACTTTAGAGAGCGTTTTCCAAACGATTAGTTTTTGTTGACTTAAAACGCCGTCTCAGAGTGGACGGAAGGCCAAAACCGTGAGAAAAATATACGTTTTCAAACGAAAACGTATTAGTGTGGACATGGCCTAAGGTTTTAGATGAAAAGATTGCAGGATTTTTCTCTATAAAATAGACTTTTTTTGAAAGACAGTTTCAGTGCAAACTGTTCAATTTAGGGAATTAAACGATTCCAGATGATGAATAAGGGTCTCCGCACGTTTGTGACTCTCCTGTTCGAACTCGTTTATCAAAATGAATCGAATCTTTTTTATGTCATTTGGTTCATTCAACGAACGAAATGAACGAATTGACTCCAAAAAAAATTGTTAATTTTGATGAACGAGTTCGAACAGAGAGTCACGAACACGCATCACAGAACAGAGCAAGACGACCATTTGAGCTTATAAAACGTAAACTTTTTTTTTTAAATGAGCGATCGTTTCTCTTGATAAGACCCTTATTCATCGTCTGGAATTGAATTTTAAAGCCCTTTGAACAGTTTGCATTGAAACTGTCTGGTTACCGTTTGGTTCCCACTGAAGTCCATTATATGGAGAAAAATCCTGGAATGTTTTCATCAAAGACCTTTAATTTCTTTGCGACTGAAGAAAGAATGACATGGACATCTTGGATGGGTGAGTAAATTATCAGCAAAAGTTTTTTTAAAAGTTAACTACTCCTTTAACATGTCAGTATTTCTTATGTTGCAAATATGGGTCCGAAAATTATGTCTGCAGTATTAGTAAAGCAAATTTAGTCACTGTTTCATGACCTACCAAAGTGATCTTTTCTGTATCAGCATATGCTCTGTACAAGAGCGGAGGGTGGAATGATTCCCTTTCAAAGCAACATCTCCCTCATCACTGCTAAGTCCAGCCTAAGGCCTCCAGGTCTCCTGAGACGCTCCACACAACTTCAAAGACAAATTTCCTCTCATTTCTACACACAGAACTTTAGGAATTAATGAGAAACTGTTTCAAAGATGACAGAACTATAATGTAGCTTGAGCGCTTCAAGAGTGACACAGATTCACTTTATTCCACAACGTTTAGCTCACCCGAGTCGCGCATAAACACTGAACAGTCACTCAGGAAAATAACCATCTGATTGATACACATATTCATGAGGGTTTACAAGAGTTCATGTCAACTTTTCAACTTTTTACAGAGTTAGAAATCCCCCTGTACCCTCTGTGTTGTTTCCTGCCTGAAGTAAAACTACAAAGACTACACTCTCAAAGGAGGTTTGATTATTTAATGGGGAAAATCATGAGGTGCGGTGCAGCGGGACCTTGAAGATGCATTAATGTGCAAAAAAAGAGAAAGAAGCTCAAGGTGCCTGGAAGAGCGGGAAAACAACTGCGATAATTTTTGCAGTGAATTGATGAACACGGGTGAACTTTCATGTTTTTCAATAACACTGCAATGAGGCCTTTGGGTGAAATATACTCAGATGCCACTTATATATAAAGGTAGGTGCATTCAAAAGCTTCCTTTGAGTGCTACATTGAAAGATGATGGTTTCAGAGTGATACACAGTGTCCAATGCCATTCACTTGCGATACACTTGAAGCAAACAGGCATGACGTGTCTTATGACTACAGACTGTGCAATTTTCTGCAATCCTGTAAGATCGTTACAAATCTCACACTACGACATGGCTTTCATAAACTTAGCTACTAGTCTGACAATTTATGCAGACTGTCCGAATATGACACCTATTAAATCATAGGCTCATACAGGGTTTCTGCAGGTTTCACAAAGTCAAATTTAAGACTTTTTAAGACCTTTTAAGACCATTATGAATGAAATTTAAGACCTACATCAGCGAAAAAAAAAAAAAACGTACAAAGGAAACGCGTGACGAGTCTCAAAATTATTCGCAAAGTAATTTAATTTATTCAAACTGAACATTTGGCGAAAATCAGTACAAACGGTCCCGTGATTTTGGAAATTTGTTCCGTTTCTGTTTTTATAAAATCCCCTATTCCAAAGCGCGTAATGTAGGCCGTTTTATCTTTCACGCACCTGAAGGAAACATCGTTTGAAACAATGTAGGACTGGTGTCATGTCGCCGTGTGGAAAACCCAGAGCACCTCTGCTATTAGTGTTGGCTCTGATCAAAAAGCAAAATCCAAATCAGCAAAATCAGATCTTAAATTCAGATATTTCAAGCCAAGTATCGCTAAACTTCCACTTCCCCATAGCTGAATAAAATTCGTTTTATGTCTGTCTGTGGTATCTGAGATACCCGCCAATAACACAAAACCTCAAAACTGATTGGCTGTTGCATGTTGGTCTATTTTGTAGTTGTAATACAGCGAATTAAGAACTACAACTACATAATATAAATTAAATAAAAAACTACTCCAAAGTGCTATGGGATAATTTCAATGAGATTTACATGGACATAGGAAAATTAAGACCCGTTTAAAAAGATTTAAGACCACAATACTTCAGCAAATTTAAGACTTTTTAAGGCCTTAAATTGTGATTTTGAAATTTTAGACTTTTTAAGACCCGCGGAAACCCTGTCATAATTCTCAAAACTACTCGTTCAACCCCCACATCCACATCATCTAGTCAAGTACATTTTCTGTACATTTCTATTAGACTTTTTTTTCTGTAAATATGTCCTAAATTAATGAATTGCTCAGGTGAATCTTGAATTTCGCCAATGAAGGGAAATGTAAAAGGCTAAATAAACCAATGATCAACCAGTTCTCCAAAAGATGCATGTCATGAATCTTCAATTGGAAAGATAGACAGAGCACAACATAGATTTACAATTTCTTATAATGGAAGAACAACAAGGAAACAAACAGGGTCAACCACCAGGAAGTAGTGGTGGAAGGGTAGAAAAGGTAAAGAAGTAGGTACGTTTCCATAAGGGCCACAATTGTGGACCATGTTCTCAATCACGAGTCATGACTTCTCAACGGCTGAGGCGGTCGAAAAGTGCATTTCGCTTTAAAAAAATAAAAGCATTTCGTAGACAGAACAGCTGTGTATTTCAACAATATGCACTGTATATGAATGCTTCATATTACAGTAGCATATATAGTAAATATACTTTATACAGATACTATACCACACATACAACATGTATATAGTCTTGATTTTTTCTTTATATATCACAATGACATTGTAATTTGTTAACAGACCAACACTAAATCCTGTCCTGTAAAGTCTCTTGCAAATTGCAATCAATACCATAAACAGTATGTGTCAATTTGTACTGTTAAATGTATATATAATGCCATACAGAAAAAGTGCAGTCTTAATCGTAGCCATAGTTTACATCTTAAAGAGCCTCGATCATGGATTTTTGAAAATGAATGTTCATATGGTGTGGAATATAGCTCTATGGGAATGAAAACATCCTGCAAAGATTTATATCTGAAAGTGCACCGTATATAAAGTTATTGTCTTTCAAAAGTGAGAGTTGACTCTGAGTCTATGAAATGAATTGTTTTTGAAACGAGTCATTAGCTGGTTCGTCGTGACGTAGATACATACTGGCTGCGCCCAGTTACTGCGCGTGAAACGGAAGTCTAGATAGAACACATTCAAGTACGTCATCATAGCATCATGTCGGAGAAGACGCTGTGTTCTACAATGCAAAGATAGTTCAGACCACTTTGTTTTCATTTACCAGGGACGAGCATGTGAAGAATCGGTGGTTAGAGTTCATATTTGCAACGAGACCACAACAGAATAGCCCGATTGTGTTCTCATCATTTTAATTACGAATCGTTCAAAAACATAAATGAATTCAAATGTGGATTCGCAAGCGGTTGTTCCTGAAGGAGGGCTCAGTAACTTACTTATCCAGTGTATATGGATCAGCTTCCTTTTATGAATCACAACCTGTAAGTATTATTAATAATTGTTGCTTTTATGGGTTTTGAAGCATCGGGGTGCAAGGAGGGAAGGCGCAATAAGTATGTGTACGTGTGTAAGTTACGGTCAGCGCAACTTCTAGGTCTCCAATGTAATTTTTTTTAAATATGTGAAATGTTTGTCACTGTTGGAGTTGTCATAAAGAATAGAGCGTCTTGTAGTACTGCAGTGCTTTATCAATATGTTTATGCGTTATGCTAACAAACAATAACTGACTGGGTCATCTGACCAATCACCGCCGATTAGTGTCACGCAAAGGAGTGGTTTGGAAAAATGAGTCGTTGTATGAATCATTTGGGAGTCGGTGAGCAAATCAGTTAAAATAAGTGCATATTATAAGACAAATAAAGTGTTTTTTATCCTTGCATGCATGTTAAACTGTTGTTGGGAACTCCTAAAACAAAAATAGGAACATTTCAAATGCTATAATAGGGGCTCTTTAAAATACTGACAGTGAACACTGTTATATAAACATTTAGACTATCTTGTTTGGGAACAATGACACAAGGACTCATCATTTTGCACTGATGTAAATACTTACTTTTGAGAGATGAACTATGGATTTTGAGCAATTTACAAGCTTTTGCATGTAGTCTAGTCCATAGTGTGGTGCCGTTTGTACGCATTGTTTTGTGAAATGCACTTCCTGGTTTGCAAATGCTAAAAACGATTCGAGAAAAGTTACTGAGAAACCTGTAAGAGTAAAACATTTTTGTCTTTTTTATGAAACCGTTTTAGAACGAACAAGATAGATAGATAGATAGATAGATAGATAGATAGATAGATAGATAGATAGATAGATAGATAGATAGATAAATAGATAGATAGATAGATAGATAGATAGATAGATAGATAGATAGATGACAAAAATGAAAGAAAACAAAGTGCTGCTCTAGAAACTAGTATATCAATACAGCTGCTTGATTCATGAGGGCCAATTTCAGAGGAGAGATGTTTAAGATACAAACAGCCATGGATTTCATGGGAAATCTTTATGTGTGCATGTCTTTCCATAAACGAGTGCTTCGCTTATCCTTTAATTCCTTCCCAAGAAAGAGCGAGGGCTTTATTGACAGTGTGCTAGCAGTGTTTCTGTGTTTTAGGGTTGTGGATAGGATAACAGAAAGCCTCCACCTAATAAGAACATTAATCTGGTTATAACTGGATTGGACTCTTGTTGCAGTAATATTATAATGTCTACAGTAAGTGTTATGAAGCTGCGGTGTGTGTGTGTGGTTTAGCAATTTGCCCCTCTTACAGTGTTTATAATAGCTTAACTAGAATAAGTGTGCAAATAAGTACTTTTACTACATTAAAGGGACAATGTGTACTTTTTTATGTATTTTATTATTTAAAATCAACATTTTTATTCATTAACATGTCCTCAAAGTGCTATTAGAAGACATCCTGTCAGTTTTTTGGTACATAATGGTAGGGGTGTCACGATTCGATTACATTTTCGATTCTAAGGTCACGGTTCGATTCGATTCTTGATTTTTATCAATCGGCCAATCAGGATGCTCTCTGTCTTGCATGCGCTTCATGAGGCACATACGCAAGGTGTCTCGCTCTCTCCCTCTCTACCGTGCGCGCAATACGGTTTGGAGCACAGTTTTTTCTGTCTCTGCATGCTCGCTCGCTCTTGATTCTGGGAGATTTGAACAGAATTTGCCGCTATCAATATGCGGGAGACTCCCGGAACTTCCGCACGACTTGGGATGTCTGCAAACTGGCTTTTTTGAAGCGCGAATGTTGTCAACATCACTTACTGGAAATCCCAAAAACTTCCACACCTATCCCCTACCATCCTCAGGAAAAAAATCGCTCCCCAGATGTAGATCTACATTTTGCTTCATTTTGCTCTGACATTTATTTGGCGTGTACATACACGCAAAAAGTATCACGGTTCGATTTCAGCGTGGACATACGGCATTCGGAAAGCTCAAAATGCGTATAAACAACACACCAATTGACTTTAAAAAGTGGCCAGAAGTTCTCTTTCGCACTTGAACGAACATCAACAACACACACAATTAAGCCAAAATGTCATTTGTCGAGTATCTTCATAACATAAGAGCAGTCTTATGGACATAAAGAGTTGTGACTCGTGAGAGAATGAAGCGCGTGTGAGATCCGCGTCTCTGTCCACAGCAGCTGCTCTTAAAGGGCCAGCTACCAATAAAGCGTTCTGTCAGAAAAGTTAATGAAAGAACAAAGGGAACAGAGAAAATTACTCCTGCTCTTGACTAAAGAACTTATGTAGCTTTAATAAGGAGTAGTCTATATATAATTTATCATTTATGCAGCACAGGCTGTTTGATAACTTTATTCAATTTCTATATATGTCCTACCTGTTGGACAGTTAATTTTTTATCCAGACATCAATGGCTTATTGATCATTATAGGTGTTATCAATTATTTAGTTGTTATTGCTAATTTCAGAATGATCACTAATCTGTGTGTGCATTTGGTTTAGAACCAAACAAGCTGACTCATGAAACCATTTGTTTATTATATTGACAGTCGCATATCACAACCGCAATATTGACCTCAATAAACGCTAATATGACATTTTCCCCAAATCGTGCAGCCCTAGATAAAATTATAAATCTTTACCCGGACAAGTGACTTTTGTGCATGGACAACTGAAACATAAATGTACTTGTCCGAAGGACAAGTGCCTCAAAAAGTTAATGTCAAGCCCTGGATGCCATCTTGCATTAAAGAAATACAGAAAAATAAAAAAATGTATGAGTAAGTCAAATGAAAATATGCTTAAAGATGCATTCTACTGTATATACTGCGCAAAAGTTGGGGCCCAATGTGTTTTTTGGGTTTGAAAATAGTCTCTTTGTTTAAAAATAATACAATTTAAAACAACTATTTTTTTTATTTTATAGAATTTAAAATTCTATTTTAATATATTTTCAAATGTAATTTAGTGTGTTACAAAGCTGAATTTTCAGCATTATCACTCTAGTCTTCAGTGTCACATGATCCTTCAGAAATCACTCTAAAATGCAGATTTTAGGGCTGCCCCTTAATAGTCAACGAGAAGAGGCTTAGTCGACTAAGTTTTGATTAGTCGGGATAGTCGCAGAAAAAAAAAAACTTCACGCAGAAACAGATTGTGCATGACTGGACCATGCAGGCAATATGTTGAGATGGTCCTCACTGCAGAACATGAAATCTACGGGGGAGAGTCGGATCCAGATCCAACTCCTCCCACCTTATACCTAAACCTACCCAACTCCACCCCTCAGATCTGGATCTGACTCCGCCCCCTGGATCTTGTGTACTGCAATGAGGTGCTACTGGATATGTCAGGCAGAAAATCTTAAGTGTTGGAACATTTCACGAGGATAAAGAAAGGCCACAAAAAGGTGATTCACAACCTCAGGAAAGACTTATTAACTGTATCGCTTATCAACAAATTTAACGTCAAAACAACCAAGCATTGCCTCATTTTCCATGTGGCATCAAATTCATTCCATGAAAATGTGTTAATGTATCAAACCTTCACTGCCTGTCCCCTAAATGACGAATATTATGTTTTGCTGGCACATTGAGTTTCTCTGCTTCATCGGTGCAAATAAACAGGCTTCAGCCTCCATGGTGTAGTGAACCAGTGGAGCGTCCCAGCAACCGTCAGGGCGTCCCGCTTTACCATCCACAGATCAAAGCAGCTCGAAACGCCAAAGCCAAAAACTACAGAAGGCAAACAAGACTGTTGCAGCAGCCACAGATGCTGGTTTTCTCCTTCTGGAAACACCAAGAAGAGGAAAAAGCAAATGGAGATGGACAGTCTGTTCACGTGAATTTGACTGTGGCTGACGGGTCATCCAGTCTTAGGAGTCTTACAAGAGCTTCTAAAGGGCATGGGAAGAGAAAGAAGAAAGATCAAAAGGAATAGGGTGAAAAAAAACCTTTGGCAAATGCAATGGAAAGAAAGAGAGAGATTTTAAAACAGGAGGAGTGTGCAGGGATAATAATGAGCTAGATAGCAGTGAGAGCGCGAGACAGAGGTTAGGAAGGTCAAGTCCACTATGTATTCAAGAATAACCATTATGTCTTAGAAAGATCAACACGGTGTACCGATCAGGCTGCTGATGAGTGCAGGACTACACAAAATTACTGATTCTATTGCGCCATCTTGTGGAGGATTAACAATGATTCTAAACCCCAAAAAGTCTTTAAATTAGTCTACAGACCTGTGGAAATCAAAATGTTTTCTTCAAGACTGTAGAGTGAATAGTTGAGAGTAGACAGAAGAATTCAGGGTTGTAAAATAAACTTAGTTTCAAAACATTGTTTCCGCCCGGTTTCGAACCGGGGACCTTTCGCGTGTGAGGCGAACGTGATAACCACTACACTACGGAAACCTACATGCTAAAAACTAATCTGAATAGATGGTCAAATTTGTTTTTGTTTTATGTGATGTACACTTTTTTTCCTTGAATGAGCACTTTAATGTTCTTTTTTCTATTAGTACAAACTTACTTTAAGGCTATTCATCTACTAATAGAAGTCACTATGGACGATTTTATTCCCAAAGGGTTTTTTTCTGTTGAAAAAGATAAAAATGCTCATGTTATTGCCTCCAATTAGTGAAAACAACAGCAATATTTCATCAGTCTGAGGCAAAAAATAAAGAATCATTATCTTTCCTTTATGATAATACTTATCGTCTTTACGTAACAAAAATCAGAAAAATGTAATAATAATTGTTTCCGCCCGGTTTCGAACCGGGGACCTTTCGCGTGTTAGGCGAACGTGATAACCACTACACTACGGAAACCTGCATGTCCCTTACCAGCCAACGTGATGACAAAATGATGTAACCAAAAACCATTCTATTTCATTACAAAACAGGGTGGCTGTCTCATATATCAGTAATTCTGCATGTGGTAGTGGCATTTAGTACAGTGTCTTACTGTTAATATATATATCAAGGTCTTGATTAGCTGTTGAAGGTAATTTGCAAAAAACTTACAAGCAGGTGTGTGGAGGCAAGTTGGAACTAAACTCTGCAGGACAGTGGCCCTCCAGGACCGAGTTTGGACACCCAGCTCTAGAGAGAGTGCAAATAAATGCAAAATAATAATAATGAAAATAATAATTTCTCCAACCAGTGACAGACACTTTCAAAGTAACTTAACTATTTAAAATGCCTTGCACATTTAAAAAAATGCTGAAGTCCAGCAATGTCCCTTTGTCATTTTGCTGGCCATGTTTGAAACGCCTTTCTCAGGCATGAAGGTGTATTTCTTTCAATGGGAAACCATCAAATTCCACAAAACTGTTCGCCAAGCTAGCTACATGGCAATAAAGCTGAGCAATGCAACTGAAGCTAGTAGGTCACATCCATTTTTTACAGTCTATGGTCACATCACATCATGATGGTGAAATGTTGAATGTAGTATGTTCGGATTACACTCATACTGCACACATTTCATACTAAGTAGTAACGTTACATGTAACGTTAAGCGGTCGTGGCGTATTTAACGTAACGTTATTCAAAATAAGTGCGTGTTGCCTACTCAAGAAAGTAAGCGATTTTAGACCCAGTCCTCGTATTCGAAAGCCTAAGTTACAATTTTCGTAAGAAAATAACGTTATTTGAGAACTTTTATAGAAATTATTGGTATTTTATATAAATGTAAACTTAAGATTTTCGGCCCCGGATTTAAGAACTTGAAATAACAAACATGTCTATGAAATCAAACACCAAATTGGAGCAATACTTAAAATGATCAGATGATTGTGTCAAAAAACTTATCAGGTAACGTTATTTTGAAATGAAGCGCGCGCTTGAACTTGTCGACAACGGTTCATATCACACACACAGCACAAACCATCTGAACTCGATCTCAAATTTAAGTTAATACTGATATGGACCATCTGGAGTATAAATATAATCGTATTTAGCACTCAAAACAAGGCTGGCAATGCAGTGAACGTAACGTTAGCCTCTCGGATTTTGACGGTTTCATTTGTCGCTCGACAATCGACAGTTTATCCGACACAAAACATTTTTATCATGCAAATTAATACGTATATTTAGTGTGGGTTTTACTATCTTTTACCTGGTGTCATTTTGTGAGGGTGAGGTTGAATACGACCCGTCCATCCTGGCATCCGTGTGTGTGTTGTTCGTAAATGAGGAGGGACACTTTTAAGTGGAGGACCATTTTATGGTTCTCTACTGCGCTGACACAGATCTTAAGTTTCGTTTACTTAAGTTAGTTATTTTTAAGTGACGGATTTAAAGAATAAAAGTACACCATATATATAAATATATATATATATATATATATATATATATATATATATATATATATATATATATATATATATATATATATATATATATATATATATATATATATATAAATTAAAATATTTGTCTTTATTAAACAAAAATTGGATACATAACAATATTAATAAAATGTTGCATGTGTTTTATGTTTTGTCATAATTTGACACTATTATGGTCTGCATCTAGGGACAAAACAATAGCACTGACATTTTAAGATATCCCAGTGCAAGTTGTTTTCAGTTAAAACAGCTCAAACCTGCATTTTAGTCTAGGATTAGTTTAATCCTGGTCTGTAAAACTGGGGGAATATATTATATTTAAATGCTTAGTTTAATGATCAAAGCTCTAGTTTTTATTGTGGGGACAAAATATATAACGCAATGCAATACAATGATGATTGAGAGATGTAGGGCCTACATACAGTTCTCAAAAGCCTGTTGTCTCTGATACTCACATTTTAAAAATATTTTCCCTAAAAAAAAGTATGTTTAATAAAGTAAACCTAAGTTGCTTAATTCCTAGTTTTCATTTCAACTGTCTGTCATTCCCCATCATCCTCCAGCCCTTGGGGAAGTCTCTTGATTGCAGCGAGGAAGTTTGATAGTGTGCGTCTGTTCCTGGTGGCTTAATGAAGGTGGTATTATGGTGTCACTCACCCTTCCATGTCAGATTTAAACTCAGTATTTATTAAATCTCCTCAGTGAAGGAAGCATGTTAATATGTGGTCTGACTAAAGAGTCACTTTCACACTTTCCATCTGTTTCTCACAATCACCTGACAATAAATCAGCCACAATTCTAACCGTAGAGCTTGCGTTAAAATAAAATTCAACAATTTTCATTCACGAGTTCACACATATAATTCGAGTGGATAAGATTTAACGTGTATTTGGCGTGCTGTCCGGGGGAGGCTCCGAACTTGGAGTTTGGCCCGAACCCAGAGTACTCCCTCCTATGTAAGTGTTTCCTGATTCCTGAAGTGTATCCTGATCGTTTTCAATACTCACAATTCCAACTCCTGACTCGCTACAGTGGTTTTGACAAAACAAGCTGGTTTTTATACTGCCAAGTTACTAGAATCAATGACTGGTATTAATAAAGATCCATTCTTATTTCTTACAGATAATTAACAAAAAATAAATTAAAAAGTTGGTTCAGGATTTAGTTACTCTTTAAGTAATTTTTATTTAGTGGATCCCAACCCTAGTCTGTACTGGTGGGGGTTCCAGATAGCCAGAAAAAAAAATGCTAAATGCAAATAATAAAATGCAACTACAATATATTTATTTTTATCGTATATACAAGTTAAAAAAACGAGGGGCTAAAAAATATTTTGTTGTTGGAGGCTGTGTCTCCAATCAAACATTAAAAGTTAGTTAGATGCCAACATAAAAACCATGAGCAACATTAAAAATTGTTAAAAGAAAATACAACCCAGACTACATTAAATACACGATCACTTGCAATTAAAATAAAGCTTATTTGTTTCAACCACAATATGTTTTGAGTTAAAATTATTTAAAAGCATTACAATTTTAAAGCATTAAAATAAAAAAATTAAAAATTCAAGACACTTTTAGGTAAATGTAGTTCATGCTGATTTTATTCTTTTAGCCACCATAAAAAAATGGACCATTTTTGTTTTTTTATGGAATATTGCATTAGTTATTATAAATTTATCCATGCACATCTTTTTTTTATTCATGTGCCCTCGTAATCTGTAATCAAAATAACATCTCCTCTGATGATGCAATTACTGGCGAGAGGGTAATTGCATCTCACTCTCACTCACATGAGATCGACCAATAGCAAACCACATCCATCCAACCATCCAATCAATTCCCCATGGACAAAATCAAGGAAAGACTATCACAACTTCCGTTTCATGGTGATTTTAATTTTGGATTTTAAACAGGATATTTGTTTACTTTTTCTACGATAAACAATTTTAAGATATCTAATAAATCGGACACAATTGCAAAACCCATTAAGTCTGTAATACTTCTGTTTTTTAAGGTATCTGAACATGATAAAATAAGTGCATGTGACAGTAATTGTTATACTCACCATCGTGTTTTAATCAGCTCAAGTATTTTCTCAATATAAATATAAAGAATTCTTTGTTTAGCAGCACGTAACCTTGAGAACACAATCTGAGCATCTCAAGTGTGTCCTATCAGAAACATCCAGTCTATGCGTGTGGAGACGCGAAGGTTTTTTGGGGCGTCAGGCCCTGTGAACGGGAGGACTGGGAGCTGGATTCTGGTTTGAGCTGATCTGGTCCAGAACTTCCTTCTTTAACAACCACATCCACCTGTGCAGGGCACTCAAAGTGAACGCAGTGAAAAACCTAGAGGAGACAGCATGTGAAAAGAGTGCATTAGAATTTAATCAAAAATGTGATTATTTTGACAAACTCTGCATGTAAATTTGTTTTGCAATATGATGAGAAACTGAAATCATCCTATCTCGATGTAAGCTTATGAATGCAGCATTAATGCGATGCTGGAAGAGTCGCAGACACACATCCTGTGAGAGTTTGCAGAGATCGCTCACCTCATTAGCGGTGTTGTGAGTTCCCACAATACGAATAAAGGATGCAGGCTGTGTGTCAAACGTCAAATTCTGCCACGACCTGTAAGATTTACATGCAACTTATGTAAACTCTGAGGTGGTTCTAGACATAATGCAAGAAAATAATGAGATAATAATAAAAAGAAAAACATTCACTGACCTGCATGCCACTTTTGTGTGGTCTATAACTCTCACCCAATGTTGCTGGTTTGTGGACAGCTCAACGTAATAGCTATAGCTCCTCTCATCACAGTCCCACAACAGCAACCTATACACACACACACAGATTTCACAGCGTCAACATGACTAAACCAAAGACTGAGACAAAGACTTCAGTGATTGAAAGGCATATTGAGGGTGAAATACAACTTTACCCTGTTATTTTGAGTTCAGAAACACAAGATTTTTTCAACTCATCGTTTTTTTTTTCATATAGTAAGGAACTTGCAATGCAGAGAGAATAAATGGAAGCCATGCACTTCAAAAAGAATTGGCTAAAGTGCTAACAATAATTCCTCTGTGCAAAAATCATTATACAGTATCTAGAAACTGTGCAAAGTAAAATAAAATACAATCAGGCTACATTAAAAACAGGTTCACCCAAACCAAAATTATTGGCATCATTAATGCATGACAATTTGAGACATCCGGAAAACAAATATAGACACACTTCTTCTGGCACGCATTTTTTGTCAATTTCTTATTCAACCTAGCTATGCTCTGTAAAAGATTTTGCTTTTTAATTTGTGTTTATGTATATGAAATGTCATTTTATTTTATCCTGACACATATGGGTTTACATTTTCTATCACTACTAGTCTTGTGTTAGCATGTATAACGTTTAAGTCTTGTGGCAACACTTTCGAAACAGTGTGTATCATATAATATATAACCTCGACTTGTTTTCTTCTATTTAATTCCACTGCAAGTGCTTTGTTGGATCCACTGTTATTAAATTTTTCAGCAAGTAACTGATTCAATTTCATTTTGTTCCTCACACAATGCTATTGTACGGCTTGGAACACATTGCACAGAGTCATATGGACTACTTTTATGATACTTTAATGTAATTTCTTGAGAGGAGAGAATATTTAAGTTTAATTTATCATCATCTAAACCTCTTTTATCTATTTTCCACAGAAGAAACCCATCCTAAATCATGACAGAATTATAACCTTTAACAGGGACCTATTATGCTTTCTTACAGTGTGTAAAGTGCTGTTTGAGCATTAAAAGGGTTGCAAAGTTACATAGCACAAAGTCACTGAACTCCCTGAAACGCCTACATTGTAGTCTTGAGTTTCTCCTGGGAACGAACACGTCACTATATTTCTCATTTAAATTATTTCTGCCCAAGGCATATGCAAAATAAAGGTTGAGTTGCATTAGAAGCGTGTTGAAACTCACGGTTATGGTAAAGGATGTGACATTTCACAAACAAGTTTGAAGCAGTTGACCAATCAGAGTACATCACGTACATTGTTCTCACAGAAACATGAACTAAATGGAACATTATAGTAAAATATGTGAAAAGTAATGTTAATTTTTTAACATTCATTCAAGCATAAAAACCTATTCTAGTAGACTCCAAAAACAAAATCAAGAGTTTGTAAAATGGGCATAATACGGCCTCTTTAGCCTGTAAAATAAGATCTCGTACCGCATTGAGCCCAGCATGTATGGCTGAGCGAGCTGGATAACAATGGCTCCAGAGCCCAGCTGGTGACAGGTGTATCCCGAGTCCCAGTCATAGTGGCTGGTGTCCCCGTTCAGCAGGGCGTTTCTGCTGCGACTCACGCCCCTCTACCACACTAGCACACGCCTGCACGGTCGCCACGTTCTCTGTGGGAACTGCAAGGAGACAAGGGATGAGTTTCAGTAACCGAGCTGATATGTGTGTAACTTCCTGAATAGGAAAACTACATTACCTATTAGGCCTCTCTCCAGGGTGAAAGGTCGCTGTGTGTACATGCACTCTAGAGCCACCAGGTGAAACACTTTGTTGACTGTGTTATGTGTCCCCACAACTGCGAATAAACCTGAGTTCACAAAAAAAGTGTCCCAAGCAAACACAGTCAGATAGCAATATAACATTCTACAGCCTAACAATTAATTTCTTTAAATTAATGCAGAAGACATTTGTTTGCAGTGGATTTCTTTTAGACCAAACATGCCACTCAGGACATCCTAAACTTTTTTAGAGATAATAAGCTTTGAGTTTGAGCATTGAAACTTTCTCTTTTTGCTTTTTTTGTGTCACAATTGAACAAATATAATGGAAATACCATTTGTATTTGATTGACTTACTCACAAGTTACCCAAAAACATGTTCATATAATAACTTATACACCATGTATAAGGTTTGTCCAGCATGTGAGCATTATATAATAAACTGTTGTAAACTCCTATTCTTTAATACGCTGTTCATAACATAAATCTTAACCTACTGTTCAAGTTTGAGATTTCTATTGTGCCCCTATTATGCCTTTTGAATATTATCTATCATGCAGTCTCTTTGTTCACATAAAAGGTCTACAAAGTTTTAAAAATTAAAAGTGAAACACAAAGTAATTCGTCTCCTAAAAGAAAGAATCGATTCTGAACTGCCGAAACGAGTCATCAGCAAGTCTCACTTCCTGTTACATGCCCATGTTGTTAAAATGTAACAAATCTGTTTAATGTCCGCTAATGGTCTTTTCTGGCTGCCCCTGCAAACTGACGCCAACATTACTGTCCGTATCACTGTGTATATCAAGTGCTGAGGATGACTCATGCTGTACAGCGGTAGACCAATCACAACAGACTGGGATATTTGACCAATCAAAGCAGAGTAGGCACACGTAAAAGGAGGTTAGAGAGACTGAGTCTTCAAACTAAGCATTTTCAGGCTCTTTGAGAAATGAGGTGATGTGCAATGTTTATTAGAAGAATATTTTCATGTGTTTTTTTTATTTTTTGGTTTATCTTGGATGCATGTAAACCTATTGTAGGAAACCTCTAAAAACAAAATTAGGAACCTTTAAAATAGCATAACAGGGGCACTTTAATACTTTTATTCAACAAGGACATAGTAAAGTTCAAAGAAAATCGTTAAAGAAGGCTTCAATTTCAAATACGTGTTTTTTTTCTATTTCAATTCATCAAATAATACTTGAATTTGTTTCAAGTCTGTGATTTCTGATTATGGTAAATGTTTCTTCAGCACCAACTCAGCCTATTAGAATGATTTGGATCATGTGACACTGAATACTGGATAATTGCTGCTGAAAATTCAGCTTTGCAACACATGAATGAATTTTCTTATTTTATTTGCAATGTCACTTTTTTGCCTAAACTGTAATTTCATTTCAATCTAGATGTCTTCTGTTGAGTAAGTAGTACAACAAACTGTTTTTTTTTTTTTTTTTTTGGTTCAAAGATAAACAAGGTTTCCCAAATTAAATTTTGAGAAACAGTCTAGTTGTTGTGTAATGAGTTCCACCTGCAAACTCGTGCTGGGAAATAGAGATGCTGCCAGGAGCGGCACAGGAACTTGGAGTGATCCACCACACGTACCCAGTCCAGCTCATCCATCGACACCTCGACATAGTGCGAGTAAGACCTGCAGACATGAGCAACCCATCAAAATTGTGCAATTGGGCATCATTTTAATAAAGATAAAGATATTCATTCAAAATAAGCCACATGAAACACAGTGTGCCAAGCTTAACATCAATAATCAATGCCAGTGGTTCTTGTGTCTTGTATCCAAAGATATTGTACGTCATATGTGCATTTTTTTGGGTTCCTCGCCACTGTAGCCTCTGGTTTGCTTCAGTTGGGGACACTTAATACTCAGCAGTGTTACTGATTTGACTGCAGTGGCACTATTGGAAGAAAAACTCAACTAAGCTGGATGATGACATCCCTGTTTTCTACTTTTTAGCTAAACGAATTTCATAAATGATGTACTTTACACAATTACTGAACCAAATTGAATCAACACTGAACTGAATGATGATTGTTTACTATTGTCGTTTTAGAGTTGCTTTACAGCTGAATTGAATTCTGTTTGCATCATTGAATCATTATCTTCTGTTTAGCACTTTAACCCCTTAACTGTCACTTGCCCGTATACGGGCAACCCAAGTTTACTTCACTATATTACTATTAAATCCTAATCTAGTCATGACAAACTATATTTCGTTGGAAAGGTCTAAGACTCCTAAATAGATATTTTAGAGCTGTTTTTTTCTTACAAATTAGGAATGAACAGTAATATATGAATTTATGACAAGAGTGTGCCTCAAAAAAATCGACGTCATTACAGGAGTTTCTGACCTCACAAAAAGTCGACGCACATACTTTTAATAATTTAAACTTTGGTTTTTAGTGCTAAAAGTTCATAATAAAACATAATCTAGTATTTGTCAATAAAAAAAGATAAAATTATATTTTTAAAAGTAAGGTTAAGAAGTCCTCTAAAAAGTATAATATATTATATATATATATATAATCTTTTTTTTATAATTATTATATCATATATTTTAGTAGTTATCATAAATTAGGTATCATTTGAAAGCTTACGAACTCAGAATTCATCCTGTGAAACCCGTTTTGAAATTAGACGTTGCGTTACCATAGAAACGTTTTTTTTATTAGGCCCCTCCCCTTTTGGGCATCATCTTTCATAATTTATTCTTAATCTTGATAAAACACATATTGTCAGAAAGGTCTGAGTCTCAAGGTTCCATATTTAGTGACAAAAGTGATATTTGAATAGAAATGTATTAATTTGTTAAGGCAGAATCCATACAATTAAATTCAATGGAATTCAATGGCACCCGGTGGCTATTTTTGGTATAACGCCTAAACAAAATTTCATGGGAACTTCAATTTTTGTGATATCAACTTTAAATTTGGAACACTACTTGGTTAGATATATAGCTTTCATTTTATAGAAATTTTATAGTAAAAAATATTTTGTAAAACATTTATTGTATATTAAAAAAATATATATTAATAAAGTATATTTTATTTACTGTAAATTATAATTTCCATAACTTTTTCATACTTTAATTTTTTAAAAAGTGCTTTCACTTCAGTAATAATCTGCTGATTGTTTTCTTTAAAACAAGACCAAACTTGTGTATATATTCCAAAGCATTCTTGAATTACAACCCTTTAAGTTTGTATAGTGCATTTTAATGTCAATTATCAAAAAGGGGGGTGACAGGTAAAGGGTTAAAGGTGCTTTGAAACCATCTGTATTGTATAAAGCGCTATATAAATTAAGGTAAATTTAAGGTATCACTGTCCCTTTACCACATCTGTCCCTTTAGTGTTGCATTACCTGCTGTCCTTGTCCCACAGCAGTAGACGAATGTGGTTGATGATGGAGGATTGACCCAAGCGGACCTGGATGCCAGCAGCTCGTCCCTCTTCTTCTATGGGGTGCCTCGAGAAGCCATGGTCCAGGATCATCAGTTCTGCGTGTCTCCATCCAGGAGAGCAGACTTCAGCTCACCCTTCACCACCACAGCGCCATGCTTCATAGTGGCAATGTTCTCCTCTGGGACTAAAACACACAACACATTTTAGTCAAACTTAAGCATTATAAACATTTTCCTTACTCTACGAACCTTTAAATTACATATAAGTGTTGTAAAAGGTGGACAAATAACTAAAAATTTTCAGATATTTACATTTTTAACTTTACTTTGCACAAAGGAAAAAAAACACAAACTGTAAATCTCAAGCATTACCATCAGAAACTGTTAGCTACAGATTAATTCGTTTTATAATGTCATAGTTAATGTTTTTTTGCACCAAACATGAGTCATTTAGTTATACATGACCATTTTACACCATTCAAATTAGATAGGCCATGCAGACCATTTTTGTTTCTTTATCATATTTGTCTTAATATGAAATATTTAGGTTTATTTTCTGTCTCTTTCCTATTTTTAGTCCTTTGTGAAATCTCTTTAACTAATAAAAAAGCCAGCAGGTTCTTAATGACATCATCCTCAAGAAAGGGACAATTTGGTGGGTATTGGCAATGAATTTGATTAATTCTGAGAGGTTTTGTGGTATTAGTTGGTTTGTCTTATTTTAAAACTGGTCATGGTAAATACAATTACACACAAAAAAATGTTTAAAAAAATTATAATTTAAAAATAATTTTTTCAATAAATATTACAAATCAACTTGTCAACAGGTTGACATTCTAATCAGCTTCAATAAAACTTCTGCAAGATGAAAATCATGTTTGATGCAGGCAGTTGGTTTCCAAAATAATAATATTGTATAAATTATAGATTTGACAGTCATATATGAAGAGTTAAGATGCAAAAGCCTCTAAGTGCCATTTGAATCATTTTTATCAAGCTTGTATATTTAAGTTCAGTAATTTCACTTAAATGGCAATGAAGATTACCTATTAATTGTCATTTAAGTGAAATTACTGAACTTAAATATACAAGCTTGATAAAAATGGTCATTTTAGAAGAAAATTGCAAATGGCATTTAGAGGCTTTTGCATCTGAACTTCTTCATATATATATATATATATATATAAAAAGTAAAAAAACAAAAAACAATTGAACTGATTTGTCATAATGTGACCCCCGTTTCCTAATAATCTAAAGCAGCTTTTGCACAGTTGGGCCCAACGGTTCAAAGAATGGTGAGGAATGGTTCCAGGTATATTTCCACTTGAGTTTGGTTCGGCACAATAACAGACCCAGAATTCTCAGCACGGTTGGCTAACCATATTATACCGTGCTGGTAGAATGTGTGTAGTAATTTCGCCACTCAGGACTGATCACTTGTTTGCTGCCTGACGACCAGTTTATCTGTAGCTGGCCAAATCATGCTATTTGAGCAACGTAAACACAAGTTAATAATAAGATTAAAAGAAAAAATATCTAATCATCCTCTATAACGCGGTCGCTATTTACATCACAGACCGTCTGTAATATTTTGCATTAACAAGACAATGACTAACGCACTTATATTATATTCCAAAGAGCCCCATTATCAGCTCCGTTAATGAAACCATACCCGTACAGGCTGGGTCAGATCGGCACTGGAATTGAGCGGTTAAGCAAGAAGCGAGAACGGTTTGGCCCAACTCTGGAAAAGCAGCTTAAGTGTTCATGTGTGCAAAGAATGATAAGCAGAGAGAAGTAAACGGACTGAGCATGCCACGGTAGTTGAGGTCCATGTCTCTGCTTTCTGAGCGGGTCTGTATAGCATCTAGCAGGTCATCCGGGCTGAGGAGGCCCGAGGGACGAACCACATTCAGCATTTCAGAAAGGGTCATCAAGGGCAGTCGGACTGATGACATCACTTCCTTTGCCTCTGGACCATCACCGTTGTGGTGACACCAACGGCAGAGGGCCTGAAAGATCTCCCTTTCACTTGCAGCAAAGGAATCTCTCCTCACAACGGTCAACAGTGCAGACTGCGGAGAGGAAACATAAGAATCAGCCATATTACAGACGGAAGTGAATTAAGCATTAAAATTATCATATCTTCTATCACTCGCCTTTGAAAGGGTGAGAGAAGCCATCGGACTTCAACACTTCGGTGGCGTTACGGTCCATGTAGGCCATGCAGGCCTCAGCCAGCCCATTCAGACAGTACAGACTAGCCACATCAAACACCAGACAGACGTTTCGCGTGCTCAATAAAGTGCGGAGGAACTCGCATATGGAGCCCTCTAGTGGTTGGAGACCATAGCGGTGCGCCAATCCTAGGAAATCTAACAGAGTCTCTTCCCTGGCTTCACTCAGGGTGGCTCTGCCCGTGTACAGATACCGCAATAACATGGAAAAAGCCTCGGCACGCGTTTCCTCCAGCCGAACCTCTGCCTGGGCCTGGGACTCTCTCAGCCCTCCATACAGCAAAGCCCTGTTTGTACAGACAAAGAAAAGAAAGCAGAATTTCACCAAGGTTAGGTTAAAAAGCCTATTATAGAAACGGAGAAATGATTTTACACAATGGGTCCTTCTTTGCAATATTGACACTGTTATTGTACTTGAGCTGACTCAACAGTAAATTGAGCTGGATTTAATGATACTACGGTCTTCTTTAGAGCTGCTCATGGCTGAAATTGAAGTTATTTCATAATTGCTACATTTTGTGTAGAAAGCATAAAACCTTGGAGATATCAGCACTATATTCTTTTGAACAGTTGAACTGTTTGTAAAGTTAAATTAGACAGTTAAACATTAACCCTGTTACCTTTCTGAATTGATAATTGTATCCTATCAATGTTTGTTCTGGTCCAGGGATAGTCAAACCAAAATGAAAATTCTGTCATCATTCATTCAACCTCATGTTGTTCCAAATCTGTAAGACTTTGTCTCTTCAGAAATATTTGGACTAAACCGCTCAATTTATAAGGATTTGTTTTACAATCTCTTTATGAATTTTATAAAATGTTGACAATGGAGGGACAGAAATATCTCAGATTTCATCAAATATATCTTCATTTGTGTTCCAGAAGATGAACAAAAGTCTTTGGTTTGGAACGTCATGAGGGTGAAAAATTAATGACAGAATTTACATTTTTGGGTGAATTAACTCTTTAAATAAAATAATCAGATAACTTTCAATTGTTAACTAATGCAAACAATTAAACTTAGGTAAACCAAAATGTATTAGTTTAACTTCAGATGCCACAATGCAATCTATTAACAAATTACTGCATCCCTTTTGTCGCATCATTTGTCTAAATGTTTAAAATCGTACAAAAACTTTCTAAATAAAAAAGGCATGCGTTTCATAGAATGACACTGATTTACTATAGTATAAAATTGACATTTTTTTCCAATCATAAATCATTTAAATAAAGAAATGCCCCAATAGACAAGCAACATCTCATGAAGACCAACCTGAAATACTGGCAGCGGGCCGCTAGAATGACTCTGTGTGCGGGAAAGTGCTTCTCCTCCACCACGAAGGTGACATCGCTGTACTCTTCCCCGGGAACTAAAGCGCCGAGCTGCTCGGACAGGAGATGGAGGTGGTCGATCTCAGACGCAGAGCTCACCGGCCGCAGAGGATGACTGTCACTCATGACCACTGCTGGGGAACACCTTCACATCTGAATCATATAACAAACATTTCAATTTGTCAATAAAAAAAACAGTACATGGATGCGTGTATTCATTGGATAATTCCAGCTGTGCAGAACATTTTGTTCATTAAATGTCTAAAAGGGATAGTTCACCCTAAAATGAAAATTAGCCCATGATTTACTCACCCTCAAGTCATCCTAGGTGTAAATGACATTCTTCTTTCAGACGAATACAATCGGAGCTATGTTAAAAAATGTCCTGGCTGCTCCAAGCTTTATAATGGCAGTGAATGGATATGTACATTTTTTGAAGTCCATCAAAGTGCATCCATTTCCATCCATGACAAAAGTTCTCCAAACGGCTATATGGGAGGTTAATAAAGGCCTTCTGAGGTGAAGTGATGCGAAAAATATCCATATTTAAAACTTGTGGGCGGTGTGACAGACAAATTGTCTAGGTATGAGTAATATCGACTAAAATAACTAGCTTCCGGCAGACGGCCAACGCAAGTCGACTTACGCCAAAAGAGTAACACTTGACGATGTGTGACGTAGGCGTAAGCTTTGAAGCCCTTTCGGGGTTCAACTCAAACCTTTGACATTTCTCAAAAAATTCTCGTTTAAAACTTCTAAATCAAAAAAAAATCTAAATCAGCGCTTACGGCCGTCTGTCGGAAGCTAGTTATTTTAGTCGATAAAATTTTAAATAGGGATATTTTTCTTACACTAAAGCATTGCTTCATTTCAGAAGGATAGACTATGGATACAGAATAATGCATCGCCTTTATTAACCCCCAAGAGCCGTGCGGAGCGCTTTTATCATGGATGGAAGCACTTTGATGGACTTCAAAAAATATACATATATTTACTGCCATTATAAAGCTTGAAAGAACCAGGACATTCTTTAATATAAATCAGATTGTAGTGTCATCTGAAAGAAGAATGTCATACATCTAGGATGACTTGAGGGTAAATCATGGGCTAATTTTCATTTTTGGGTGAACTATCCCTTTAATATTCACTTTCTCCCTGTCCTCTGTCACTTTCCATACTGTTCATCTTTTGTAAAATTAAATCTAAACCCCCAGTTTCACAGACAAGGCTTAAGCCTATAGTCTCAGACTAAAATGCATGTTTGACTTGTTTTAAATGAAAGCAACTTGCACTGACATTTCTTAAAATATATAAGTTTCATTGTTTTGTCTCAAAATTCACATCAGTAATATTTGTTTTTAAATAGCTTTAAATAGGAACATTTATTCCTAACTACACCAAGGCCTAATCTAAGCCCTGTCTTACTGTGAAACCAGGCCAAAATGCGTTAGTTGGTTTGTCTTTTTTTTAAAACGCTCTACCATGATGTAAAATGCTCTACCAAAATGTTAATATATAGTTAAATACATAATTCAATTAAAAACAAGTTGACACTCTTGTGGCGGGCTTGAATAATGGAATGGCAAACCTCTGTGAGAGGAAAATGATGTTTACTTTACAAGAACATCAATAATGCAAAAGGTCTGAGGCTCATTATATATAGTAGTTATGTAATACAAGATACGAATATCCAGTAAAAAAAAATATGATTGTATGCCTCAACACCAACAAATGTTAATTAATGTCACTAAATTGCAGTTTCTCAGCGGGCGGTTATAAACATAAGCGAACATCCATCATCATTCGAATTAACAATAAAAACGCAGGCATCACTCAAAAATACAATAATACATGCTAGATTTGTGGTGAAAGCAGTGAATATAGCAAGTTAACATTCGAGCAAATGCGACGTTATCGTCTATAAGCTTCTACTCACCAACGCCTATATAGATTCGATTTGTCTCCGCCTAAAGCAGACCGAGAAGGAAACAAAGCTCTATTGACTCCAAATATGTTAAATTTGTATATAAATTAATAAGTAAAATGTGTTAAATACAAATTTATAACGAGCCACAAATCCATTCGTTCCAGACAAAACCCTAACCGGATGTTTTCAAGCCGCCCGTGCGTTACGCGTTTGTTTGTGTCACAGCGCCTCTAGTGGACTGATGATGTATGACGTCTTTCTTCCTCCGGAGAGTTTGAGGGCTCAGAAAGCGAAAAAAAAATCGGTCATTTACTCACCCTCATGTTTTTCCAAACCTGTATGCATTTCTTTTTTCTAAACACAACAGAAGATATTTTTAACCATACAGTTGATTGCCAGTCCATGGGGCGAATCAACTGTTTGCTAACTTTAAGCTAGCTTAAAGGGTTAGTTCACCCAAAAATGAAAATTCAGTCAGTATTTACTCACCCTCATGTTGTTCCAAACCTCTATGTGTTTATTTGTTCTGCTGAACACAAAGGAAGATATTTGGAAGAATGTTTTAATCAAACAGATCTCAATCCCCATTGACTACCATAGTATGTGTTTTTTCCTACTATGGTAGTCAATGGGGATTGAGATCTGTTTGATAAAAACATTCCTCCAAATATCTTCCTTTGTGTTCAGCAGAACAAATAAACACATAGAGGTTTGGAACAACATGAGGTGAGTAAATACTGACTGAATTTTCATTTTTGGGTGAACTAACCCTTTAAGGCGAATAACGTGAGTTCTCCCAAAAATGAAAATGTTGTCATTACTAACTCTACGTTGTTCCACACCTGTATGAATTTCTTTCTTCTGTTGAACACAAAATAAATTCTTTTAAAGAATGTTGGAAAACCAGACAGTTGACAGCACCCCTTGACTTTCATAGAAGGAAAAAGAAAACACTAAGGGTGTATTATACTATATAGGGTGTCATCAACTGTCTGGTTACCACCAATATACTTTCAAATATAATCTTTTGTGTTCAACAGAAGAAAGATGAAGATTTGGAATAACTCGAGGGTGAGTAAATGATGACAATCTTTGTGTGAACTATCCCTTTAAACCAATTTTAAGAAGCTAATGTTCACCTCAACTTCCCATTGTCCTTCCGCATTTTATATATAGAAGGCTTTAGGACTTAAAAACTGAACAGCTTTAGGGGATAGACACCATCTAAACTAAACAAAACTTTATTATTACACATCCTCTAAAAGATGCATTCCGATTATACCAACTGCATTCTTTAACATGGAAACTGGTTGGATCCTTCCTACGCATACTTCTCTTTGACCAAACCCATTTTACAACCACACACACATAAGCATTTTAAAGTTTTTGTTGAAAGCCAACCCTGCTTGAAGTCACATTTTAATGCTGATCAACTGTTTCAGCAATTGATCATCTTAAACCCTGTTCATTCAAACCCTGTCCCAGCACGTTCAAACACGCAAAGTGTGTTTGAGGCCACATATACAAATTACAAGGTACATGCCAATAACATTACTGTACTTTTTTCAGAGTCAGCGAAAGAGTGACACAACAAAAATGCTTTCTTTGCTTTATTTTAACAAATAAATTTAGTGTTTAAGGTCTAGGACTGCATCAATTAAAAAAAAATATATATTTGAATGAGCTTAAAACTGCATAATTTCAAAAGGTGTCAGATTGCATTATATTGTTACATTCAGCCTAATTCAGTCTAAAACACTGTCGCTGTCATACATAAAGATTGTCTGTCTTCACTCGAGCACAAAAGAAATCACCTTTTTTTTTCCCAAACTGTCCTTGAATTTCATAACTAGTGTCTTCTGATCAGGTCACAGCATAACAACAGTCTTTAAGAAGTGATGGACACCATGTTGTTGGGGCTGAGAGTCTAAATCCAGTAACCGTCAGGGATCCTGAATAAAGGCCAGCCCCTTCATTTTACCTGCAAGACAGACAGAATGAAAATGTACTTCTGCATGATAGTTCCTTATTCCAGTGACATCTAGAAATCAAAAGGGGCTATTTAGCATTTTTTTTATTCAATTTTTCAATTTTAAGAATAAAAGTTATCCGGGTTATGCCATGCAAACAGATCAATTTGCATATATATATATATATATATATATATATATATATATATATATATATATATATATATATATATATATATATATATATATATATACATATAATATATATATACATATATATATAAAATAATTATCCACAGTGCACCTGCATTATATTATGTAAACGCAAGCTTCTCATTTTGGATGCGATTAATCGTCTGACAGCCCTAATATATATGTATACAAAAAAATATATATATATATATATATTTATATATATACATACATATATATATATATATATATATATATATATATATATATATATATATATATATATATATATATATATATATATATATATATATATATATATATATATTTTTTTTGTATACATATATATATATTAGGCTGTCGACAAATTCACCATCCCAAATGAAAGTTTGGTTTACATATATATGCAGGTGCACTGTGATGATATTATTTATATATATATATATATATATATATATATATATATATATATATATACACACACACATGTTTGCATATATTTAAGAAATATTTTCATGTATATACTGTATATAGATTTATATATAAGTTATATATAATATAAATATTTTATATATAAATAATATGTTTTCTCTAAATATACATGCATATGTGTGTATTTATATATATAAAAAATAATTATCCACAGTGCAGCCACATATATTGTGTAAACACAAACTTTTATTTTGGATGCGTATTAATCGTGATTAATCTTTTGACAGCCCTAATATATATATATATATATATATATATATATATATATATATATATATATATACTGCATAAATACCAAGTGTATACTATTACGAACACAGTAAAAATACACATATAAACATCCTAAATTTGTACATTCCTCGAGACTAACATATTTAGAAATGAAAGTTTGCTATTGGTGGAGAAACACTATGTAACTAAAATAATTGTATAGGATAATATGAAAGAACTTACCATCATCTGGCTTTTTTACAAAGGTCACTCCATTCTCTTCAAACAGCTTGCAGGCAGCATAGACATCTGGGACAGCAATTCCAATATGGCCTAAGATAAATATTTTTTACATTTTTAGGTTAATAATGTAATTTATCCAATGATATTTATCTTCTTTTATCCATGACTACATTTTCCAATGGGCTGTCCAATCAATTAATCGCATCTAACATAAGTTTATGTTTACATAATTTATGTGTACACACACACACTATATATATATATTAGGGCTGTCAAATGATTAATCACGATTAATCACATCCAAAATAAAAGTTTTTGTTTACATAATATATGTGGGTGCACTGTGTATAATTATTTTGTATATATTTAAATGCACACACATGCATGTATATTTAAGAAAAAATATTATTATATATAAAATATTTATATTTATATGTAATATAAATTACATATAAATCTATATACAGTACATACATGAAAATATTTCTTAAATATATACAAGCATGTGTGTGTATTTATATATATAAAATAATTATACACAGTGCACCCACATATATTATGTAAACAAAAACTTTTATTTTGGATGTGATTAATCACGATTAATCATTTGACAGCCCAAAAAAAAATAAAAAAAATATATATATATATATATATATATATATATATATATATATATATATATATATATAGTAGTGGTCAGGATTAATGGCACCCCTGGTAAATATGATAAAAAATGGCTATATAAAATAAATCTGCATTGTTTATCCTTTTGAAAAAATTTGCACAAATCTAGCCTTTATATATATATATATATATATATATATATAATACACACACAGTCCAGCCCGACTTCAATCACAGTTGATACTATGACAGGGAGAATTGTGTTTTGCATGTTATATTCACCGAAGCCTCTTGGGTCTGAGTTCCCGTTGTGGTAAGATATGCTGTCATCTGTCTCTGAACCCCAGTTACTGATAAAAGAGAGAGTAAACAGAATAGCACATGAAAACTGCTTCACACTTTCTGATGACAGGCTCTACGGTCGGTAACCTTATGGCACACAGAGGGAAAATCACATAAGCACGCACTTCGGCTTTCGGATGTGTGTGTTAACACAGGTTAAAATCTCACACTTTGCATAGTATTCGTAGCACATTAACTTAATAAAGCTGGCTGTGTGACTATAAGGAATAAGTACGTCAAATTGTACATCCGTATGGAAGTTTGAGGACTCCTCTTTAGCTAATGTCCCGTGCCAGTGATTATCCCTCTGTGTGCCAAAGGTCCACGAACCCTGCTCTACAATGACATTTTTCAGGTACATTTTTCACTGCACCGACAGACGGCAACTGAAACCTGGTTTCGGATCAGTGTGTAAGTGTCCGTAAGCTCTCTTTTACACAGATTAAACAATGTTGAATCGCCATTTGCTGGTCTAGGAATGTCTGAGAAGTGACGTACTGTAATCTGGTGACTGTGAATTTGCCTTCACAGAACCTGTCTGATATCACGGTAAGGGCTCTCTACTCAATGTGAGAAGGAGAGTGCTAAACCTCTATGGGCTTTTAAATGTCTGATGCTGAAGGTTTTAATGTGAACTTACTGTGTGAGCTCTATAGTGGCTCTGCGGAGAGCGTCCAGGCTGTCCTCTCCTTCACATCTGCAGGGACCTCTTTCTTATCCTCATAACCCAGAAAGTAGAGGGTGAATCGCATGGAGGGAAAATCAAACTTCTGTAACAGCCTATAATAAAACATTCTGATTAAAAAAATAACTTCATTGCAAAGGTCAGCAATTGCAATGAGTTTCAATATGCAATTTTGATTATGAGCCAAAACTGAACTAAAATGTAAAATATTTTTAAACTACATACATAACACATTTGGATATTATAAATTAATGGCCTGGTTTCACAAACCAGGGGTAGATGTAAGCCAGGATTAACCCCAGACATTTAAACAGCTTTTATACAACGTGTCTTAGATAAAAGACAAACCATGTCTTGAGCCAAAACAAATGCACATGTTTAAGATATATCAGTACAAGTGGCTTTCAGTTAAAACTACTTAAACATGCAAACAAATGCAAATGAAAACTACAGTAAATCAAGACTCACATTCACAGAGAAAAAGTTAGTAACTAGTGAACTCACGTCATTCCCAGGATGCGTGTGTAGAAATCCAGGGATTTTACTGGATCCTTAACCCTCAGCATTGTCTGCTGCATCATGAAGTCCTACAGCAGTGGCATGAAAAACTTTTGGTCAGAAGAACATCATTTACAAGATGGATCAGGTGATGAAAATGATCAACAGTGGCAACCAAAAGTCAAAGACCATTTAGGTTTTACCATTTATAAAAAAAAAACATTTTTATTAGTGGTCTCAGACCTTTGAGTAACACTGTATCAATAACAAAAAAATATATATAATTATTAATATTAACCATTAAAGGTAAGTACAAGACCCTTATTCATCGTCTAGTGTCGTTTAAAGCCCTTTGAAGCTGCACTGAAACTCTCATTTGGACCTTGAACCGTTTGGTTCCCATTAGAAGTCCATTATATGGAGAAAATGCTGGAATGTTTTCATCAAAAACTTTAATTTCTTTTCGACTGAAGAAAGAAAGACGTGGACATCTTGGATGACAAGGGGGTGAGTAAATTATCAGCAAAAGTTTTTTTTTTAAAGTGACTCCTTTAATGTCACGCATTAGATTATCTAAGCATGGACCCTTTTAACAGATTGTGAAGAGGCGTTAAAAGGTTATAACCATCATAAATACTACAAAGTTTATATATTTTTTTTAAATGTACATTTATAACACTGTACTTTGTTTGTATTACATTTCCTTTGCATCAAATGACAAAAAAACAACCTAGTTAAAGTAGTGTGAGGGTGTTTGTGTTTCTAATACAGCGACTGTGGAGGTAAATTTGACATCTTTCTCTCTTCCGAACTGCCGTTATCAATCTCTCTCTGTATATTTCCCCCTTTTGAGGGTTTAGAAAACACTAATTGGTTTAGTTACCCTTTAATGCGTTTTCTTTTAGCTATTTGAGAAAATGTGAACACAAAACATATATTTAATGTAGTCTTTCATCCACCGATCATAGAAGTTTACCCAACTATGACGACTTCCACTTCTGAGAAACCCGTAAATGTGAAAAAGGGTCAGTTCAAATTATTCAGCAGTGATTTTGAATTTAAACATTCTGTAATATCTTGCAGCTCAGGTCAAAAACAGAAAAGCGGTTTATTGGTTTTGCAAATCCATGAAACATCAGTCTAGGAATCTCTGGTAAATGTTTGCACTGTGGATGTGCTGTTATGAATTATTATTCATCCCTCTGGTATAATGTGTTATTTTATAGCATCTTATAGATTGTTTATGACATGGACTTTTCAAAGAATGGACACAAAGTGTTACAATATAATTCCCTAAAGTTTGTGTCCTATGGTAAAATCTGTCTGCTTGCACTGCTCTGTACTAGGGGCCACAGGTCAACACTTAATCTGTGTAAAATGTCAAAGGTCATCATAGCAACTTTAAGTTACTTAAATAATGAACTAAAATAGGCTTGATTCTGATTGTAATGCAGATTGATATGTTACTAACATATTAGTAACATGCAGATTGATATGTTACTTAACATGTCAATCTACATTCCATACAGAACAAGTCTATTTTTTAATTGCATTTCCACATGACTGAGCAATAAAGCAGTTTGCGCGTACAAAACCTAACTCAAAATTAGTTGAGTAACAAACAAAGAGGCGGATAAATAACTAATTCCTGTTGTCCTGCAGTGGTTTGAGTTATAAAGCAGAACGGAAATGAGCGAAGAACTTCGTGTTTGATTGAAATGTCTCTAGTTCTGGACTCAAATAAACGTCTTACTTTAGTGATGGGGTTTCCGTCTTTACACGCAGCGGCGGCTGCTTCGTTCGTCAGCCCTTGGTCGGTCATTTTTAGGTGTGTTTCGGCTTGATGTTCGGTGACTTGAAGCTGACAGTCCGGCGGAAAGATCCACACAGGGGGCGTGGCTATAGCGTGCAACGTTGACGGCGTGACGTAACTATGGGAGGAGCCATAAAATAACTGAGATGCTGTAGTTTCCCTTTCCTTCCTGCAGAGGGAGACACATTTCTCGGTAAAAGTGTTTACATTATTGTATGCATGCGTTGTCAAGACAAATTGAGTGTTCTCTTCCCATCAACTTAATAAATTATAATAAGTATAGGAGGAAAAATTACAGAAACTAAATGGTTAATGAATCCATAAAGAGAAACATTGGGGGCTATGAATGGATGTGATGGAGACTGTGGCTCAAAACATTTACACATATCCTGTAAGATGACACAAGTAGCCTATACCACATCCTGTGTAACTTCTGAGTGAACTTATAGTTACTTTGAGTTCTGTGTGCAAACTAAAAACGTATATATTCCAGAAAGAATATTCCAACTCATTGACACGTGTAAAAGACATGTAAGGACTGTGTGTATGTGTGTGTAAGAGAAAGAAAGAGAGTGATAAGAATACAGATAGGCTGCTCAATGCTTAATTTTAGGATTAAAATACAGCAACTCACAAGCTTAACTTTAAAAAGTGCATCTATTTTCCATTTACTCTTGATGAAATTAAACGTCCATTGCAATAAATGGTACTGAGTGGCTTATTACTTTAATAACAAAGATGATGAGGTAGCAATTAAATCCATTCAAATGGTAATTATATTAGAACATTTGGAAACTGATGAGTTTATGTGATTGTATCACACACACAGCATGACCAATCTTTTAGATAGGCCATCACAACAAGGATTAATACTGTAATAACTGATAATTAAAAAAAAGCTCAAAAGTAGCCTATATAATGAAAAGGAGATTAGTTCAGGTAGATTAGTGGGTAGGGTGGCTTTTTTTTAGTTTATTTAACAGTTTACATCTTAAATATTATTGCTGACTATTTGTAGCCTACATAGCTCAATGCAAACTATTCACAGCGTGCTTAAAATTAAAATCTAAGAATATAATTTTTTGACTGACCTGCACAAAATAGGATTACTTGTAGAGATGAACTTTGTCTTGCAGTGATTATACATTTTGAGTGTTTTGTAGATTTACATGCACACCTTTGTTTTTCTTGAAATGTGGGATTGAGAGGAGTTTGCAGGCCATATCTGAAGAAAAGCAACTAATATAATGGAAAATGATGTGAGAAAACAGAACAAGATTAATGTGATAAACTGTCTTTTGTATGCAAGCAATAGGGAAAAACTGTAATAAAAAAATAAACCATGTGAAGCTCTTCATTGGCATCGTTCAGGTACAAATCTTCAATAGAGGGGCATAGCTGAAAACAAATAAGAATAAACAGTAGGTTAAATCATAAATTCATGTGACATGCATTTATTTGTATTTATTTATTGGTTTATTTGATAAGGATCATGCATATTCATGTACATTGTTGTAGGATACTACACCATGTAAATATGCCAGAATTAGTAAGATACTACTTTTCACCTGCAGTCCCTAGGCCGGTAACATTAAAAAAACAACAGTCATACAGCATTCATTCACTATAACAACAATACACATGGATAAGAATATTGATATTACAGAAAATGAAAAAAAAAAAAAAAAGCATGATAACACAAACATTATACAATCACCACTATACAACATTTCATTTAACAATAAAAGTTTACGCCTGATAACTGTGTGACAACATCTCTGGTTCTCTATGAGCCACTTTTTAAGTGTTTTGAAGGTGTCAGAAGTAGGACATTCTTGTATCGAAAAGGGGGGAGTTATTCCAAAGTTTACCACCTATTATTAATAATATATTTTGGCCAAAGGTGGTCCATCTAAATGGTATCATACAGTCCCCTGTGCACCGAGGCCCGTGTACTATCTCCGCTTGCAAGTTTTTGAACATGTAGCTGAGGCGGAGCAAGATTGTTCAACACTCTGCTTTGTTTGGTGAACACCATTTTTTGGTGTTTAGATGGAGACAATGACTATTAAAGTCATGAGCCATTGCCGATGTGAGTGTGGATGCTATCTCCAGATAGTTCTTGTGTAAATATTTACATGTACATTAATATGCATGAATGTACATCATATCAACTTTTGTCTGAATGCAGTTTACGAGTGCATATTGAAGGTGTATTGATAAGGGAAAGTCTTTCCACAGTCTGGACAGGAGAGAAGGCCTCTCTCCCGTGTGAATCCGCGTGTGTTTCTGCAGGCGTCGAGCGGCGTGAGAATCCGATTCCACACACGGGGCAACAGAACTGTTTTCCAGAATGGGAATCGCTGTGGTGGCGATTAAGATTCGTTTAGACTGAAGAGACGTCTTGTCGCAGTCCGCGCAGGCGAACGGCCTCTCGCCTCTGTGTTTGTATAAATGACTTTGCAGTGAGGTGGAGCAGGTAAACTTCTTCTCACACTGATCACAACTGAAGCTCTTCACGACCTTTCGTTTTTGACCCGTGTGGATGGTGAGGTGCATTTTAAGCCAATCTGCACACCGAAACCCTCTCCCACAGAGTTCACAGGTGTACGGCTCTTCTCCCGTGTGTATTCGCATGTGAACGTGCCAGGTTTAAGCTCCGCTGATACTCCATGCCACACAATTTACAGCTGAATTTTTTACCAGGGGTCTCTGATGAACTCTCTCCTGTTCAGTATTAGACTCCTTTTTGATCACAGTCTTCATATCGATGCAGTCAGGACACCGAGAGAAACAGCAGCTACTGGAGAAACAGATTGAGACATAAAACACTCATAAATATACCTTAGTTGTATATAGGCTAACTCAAAGTTGCAAGAAAGAATATGTGCATTGGCACTGGCTGGTTACTTCCGGGTTCTGGACTGGCTGCAGTAACACGTCTCTGTCCATGCGGGGCGCTCGCGGTCGAGTGCAGAATGAATGGGATTCAATGGGGTTTCACCCCCAGAATTCCACTTTTCTAAGGATGTAATTTTTTGTCAAGTAATTTGAAAGTTGCATTCAAAAGGGAGGGCTAAGATAATACACTCAGCTGAAAATTACATTTTTAAGTTCACTTATCTGTTCTCAAAACCCGTTCAAAAATGTGATGACGTCACACAATAGCAGAATGCTAGCGTGTTGCGGCCAACAACGGCCTAACCTGTAAGAAATCAAAAGTACTCGTTCATTCGACTTTTGGCCTATAATCTATATTGAACTTGCGGAATCAACAATAAAATCTATGTTAATTTAACGACAAGCAGGCGAAAGAGACACATTTAGCCGTTTAGCCCCATAGACTCCCATTCATTCTGCTCTCGCCAGCGATCACCTCCAGTGGAATTCTACTGGAACTGCAACCAAGATGATACACAATGGGGCTGAGGCTCTCCGTTAGACGGGCTCTGGGGAAGTGAACTGTTCTAAAAAGCATCAGTTGGTTAAAAGGCGTTGCAGAACGCTAGTTCTGAAAACAACTTTACACTTGCTTTGATTTTGCATCTAATCTAATAGCATTTTGAAGAAGTTAAAACAATGGTAACTGTTATACAGTGTCCTTTTTACAGTAAAACAATAAAGAGCAATGAAAACTGCGGTGCACAGACTGACCACCGAGGTGCGCGAGAGAATGTTTGTAATGGAGGGAAAACATTTTTGTTTGTCTCTTTATTATTTTTACGTGATTAAAACACATGTATTGTCCTATAAAACATCGAGATAAACTAGATGCCGAGAATGATGAGAGTAAAACCGAATTTTGATGATCATGTGTGCAAACTCACCCATTTCTAATCTACAGTGAATATTTGTATCGTTATAGCAATTTAAAATGTGAAGTTTAACCAGAGTAAAGTGTCGGGGGGGGGGGGTGCTTGACAGGTGTCAAACACTAGAAAGGAGTGCATGCTGCAAAAAGTTTGGGAACCATGCACTGACTAGTGCATAAAGGAAACGCAAGTTAAAGAGTAACTAAACACTTAACCAACTTTTTTTCAGTTAATGATCTGTTAGAATGGAGCCTCATAAATGCTGTTCATTGATTCTGAGTACATTTTTTGACAGTTGGCAATAAAGTCTTTTAATTTTCAAATATATGGTGTAAAAACGTCTGAGTGCTGCCCTCTTCAGGTTAAACGGAAAGCTCCTGCAGCAGGGGTACTCTCTGACGTAGCGAACTCTCTGACACTACTCTGTCACGCCCTTGCTGCGAGCTCACCACGCCCTTGGCAGCCCCTGGTATAAAAGCATCTGGTTCCGTCAAAACTACTGTAGCGAGTTCAGGAGTTGGATTTATGAGTATTGAAAACGATCAGGGTAGCATCATGAGAACCCGAACTCAAAAGATGGACTAATCATTTCTCTTTCCGGTGCTGACAGCATAGACTATATGGGACTGACAGGAAGACAAAAACTCGGACCCGGCCGAACTTGAGACTTGAGAAATGAACTAATCTTTATTCTTTCCAGTACTGCTGTGCTATCTGGCACGGCCGCTTCCTTTCGGCGCCCATGTTACTGGTGTCGATTCACACCAGACACGAAGCGCCGGCGAGGCGCAGCCGGCCCGCGCCGTGAAGCGCCAGTTTCGGCGTCTAGTCTATTTTTCCGCGAGCCGCGAGTGATGCAGCGTCAATTCCGGAAGGAAGTTACACCAAGACAAACTCGACCATCCGGTAAATGTAATCAAGATTTTCGTAAGTAGCCTACTAGATGTTTTGGAATATTTAACATGACATTTTAATTATATAATGATGAAATGGACAGAAATGATTCGATAGAAGATTCGTTCATTTTGCTGAACGAGAACTCAAAGATCCGAGTCAGTAACATGATCCGAACTTCCCACCACTACAGCTGTCAATTAATCCGTCACTGCGGGTCTCATGTGCACGCTCCCCGCTCAGCCCCGCCCTTGGCTCGTCCCCTCTCTCTCCGCTGGGGTCTGCCCACTTTTTAAGCATTTGCAAATTTTGCCAGTGGGTGGAGTCAGGCTTTAACCGGGGGTTTAGTTACACTTTAAGTTAGCTTTTATTTTCCGTTGCAGCTTTTTATAACCTCATATTATTATCTAAAAACACAATCTAAACTTTTCGTTCCAAGCAAATACAGTTGTCAAATCACGTAACTATTTTAATAAACACCCCATCTATAAAGACGGTTTAAATCTTTCAATATAGTTTTCTTTCAGGCACAATACTGCAATCTGTCACAAGGCAAAACGGCATTAATTGATTCGTGTCAACCGCAAGACGCTTGCATTTCGTGATAAAAGTGACAAAATATGATGGCTGACATTTTCATATCAATAGCAAAGCTTATTTCGATTATTGTATGATGGCAGGCTTGCTTTTTGATTGAAGTCTATTCACGAAACAACGATAACATCATTGACTACATCGACATTGTCCACCAAACTATTTTCCATAACACACGTATTCATATATGAACTTAAATGCCTACATATTTTAACAAAAGTTCAATCTGAACACCACTAGGCAATTATCTTTAATCATAAAGCACTTACTTGCAATGTTCTTGTTCAAAGGCACAAGCTCGGAATCTGGACCAGAAATGTGCAACTCCCAACTTTTTTCTCTCGTCTATGTTCATTCTTCACTTCTCGGTTGGGAGTCAGTGCTGCCCCCGCCTGTCGACAAAAGATGCTGAATGTATTGCCCAGTAAATTGAGAAAAAATGTTAACTTTAAGATAAGACATACACTACCGGTCAAATGTTGTTATTATTAAAATGCAATAAAAATAAAGAATAAAAAAACTACCGGTCAAAGGTTTAGGATCGGTAAGATTTTTTTATGTTTTTAAAAGGAGTCTCTTCTGCTCACTAAGGCTGCAATTTTTTGATAAAAAAATACACAAAAACAGTAATATTGTGAAATATTATAAATATTATGACCATTTAAAATGACTTTTTTATGTTAATATATATTAAAATGTAATTTATTCCTCTGAAAAAAAGCTGAATTTTCAGCATCAGTTACTCCAGTCTTCAGTGTCACATGATCCTTCACAAATCACTCTAATATGATGATTTTATGCTCCAAAAACATGTATGATTATTATCCATGTTGAAAACAGTTTTTTACATTTTTATTTCAGGATTCTTTGATGAATAGAAAGTTCAAAAGAACAGCTTTTATCTGAAATGGAAAGCTTTTGTTACATTAAACACTACCCTTTAAAAAGTTTGGGGTCAGTAAGAATTTTCGAGGAATATAAGAATCTTCTATTCATCAAGGATGAGTTACATTGATCAAAAGTTACAGTAAAGACATTTATAATGTTAGAAAAGATTCTAATTAAATAAATGCTGTTCTTTGAACTTTCTATTCATCAAAGAATCCTGAAATAAAAATGTAAAAAACATGTTTTCAACATGGATAATAATCATACATGTTTTTGGAGCATAAAATCATTCATATTAGAGTGATTTGTGAAGGATCATGTGACACTGAAGACTGGAGTAATGATGCTGAAAATTCAGCTTTTTTTCAGAGGAATAAATTACATTTTAATATATATTAACATAAAAAGTCATTTTAAATTGTCATAATATTTCACAATATTACTGTGTTTTTTGTGTATTTTTTATGAAAAAATTGCAGCCTTGAGTGAGCAGAAGAGACTTCTTTAAAAACATAAAAAATCTTACCGAATCTTAAACTTTTGACCAATACATGTACTTTTATTAATAAAGTGTTTTAACAGAGATCAGGTTATAATGGAAATTGATCATAATAATTAATAGAGCAGTGCTTATACGGTAGTAAAAGTCTTAGGCACATTAGTATTTTTACCATAAAAATTTCTGTATAAATATGTATATCTTTAGCTGTAATGTCTCTCAGTTTTACATTTTCAAACATTAATTTTGCCATTAATTGTAATAATACAGTGTGATTTTGTGACAGTGTCAAACACCTTGTGCATACAAAAATACTCACTGGACTATTAAAGACACACTACAGTAAAATATATAAATAATTGGCTTAAAAACATTTTTTTGGTGAAAATACAAACAGTACCCAAGGCTTTTGCACAGTATTGTGCGCATAACCTGAAAAAAGTAAGAAATGTGGAAAAACTAAAAAGGAAATCATGTTAAGTCAGAGCTCTTATTGGCACTGCACGGGTACTGAAAGAGATTCAGTAAGGTAAAAAAATATCAATACAAAGGGATGTGGCTTAAAACAATAAAAAATTGAATAAATCATGCGCATTACAGTCAACTTTTTGGCTGAGTGAGCGTTTCACGATGCATGTTCATGGCATATTCATTACGGAAAGTCTTTCTACAGTCTGGACAGGAGAAAGGCCTCTTTCCTATGTGAATCCGCGTGTGTTTCTGCAGCGAAAAAGGCGTGAGAATTGACTTCCACACACAGGGCAACAAAATTGTTTGCTGTCAGAATGAGAATCGACCTGGTGGCGTTTAAGATTGGTTTGACTGAAGAACGTCTTGTCGCAGTGCACGCAGGCGAACGGCCTCTCGCCTCTGTGTTTGTATGAATGACTTTGGAGTGCGGTGGAGCCAGTGAACTTCTTCCCACACTGATTCGCAACTGAACCTCTTGATGCTTTTCGTTTGTTGCCCGTGTGGACACTGCTGTGCAGTACAAGCCAGTCTTTACGTCGGAAGCCCCTCCCACAGAGTTCACAGGTGTACGGCGCTTCTCCCGTGTGGATTCGCATGTGACGCACCAGGCTTATGCTCTGGCGATACTCCATGCCACACAATTTACAGCTGAATTTTTCAGTCACAGGTCTTTTTGCCATTTGAAAAGTGGGAGATGGACGGTTTCAGCTTCTGTTTCCGTATCGGAAAAACTTCCAGACGGGCGCCTGAAATCTTCTCACTGTATATTTCAGCCGTTGGCAATAGAGCACAGGTGATCCTCCTTCTATTTTGCTCAGCACTAAAGTTTCCACACTGTCCTTAGACGACTCGGCTCTCGAAACTCCAAGAAAATCCTCAGAAGGCTTCATTTCGATGCAGTCAGAGACTCATCGGACTAGGGAAACAGATTGAATAAAGATGTAAACATTCAGATTTATTGAATCCTCAGCTGTACTCATTAAACCCAAATGAATGAATTATACAATATATCCCCATAAGTTATTTGGACAATTACCCACACTTCAAATATGAAGGTTGTTGCATTAGAAGAAACATAGTCTTCAATGAGAATAAGAGGAATTGAGCATGTGTGTACGTATATAAGGAAGTTATTATGGACAAACAAGATAACAACAGGAAAGAGTCAACAGATGGAAGTCAGTGAACCAATAAAAGAACTTGTTTTCAAGATGGGAGTTTTCGGCTAAAAGAACTACAGACTCCTTTAAGTAAACTGAGGAAAGGAAAACTTTGTTGCGCATGAGTCTTCATTTTATATACACTACCGGTCAAAAGTTTAAGATCGGTAAGATTTTTTATGTTTTTAAAGAAGTCTCTTCTGCTCACCAAGGCTGCAATTTTTCGATAAAAAATACACAATAATACACAGTAATATTGTGAAATATTATGACAATTTTAAAATGACTTTTTTATGTTAATATATATTAAAATGTAATTTATTCCTCTGAAAAAAAGCTGAATTTTCAGCATCATTACTCCAGTCTTCAGTGTCACATGATCCTTCACAAATCACTCTAATATGATGATTTTATGCTCCAAAAACATGTATGATTATTATCCATGTTGAAAACAGTTTTTTATATTTTTATTTCAGGATTCTTTGATGAATAGAAAGTTCAAAAGAACAGCTTTTATCTGAAAGCTTTTGTTACATTAAACACTACCCTTTAAAAAGTTTGGGATCAGTAAGAATTTGTATTTTATTTTGGGGGAAATAAATAAGAAATCAATACTTCTATTCATCAAGGATGAGTTACATTGATACAAAAGTTACAGTAAAGACATTTTATAATGTTAGAAAAGATTCTAATTAAATAAATGCTGTTCTTTGAACTTTCTATTCATCAAAGAATCCTGAAATAAAAATTTTCAACATGGATAATAATCATACATGTTTTTGGAGCATAAAATCATCATATTAGAGTGATTTGTGAAGGATCATGTGACACTGAAGACTGGAGTAATGATGCTGAAAATTCAGCTTTTTTTCAGAGGAATAAATTACATTTTAATATATATTAACATAAAAAAGTCATTTTAAATTGTCATAATATTTTACATATTACTGTTTTTTGTGTATTTTTTATCGAAAAATTGCAGCCTTGGTGAGCAGAAGAGACTTCTTTTAAAAACATAAAAAATCTTACCGATCTTAAACTTTTGACCGGTAGTGTACATTTAATTAATATATATACACAATGTTAGGTTCACTTACCATTATATGGGGACAGTCCATAGACATTTCGTACCTAACGTTACCTGTCACAGAAAACTTTCTGTATTTTAACATTTTCAAAAAAAAACATAATTTCGTATGATTTTTAAAGCTGTTTTCCTCATAGGAATATTAAGGGTAAGACTTTCCTTGCGAGGACATTTCATAAAGTCGGGAGAGACCCTAAATGTTTGTCATTATTTGTCATCTCACCATTTTTAGACTCAGAAAACTACCATTAAACAATTTTAAACCTTAATAACAAAGCACTTACTTGCAAACCGGCAATATTTATTTTAGTTCCAATAAACGTTACATTCTTTGGTCCATTTACAACTTTCTCGAGCATGCTTTCTTCTTCGTTATTGCACGGTTGGACAGAATGACTAAAGTCACACAGCACTGCCCCCTTCCGCTTTTAGGAGGAACATCACATTCATTTGCCAGGGTCCTTGACTTGGAAGGTCCATCTATTTAGTTACTCTTGCTTTTTGTAACTCTTTAGGGTTTACAGCAGCCATTGATCACTATGTTTAAATGAGACAATGAATTATTAGTAAAAGTTGATTCTGTGTGGATTTATTGGCGATGTGCTGTGTCTCGACCTTGAAGGGGAAGATATTGTAGTTGTAAATGATGACCTTGCCAAACAGCAAAAAGTCTCAACAGCCACCCAGATAAGAAGTGATCCCGATAGCTGCTTATGAATGAGAACTTCATGTGTCATCATGTATATCGTCTTTAAATAACCATTTAAACTTCACATGTTTGGACGATAACCTGCACTGTTAGCAAGCAAAAACTTAAAATCAACTGATCTGTCATTTACCTGTATTGGTTTTTCTGTTGCAGTTCGCGGCTGGATTATCGGCCTTTGGAAGGGTGGAGAACTCTGGACTTAAATTTGACTCTGGTCTCCACTGAACATTTTAGCTCTCTTGGGGTCAATGTGTTCCCCTAACAGACGACAAATCCTGGTGTTCTTTCTGTAAAGAAAAAAAAGGGATAGGCTATTTTTAAGACCATCAGTACATTTATAAAGCCATTAAAAGTAGTTAATGTAAATTAAATTGAATGAATATATTAAAATAAGGTTGTGGTGGCTTTACAACGGTCACATACTGTTATCACGTGACGAGAATGTTCATTTGAGTAGCCTATTTCCCCCACTCATCCCCCTAAACATGGCCGGGGAATACGCTAATTTCCCTTTCCATCCTGTTTTCTTTTTCTCTCTGGGCAACTCCCAAACATTCCTCTTTACATTATCTTGAAAGTGTAAACCCCCGACTCCCTGAGTACATTTACTGCTTTCTCACATTCCTGCCGTGATTTACAACGCAGATGCAGAGAGTTTATCGTATTGCTCAATAAATAGGCTATGGATTTGTTGAAATTATGTAGCTGGTCAAGAGAAACAAAGGGTTATCTGCATCAACTAAATAAGGTAGCTAAACTATAAGAAGTGTAAATGTTTTGAGAAAGCCTGAAGGCTAAATTTCAGGATTAAAATATAGACAACATGCTTAAATTCTACTCTTCATTAACTAAACGTTTATGTTTGAATTGCTACATTGCTTTTCTTGAAATGTGATGAGATCTTGACAGACCTTATCTAAAGAATACTTTTTGGGGGGCAATAACAACACATGGGTTGCCAATTGTCCCGAATTAGCCGGGACGTCCCGTGTTCTGGCCCTAATTGTCCCGATTAAATAGACTAAACTGATGCACTGACTGATAACAGACACACGCACGACACCGGTCAACATCCTGTCACAGCCCACACCAGTAACAAACATTAGGCTAGAGAATTAGACTTAGCTAATAATTATTTTGGGACAAACCATTGTTTGATTCGCAAATCAGTTTTGGTGAATTCAAACAACGTGATTATTGTTCACAAGTCCAACATCAGACACGCAAGAAAACACGAACTGTTGGGGGCTTAGGTAGCCTATTATTGTTTTTTTGTTTGTTTTTTTAGTCAGGATTCTTTGATGAGTAGGTTCAAAGTAGATAAATCCGAAATAAAAAAAGTAAAAAAATGTCTTTACTGTCACTTTTGATTAGCCTACCAAGTTTAATTCGTCCTCCTTGCTCAAAAGTAGGCTACTTTCCTTAATTTAAATGAATGTATAATGTTACAAAAGCTTTCTATTTCAGATAAATGGTAGCCTTTTATTCAGAACTTTGTTTAATGTGACTTTTTTCTGTGAAACCTTAAAATTCGTTTTAGAATTAAATTGTAGGCTACATAAATTCAGGTTACCAAAAACTGTCTGAGAGCCTATTAAACACATACGAACCTGAAATGAGCAACACAGTCTCATGAAGATGCGAATCTATACCACGAGTGTCATTTCTCGTGGCATTTATACGCCAAAAATGTTTTTTGCGTGTGTATGGTACGCACTAAAAAACCCTGGGTTAGTTTTAGGGGGTGGGGAGTTCGTGCATATTATACGCCAAAAAGTGCGTCATATGTACGCAAAAATCGTGTGCCATATACACGCAAAAACTGTTTTTCGCCTATAAATTCCACGAGAAATGACATTCGTGACATAGATACTAACTTGAGATCGGGTTGATGTTGAGTGTCCCTTATTTTCATGTAGGCTAAAGAATTGTCTCGCATTTTTTCTTTTCTGAAGATGGCAACTATATCAAATGCCGTAAAGCTGAAACATTTTTTAATTCATAGGCTAGTGCTTACGTATAACTTTATTTTTTTACATGATTTATTATAAGCAACTGAGAAAAAAACTGTGATAAATGCTATTTATTGGCATTGTGCATGAAATCATAAATTAAATCATAATTATCAGAAGCCTTGCCTATGCATGATTGTGCATCACATCAACTTTTGTCTGAATGCAGTTTGCGATGCATATCCAATGAATACTGATAAGGGAAAGTCTTTCCACAGTCTGGACAGGAGAAAGGCCTCTCTCCCGTGTGAATCCGCGTGTGTTTCTGCAGCGTCGAGCGGCGTGAGAATCCGATTCCACACAGGGGACAACAAAACTGTTTGTCAGAATGAGAATCGCTGTGGTGGCGATTAAGATCAGCCTGACTGAAGAACGTCTTGTCGCAGTACGCGCAGGCGAACGGCCTCTCGCCTCTGTGTTTGTATAAATGACTTTGGAGTGAGGTGGAGCAGGTAAACTTCTTCCCACACTGATCGCAACTGAACCTCTTCACGCGCTCACGTCTGTCTCCGTGTGGATGGTGAGGTGTATTTTAAGCCAATCTGGACGTTCGGAAGCCCTTCCCACAGAGTTCACAGGTGTACGGCTCTTCTCCCGTGTGTATTCGCATGTGACGCACCAGGTTTAAGCTCCGCTGATACTCCATGCCACACAATTTACAGCTGAATTTTTTATCATAAGTCTTTTTGCGATTCGACGGGAGGAAGTCAGATGGTTCAGCTTCTGTTTCAGTATCTGAAGAACTTCCAACGGGCGCCTGAAAACTTCTCACTGTATATTTCAATTGTTGGCAATAGAGCACAGGTGATCCTCCTTCTATTTTGCTCAGCAATAAAGTTTCCACACTGTCCTTAGACGACTCGGCTCTCGAAACTCCAAGAAAATCCTCAGAAGGCTTCATTTCGATGCAGTCAGGACTTCAGCCATCAACTAGGGAAATATAGATGTAAATATTCAGATTTATTCCTCAACTGTTACACTCAAACCATTCAAAATTCACATAAATGAAGAACCCCACAAGTTACTCAGGCCACAGTTAAAGGAGCTGTCTGAGTATCTCCCTCGATGCTCACCTGAGAATTAACATCTGAAATCTCTCTTGCATATTTAACAGCAACATCCGAAACACAGCACACAAAGCAGTTCACACCTTACTCATGCAATCTCATCACATCCCCCTCTTCTCATCCTCACCCAGAGCTCACTGAAAACCCATGCAATATTATGCGTGTACAAAAAAGTCTAATTTTAAGTGTCTGGTAAAATGGTCTCATTCTCCCAACTAATGAAAAGCTAAAAGAAGTTATAAAGTATGAGAAAAGTGATGTGTCCCTTAAAGGTGTTCACTCCAATTAAACTACTTCCTGTATGTAAACCAGAACCCATTTAAGCTGTGAACCCCCTAGAGGAGACCAAAATCTAATTATAATGACAGACAAGACCACTTGATAAAGAATATTGATTGTTTTTGGCTTTGAAATGAGCCCAGAAGGGAGGGGTGGGAGTTTCTCTGTGGGATGCTTTCAAAATCCAGGAGTTTTGAGTTTTCTGCTAGTTTCTTTCAAACTTACCTACCCTGCCTTTAATCAAACATTCGATAACTTTTGATGATACACAGATATCTTTAAACCTTTTTTATCATTTATGGAGTCATATAAGAAATTGTGTTCCATTTAATCTTGTGTTGCGTAAAAGGAAAGACAGAATGAAATTACTCTTCACAATAGATAATGCTTTACAATGAACTCTGTTAGAGAGTGCCATATGGCAATTTATCTGATCAATAAAATAAATTATTACTCACCTGTTGTATAATAAAAACGCCATCTTGCGTCGCTTTTACAACATTTCAAATCCCTCAGTTCTCGCCATCTAAAAATAGCCAAAAAAATCCAAATGAGTTTCACTGCAGCTTCAAAGGGCTTTAAACGACACCAGACGATGAATAAGGGTCTTATCAGCGAAACGATCAGTCATTAAAAAATGAATAAAAAACGTTTAAGTTTTATAAGCACAAATGCTCGCCTTGCTCTGTTCTGTGATGCGGGTTCTGACTTCCTGTTAAATTCGTTATCAAAATGAACAAATCTTTTTTCAAGTATTGGTTCATTCAACGAACGAAATGAATGAAAGGCAAGCATTTGTGTTTATAAAACTTAAAGTTTTTTATTTATTATTCAAATTGTGATCGTTTCGTAATAACGCCAGCATTTGTTATCTGGAGTGTATAAAGTTCTCAACATTTGCACTGAAACTCTCATTCGGACCTTTATATTTTAATTCCATTGAAGTCCATTATATGGAGAAAATCCTGGAATGATCTCATAAAAACCTTAATTTCTTTCGACTGAAGAAAGAAAGGCATGGACATCTTGGATGACATGGGGGTGAGTAAATTATCTAAAGTTTATCAACTTTTTTAAAGTGAACTACTATTTTAAAGACTAAAGGACATTTAGAGACTGACTAATAAAAATTGATTTTGAAAATGTGCGTAGTGTACTTTTAAAGTTTGTTGGAAAACTTGTTGACAAAAAACAAAATATTCATAATATGCTGACTTTTTCCATTCATTCACTAATAATCACCAATTAAAATCTCAAAAAAGTTAACTTAGTTCTGAAAAATAGCTCTTTTAAATTTATATGAAAATGGCTTGATTTTGTAGCCTGGTTCAATCAGACTCTAGTACATTTAATTTGTACAAAGGAAGGAAAAGGAACTGAAGGAAAATGAAATTGAGCGGAAGTGCGTAGGAGGGCGCAGCCAGGACAACATGGAATATTAATACATTCACAGACAAGATTATTTAAAAACATTTAAAAATAAAATATATACTTATATTTTTATAGATAGAGAGAGATTTTACCCTGAATGTTAAAATGTGCTTGTCAGTTTTGTTTATCATTGTTTGTCTACTTACAGAGTGTAGCAGTAACAGTTTGTTATAGTTCACCAAGTTAGACTCAATCACAAACTTACTGTTAAATATTTTATATCTTAACAACAAGGCATTTACTTACAAATCGCCAATATTTATCGTAGTTCCAATGAATGAAACATTCTTTGGTCCATTTACAACTTTCTCGAGCATACTTTCTTCTTCGTTCATTGCACGATTGGACAGAATGACTAAAGTCACACAGCACTGCCCCCTTCTGCTTTTAGGAGGAACATCACATTTATTTGCCAGGGTCCTTGACTTGGAAGGTCAGTGTTTTATTGTTGTTCTGGTCAGAATAACACCCTTTAAAACAGTTAGTTTTGGTCATTTGGTGATCTGCCCCATTACTATGAAAGCTTTGGGACATTTTTGTATCGCTCCAGAATGTGGAGTGAAAACGTTTTATAAATTGATCTTTATGAATTTATTAAACGTTTCCAAAAATTTAAGGATGACTTCTCATATTCTGTCTCAGAACTCATTTTTCCTCTCATAAATGCTTAATAAAATAAAAAATAAAAAATTATGTTCTGTGGATGCCGACCCTTCTTCATCCGGTTATTAGCCTACTTTTGTTTTGTGCATTGTTGCCTAATTTGTAGAATTATTAAAAAATATTTTGCCACCTGAAAGTTAAAGATTTTTTTGAGTCACATGACATGTGCATTTCCCTCATATTAACTATAGAACGTGTATAAATGTGTAGACTGGTATTTTTCTAATGTGTGGCCCTTTAAATAAATAGTGAACGGCCCCTTAATCTAATTATTATGAATATAAGAAAAAAATGCACATATAGAACATATTAATTATGATTAAATCTTACCCTGTGCATACAATTCTTATAGCTTTATATTACTTAAGAGATAATTGTGACCCAGCATGCGTCCTGTTTGTCTTGCATCTCATACTTTTCTCTCTCTGGGAAACTCCCGAATATTAGATGTTGAAGTGTCCATCTCAAATTCAACCCCTGTGACTCTACTGAGGAAATGTACTGCTTCCTCACATCCCTCCCATGATTTACATTTGTCTCTCTCTCTCTTGGGGCCAGTAGAAGGTCAAGGAGGAATCCTAAAAATGATGTGGACATATATGGCCCTTCGCTGGACAGTCGGATCAAGCTCTACATAATTCTTCCTGTTGTCATAAGTGTGTTTTCTCCAGCATATTTTTCTAGGAAGCCAGTTATCTGCCTTTCTTCCTGAGGAGTGAATGTTTTATCATCATGTTTTGATGAGCTCAGGCTCTCTTTAGCCTTGATGTGAGCTGCTATTTGGTGGTGTTCTGTGTGTGTGTGTGTGTGTGTGTGTTTGATATAGATTCTGGACATTGGGATGAACACACAGACGCACTGACACCCTTCTCTAACCCACGAGTTCACCACAGACCTAAATCCAGGATCGGACGACGACTATCTTGTCAACTATCTTTACTAATGGTGATAAGCACCCATATCTACTCATATGTGTGAAATTGTTTAGGTTTTTACCAATCAGGAGTGACACTGATGTAATACATGCCCTTGTAGAGTTGGCTTGTGACATTGACGCTCTGCAAAACTGCAAATTCTTCAGTAAATCTGTATCTGTTTGATTGAACCTCACGACTTCTGGTCTTCTATCATCATATCTGGTCTTGGATCGTATAACTGTTACTCCTCAAACAACTGACTGAGAGTTCAGGAGTTCAAAGTAATACATCAGATAACTTGACAAATGGCTGCATGGCAAATCCTCAAAAATAACACCACATCACATAACCAAGTACCAAGCCTACTGGAATATCAAAGTTTAGAAGGAATCATTACATTTAATATTGCATATTAGGGCAGAGCAGGGCGAAAGGACAATTTTTCAGAAAAACAGAAGTTGGCTTAGACAGAGATATATTGCTGTGGTCAGTCACTCAGAAGTCTATCAATAACAGGTGGTATTTTGTAACACTTCAGTATAATTTCACTCTCAACTTAAGACTGCTCATGTTACTTTAGACCCCATCAGTTGGGACAAAAGTAACAACAATATACAAGCTAGATTTTTTTGTGTTACTCTTTTTTTTTTAGCCTAAACATACCCAAGTATGACCTTGTTAACATATTTTAGCTTCAACATTTGTTTCATCAAATGTTTCAAAAGTAACCAAACAGTATAAACTTGAATTGTTTGGATTTTTTTATTGTCAAACCATTTTATATATTTTTTTCAACATGAAAAAATATGAAAATGAAATTAAATTAGCATAAAATAAATTCTAAACTTAATGCAACAATAGTCATGTTTCCATTCAGCAGTTTTTATGCACATTTAAAATGTGCATTAAAAACCTAAATGTGACTAGGGTAAATGGAAAACAGATTGAGTGAAGAAAAACAAATGGTGAGATAAATCAGCTGATTTAAATGTGACTTAAGCTTTAAAACCCCCTCATAAACATTTACCATATTCTGTTGGTATAATATGACAAACATGTTTTAATAAATGCTGCAACACACAGAAAGTCAACGCATTAGCAGAGAACAATGACGAAATCACGTGATATTTAAGCTCTGGCTGCATTTTTTACAGTCTATGGCAAAGTGCTGTCATATCTTGCAAATGTAGTCAGGTCTCAGAGAAAAGCACCTTGTAACTTTCGCCCAAGTTCTCCCCTAACCGTAAGTCTATTCCTCCATTACCATCTACTGAAGTGGTTCCAGTGAGTGAATGAAACTTTCTCCATTGAGGTGAATGAGGTGCTTTGCTGCTGGATTTGACTTTTACAGCTCTTTGCTTGAGCAGCCATTGTGTCATTAGCAACAATTATCATTACCACAACCTTAAAAACATTACATTTAAAAAGATGATGACATTTATAAAAGTGTTTGTTGTTGTTGTTGTTGCAGAACTAAGGGACTTTTATTTTGACTCTTGTTAGATAAGATAACATAGTTCACCGTTTCCGTCTTCTTCACCCGTCTAGCATGTTTTCACGGAAATAACCCCTACAGAGGAATAAAACAACTCAGATCAGGAAAATGAATGACCGTGAGCTTGATCTCACGGAAGCGCAAAAAGCAACAAAGTCAAAATACCCTCCGATCACCAGAAAATATGAGTGTAAGTGAAATAAAATTAACTGTCTATTCCGCATGCGTCATGTAGATCCATTGACGAACACAAACAAAACGTACTTAGTCATGATTTAAACGCCCTGATTTTAATTTCATACATGAGAGTCACATATAAGTAAATGTATGGACGTTACTAGACAGGAACGTTACAGCACCATTCCGAATGTATTGTGAAGTGAATGAAAATGAGTTAGGTCACGTGACTTGACTCGACAATAGGATTACGTCACCACGCACAATTACTTTAATGATTGCAAATTATTTAAAATATAATATATATTTACTACATACACCCAATTTTAAGATTAGTTATGGTAGAACGTGTATAAAGTAATGATAGAAAAAAAATAAACGCATATAGAGCATATATATAATGCTCTAATAGCTCCTCAATCTAAAAGGGTGGACCTTAAGTGCACCAAAAAGGAACATAATTTACCCACTCTCAAGTTGTTCCAAACCTATATGAATTTTCCCTTTTGAACACAAAATAAGATATTTTGAATAATATGATTAACCACAATGTTGCTGGACCCCATTGATGACATCACTGCATTTTTCCCCACATACAATGGAAGTCAATGGAGTCCATTAACTGTTTGGTTACTCATAGTATTCAAAATATCTTCTTTTTGTTTTCAGCTCTTATTATAAAAATAAAGTGTTTGGTAGTAAAATATTGTAGTGATGTGATATATATATATATATATATATATATATATATATATATATATATATATATATATATATATTTAAAATAACAACAAAAAGGATTTATTTAAAGATGTAGTGGGCACTATGGGGAACCCAAAATGATTATAAACTATATGCATGGCATCACTGCAAAAACCCCATTTTGGAAGCTTTATATTTAAGCTTTTAGTTAGTTTAAATCAAAATCATGTCATCCTCAAAGTAATATTTTATTTTCTGTTGCAGATCTTGATCATACTGCAGATGTCCAGTAAGTATTTGCCTTTGTACTGTTTGTTACTTTACTGTAAATATATCTTGAAATCTCAAAGCTCCACTAATAAACATAGAGAGGAAATTCACTGTGGTCTCACAGGAAAAGTACATCATAAATTCCACATCACTATTAATGTGACGGGTTGTTCAACATAAACTCAGTGCTAGAAGTTTACAGCAAGAACAAGAATATGTGATCAATGGAAGATTAAATTAGCCAGATGTTTATAAAAAAGATTTTATAGTGTTATCCTAACTCGATTCATGTGCTCTAATGTTGTACTGTAGGATCCATGCGTGGGGAGATTCTCTGGAAGAGGCTTATGAGCAGTGTGCAATGGGAATGTTTGGCTACATGACGGATACAGAAACTGTGGAGCCCACCGACACTGTAGAAGTTGAATCAGAAGGTGGGAATATGCAATATTCAACATTTTCTTTTCAGACCACCTGGCATTACAGGATTCTGCTGTATTAAATCCTAAATAAATAACACCAAAAATGGAAAACTAAACCTGTAGACATTTTATCTCAAATCTTATTTGAGCTTCTGTAAGTTAAATTCATGCTAAATTTCATTGTTTTTTCTGACATGTGACTGTCATTGTGAGTTTGAAAAGTACAAAGGAGATTTGAGAGTTACAACAATGGGAATATTATAATTTTATAAATGAAGAAAGGCTCTCTTTATGGTGCTTTTCACCACCAGTCAAAAGTTTGGAATACTTAAGATTTTTTAATGTTTCTCAAAATCTCTTATTCTCACCATGGCTGCATTTTGGATTTTTTAATAAAAAAACAGTATTAGCCTGGCTAACGTCAGACCACGTCTCATTGACTTTTGAGTCATGGTCTGGGAACCACATGTTCATCATTATGTTCAAAAGAACAGCGTTTATTTACACACAAATATTTTGTAATGTGCTTTTGCTGAATAAAAGTAACATTTCTTTTCTTTACGAAAAAAAACCCCTTTCTTGATGCAAACTTTTGAATGATAGTGTATCACTCTATATAAAGCATATAAAAATGTTAAGCACAACTGTTTTCAACATTGATCATAATCACTAATGTTTCTAATGATGCTTTGGTCACAGGAATAAATTACATTTGGAAATATATTCACATGTAAAAATTTCACAATATTACTGTTTTTTAATCAAATCAATGTACCCTTGGTAAGCATAAGAGACTTCTTTTAAAAACATTACAAAATTAAAATTATTCCAAACTTTTGGCCAAGTGAATACATGTAGGAATAAGCGTAAATTAAATATGGAAGATTCATTTGGATTAGGTCATGAAAAAACAGTTCTTCTCCGTGTGTGCGTGCATGTATGCATGTATATTTTTGGTCCCTATGAGAAAATTTGCAGATAAACTATATTTTATGAAATGTTTCGAAAATCGAAAAATGCAGAAAGTTAGTATGCGTGTGTGTTTCACAAAGTGCATAAAGACAGTTCTTTGTTCGAGTTCTTATCCTGCCGATCCACAAATGAAAATAGTGCTGGAAAGAATTAGTGCACTTCCCTTTCTTGTTTAACCAGGCTTGCTGTTTTTGGACCAGACTTTAGTATGGGCAGATTCCAGGCAGGTACACAAGAAACTTCGGTTTTTTCCTCTTCGTTTTACAAAATCGGGTAAACAACGTCTCAGAAAAATTGTGTGTATTGGAGTGTAGACAACCCTTTGGAGACTGACTAACTCTCAAAATGCATATTACACATGTGGTTGGAGCAGGCCAGAGGACAGTCTTGCCTTGGCCCGAGATAAGATAATCTTAAATCTCTCCTTTTCCCTTGCTCTTCCTCTCCGGTTCCTCCGCTCAGCTCTTCCTCTCCTGTTTCTTTTCTGACATAGCCTACAGCAGTTCTTGTTAAAACACACTAGACTTTTTATTTACTTTATTTATTTATTTTTGGCCATTAAAAGTGTGCTTTCAATTTTAATTCAGCATGAACAGTGCAGCAAAAATAGACTGATTTGTCCCATTATCTGTTCACCGAATGCCGACAGTGATGCATTTCAGCTGGCTTTTAATTTCTAATCCATAAATATATCTAGTAGTAAAGCTAATGCACGGGCTAGAAATCAATAAATTCTTTGCGGATACTTACTGATTATAGTGGAGAGCGCTGTTCGCACCGCGTTCTCCTTTCCACAAGCGCGTGCTCTCGCGTGGCGTCTGTCGTTGCTATGTAACAATGAACTTGCACGTCTGTAAAAACGATCGCGCCGCAATTATAAGCTAATATCCAAATATTTCCATATGTGGCTCTTTCCTCCTTTCTTATCAACGAGTGGATTTACAGCCACCACATCAGCAGCACCGCCGGTCGCAATGTCTCAGCACTTTTATGAAGAGGACGCAACGGCACGCGCTTGGGCATGCACGCGCATCAAGTACTGGGTTTGAAAAACCTGGTACCGTGGCGTGACGTTTAAAAAACATTAGTACCGACTTGGTACCGAAGTAACATTACCGGGTCTTTGACAACACTGTGCTGTTTCTTACCTTGCTCAACGTTGACTTTACAAACGTTAGTTCCAGCTTCACCGTCACCACCTTTTTAAACATGTTTGTTTAGGACATCTCGAAGACCTCTATTTTCTTCTTTTCTTTTTCTGAGCGCCGGACTTGTGCTGAGCGGACATTTCAAGCGCAACGTAACATTAGCCTACTGAACTTCAAATCAAATGACGACATCAAATTTTGATCAGTGGCTAAACCATTTTTGTATTGGGAGTGAGGGGGTTGGTTCAATATGAAAACGACCGGTTCAAGATGGCGGCCGCATTTCTTCCGGGACTAATCTCAGCTCTATATGATATCTATGTGTGAGCTATAATAATGAGGAATTCAGACCCAAGCATTGCAGTTCTGCTTTATTTAGACCACAAATGGATGATTTATATGTTAAAAGGAACATATGATATATCCCCTTTAATCAGACTCGAAACTAAATGTAGGACTATACTACTCAGCATCAGGTCATCTTTTAAACCGTCCAGAACGGACTCTGATTCTCAAACTCGTGTTTTGACAGCTGGATTTGATTAGTTGACTGCAAAAATTGATTTATTTTTATTTTGTCATCATTATCTTTTCACTCTTGATTTGTATGCCAATAAAATGATACCATTCATTTGGCAGATAACGTTTTGGGTGGATTTTTCTTAGAATATATGTGTTTTGAGTTGTGAAATATTTATATTTATGATGATGTTAATGGTATCATGAGGTGCATGGTGACACCCAGCCCTACAGTGAGGTGAAGCGTTTACTGGATAATCCAGCCAGAGACCGGCTCTATGCACAGCTGCACTTCCTGAACTTCAGCCAGCTCCTTGTTTCCTGTCTGCCATTATTGGACAATTTGATTAAATCAGGTGTGCCTGACCTCAGTAGTCACGGCAACAATAATCAGACACACCTGAAGTAATCAAGTTTGGCCAATAATGTTGTTCAGGAAGTAGTGCAGCTGTGCATAAATCCAGACCAGACCTCATTACAGAAATAGTATAATTCCCTGGAGAAATTAAACTGGATTACTTCATCATATTCATCATATATAAATTTAAATTTAAATTAGCTCAGTCTAGTGGTTCTCAAAGTGTGCAGAGGCAGAAAATATAGCCATTGCATGACTTCAGATGACCAAAACATTTTATGGAATGTAGTGCTTGAATAGTGCCTATTCTGTTTGACTTTTGAGAAGCAAAACACTGAAAACGAGCTATTTTCGTGATTCAACAGAGACACAAAGTACAACATTAAACTGAGATCATATTTTTGAGTTTACTTCAGGTTCAGATCGTCTTAGATGTGAGAGCCTTTGAAATTGTCCAGACATCATTTTGGTCAGGCTGTATTCAAAGAAATTATGAACACATACAAAAACAAGAGAGAACCAAAAAATATTTATAACTAATTATGTTATAGTCAGTGTTTTTCTTTTATCTTATCTCTCTCTTTCTCTCTCTCATAGTAAATAAAACATGCAGCTTGTGATTACTTGGTCCGTATTTTTTTTTTTTCAGGAGACGACTTGGAATCACTCCTTTTCCATTTTTTGGACGACTGGCTATTTAAATTTCAGCGCCGACTTGTTCTTCGTTCCAAGGGTAACGCATGCCACATAATGTTTGATTTTCTGTGACCTCACTTTACCCCGGTTTCCAATCATCTCCGCCTTCCTCCTGTTTTTCAGGAAGTCAAAGTGCTCCACATAGACCGAATGCAGTACCGAATCCGCTCTATTGGGTAAGTTATGACGCACTGAGAGCCCTCTATCCATTAACACAGAGTTACATTAGACAAACATTCAGCAGAACACTTAGGTAACACGAATGACTTAATTTCATTCGGGTCGAGTCTATCATAGCTGTGAAATGATTTGGAGAGTCTATAGTGAAAGTGAGCTTTTCACTGGAATTAAATTATTTCATCAGGATGAGTTTCTGAGAAAATGACTAAACAACAGTCATTTTCTCAGAAACTCATCCTGATGAAGTCATCTCCTGGGAAGAAAGACAATACACAATATAATTCTATGAAATATTTAAATTCGATTTTACAAAATAAATGATTTTGCCAGAGTACACTGATACTGTGTATTACAAATTAGATTTTTGCCTCTGGATTGTTGTCATTAGGAGCTTCATCATTTGGTGCAGTCAAGTTATATAGCGCTTTTCACAATACACAATTCAAGGCAGCTTTATAGAAAATCATAATGTTATTGTTTATAATATTTTAATATCTTTTTTCCTTTTATTCTCATTAAGCAGACAGGATCAAGCAATTGAGATTTGATTCAGTAGTGGCCTAAAGTGACGTCTGGCCTAAGAAAATTGACATTTTCATTTATTTGAATATTATTATTAATTACATTTTTTATTTATGATAATGCAATAAAATTGAGAGATCATTTTGGGCCAGGCAGTCATACAAAGAAATTATGAAGACAAGCTAGAACCAAATAAACAATTAATAACTGATTCTTCACATTTATTTAGTGAATATTTATTTGTACGAATACCGTTCTTCACTTGTATTTAAATATTTAAAAAAAAACATACATTAAATAAATTCCTCATATTTTGATGGTTGAACTAGTAGGGTCAACTCTAGACATCACTTGTCTTTTAGCCATTATGTATATTGCTTTTTGTGAGTATAATGTATTTATGTGGGTGAAGTTGGACCTACTTATATATCCAACTTTATATAAAGAAAAATTGTGTTGTACCCTATTGGATAAAATCCTGCAACCAGTTATTATTAATGCTTTACAAATTCCAGAGAATGTCTAAAATGAAATTAAAATGTATAAGGCCCCATATAAAAAAATAAAAAAGGGAACCCCAAAAGCTTTTAGTTTGGGGTTCCCTTTCCATGACCTATGACCATTGTTTCTTCTGAAATTGTGTGTAAATGATATATGTGTGAAAGAAACAAAACTAACTTTCAGTGTTAACATGCCTGTGTGGGTTGTCACAGGCTTTTCATTGTGTCAGCCATAAAGATTTCCTCTTGCCCCGGCCCCACATTCCTGCGTCAGAGCTTTCCCGGCAGGGATTTTCACTCTCTGCATTTGTAATATAAGCTATTCCAGAGTCTGCTTTCTGAGAGTTAAATATCTGTGAATGATGGTTACCTAAAAAAACTTTTAATTATGTTTCTCTCTTTGTGATTTGTAGATGGGGTGAAGAATTCAACATAAATAAGCACCCACAGGTACTTTACCCGTCTGTCTGTGTCCACTTGTGGTCTAAACCACATCTTTTTAAACAGTAGCTCATGTTGTTGTTTCGACACCTCTTTCTCAATGAACCCTATAAAGAAAACACATCCATGGGAAATCATGGTTTGTTGACTTTTTGATAAGCCATTATGGAAATCCACTGGGATTATGAAGCAATGCTTTTTGTTCATTCCAACAGCAACAACAATGCTTGAATTTTATGATTATCCTTTAAGCCTGCTGGCTAAGTATTGATCAGACGTTCAACCTGGCCAAAGAAACATTAAAATGACCACTGGATTGTGCGAATGCATGCATAACCGCTCGTCATCCACAATGCACGATTGGATTTCTTTGCATTTCTGAACCAGAGTACAGAAACAAAGCTTATTCAACTCTTTCTAACTACAGAATACTGTTGTTCCAAGTGTTCTGCATTATTTAACCTGTGAAAGTGTTTTAGGAACATGTTCTACATTTACTCATTCGAGCAGATCCTTTTATATTGACTAAAACACTGGTGAATGACCACTGGTTGAGTCTGGCCTGAGTTATTCAAGCAAACATCCAAATTTCACTCATTTAAACGCATCAGATTCCAAAGATTTTAATGCTTTTATTTTCTTGTTTTCGCAGGGTACAGAAGTGAAAGCAATCACCTACTCTGCTATGCAGGTACACGATACAGAAAAGCCAGATATCTTCGTCATCATCGATATTTAAATTTACAACGGATTCAAAACCTCTTTTTAATGACATGATTTGAAGAGACTGCCTTAGTTGGACTGGACATGTGAGAGGTGTCAGTGTCTGTAAACTGTGGACTGTGATGTGGATTACATCACTGTATAAATACAATACATTTTTGAATGATTTTCATGATTAATGATATTTAAAAAAATCCTTTCATTTTGTGAAAACACAAACATGACCCAAAATAAACAAAGTCATTTAAAATGACTTAAACATCAAAGGCTATGCCTAATCAAGCTTATTTCTGTACTAAAGATTAAAAAATAAAATACATCTCAATTATATTCTGTTCATTTTAATGCTGTGGTGAAAGTAAACCTCTCCAGTGATGCGTTTGAAACCCTTTGATATCAGCAGCTACAATGACTTGATTTGCCATCAATATACAAAAACAAATATTTGTAAAGTCAATGTTTTTAAAGTCTTAAAGCTGAAGTGTGTCATTTCTTGGGCTCATGCAATGGGTTGAGTGAATGTTCAGGCATTGCTGGATAATGTAATTGCATAACTTTAGAGACACCTTTTCCATTAACGGCCATTTTAAAAGTAGCTATGAATTCTGCAAAAAATATTTTTTATAAAAGCTAAAAAGCCTGAAATTACCCCTTTTTTAAGTTGTACTTCAAAGTCAATAGTAAAGGGAGTGCAAGCTAAACTAATGGATTCCAATTGCAACACTTCAACTTCAATGGTTTCTTGTTCTTCTCTACCAAATATGGTTTATTTTTTAAATAAAATAATAAAAGCCCACTTTAGTAATAGTTAGTGCTCAGCACAGGAATATAAATTCCAAGCCTTTCATGGGAATGATGTGTCTAGTAAAGTCATGAAGTCATCTCTGTTTGGCACGGCAGTATAACCATAACAGAAATCCTGTTGAACACAGGAGGAGACTACACAATATAGACAGAGCCACAACCGAGTAATCCGAGAGTTCATGTTCTCATCTGAAATAAAAAAAAGGCGAGAGGAATACGTCACCGAAAAAGGACTCCACAGTATTCATTTTCAACTCCCATACAGTCAACATAAAACTGAGCAATTTTACTTCTATAATGACGTTTCAGACAGAATATTCAGTCATACTTAACACTGTAAGTGAAAATAATTTTTCCTTTGAAATATTAAATGTTCAATTCCATGTTGAGTTTAAAGGGATACTTCGCCTCTGGAAAGATGCATGTATATTTAAAATGAGTCATTTATGTAGAAGAAATGTGAAATTATATTTGAATTTTGAGCTTTCTAGACTGAGAAAATGGATTTTTGGCTTAAAGACAACAACTCCCAGAATGCACTTGCTTCACTGCCCTAGTAGGCCACGCCTACCGGCAACAGAGTGCAGTAGTTAAACAACAAGTCTAGGCTACTAGTGGGTCTCCGTAATGAGTCTGCCCGAAAATGTGTTTCCAGATCGCCCAAAATGTCCGGGATTCGGCTTTTGCGTTCTACAGTCGTCATTCATTATGTTTACTGTGGCGAGCGGGACGAGTGAGAGCCACGGGAGAACGCGCGAGGCCGGTGGCGGGATTACGATGAGCGACACCTGTGAGACACACCGGTCTCATATCTCTCACGGAGGAGCGGGAATTTTCTTAGCAATGTTAAAACGCACATCAACCGATCACTTGTTTAGCGTTCATGTAAACACTACATTCAGATTCACCAATCGAATGAATTCAGTTAGATTGAAACAAAAGCTGTGCATGTAAACAATGAATGGCGACTGCAGAAAGCAAAAGCTGAATCCCGACATCGACGGCCGGACATGTCCGGGAAAATAAGGATGGTAACCCCTACTACTCCGCTTTCTCCACAGAACAAGAGCCAGCTAGTTTAGCTTCCAAAAAAAGATGGCTGACACTATGTGTTCATTCTGTGAGTGAGATCGGGGTTGAGAACATGCGGGACAGACCCTATTACTGACTGTAGTCTTTAGCCTCCAGCCAAAAAAATCCTCAGATGACGCAAAATGACAATTTTTGCGTCAACGAGGATTTTTCCAGAAAAAAAAAAAAAAACATAAATCTCTTGTCTCAGGGGTATATGAGGGTGGAAAGCATGGTAATTTGAAAAGCTTAATGCTAAATCCTGAAGTATCACTTTAACCTCTTCCGCTACATCATTATATTTACTTAATTATGTAAAGTTTCTGGAGATACCATCACCCCAAATGGTTATAATCTTATAATCTGATATTTACACAGAATATAATGACATTTGTCATTATATATGAAACACAAAGAAGTAATATGAAGCTTAAATATACAATCGTAAGAAAAAAACTCCTCCCCTAGCTCCTAGCATGAATATGTATTTTTTTAATGTATTTCACAAAACCGAAAAGTCATATATCAAAAGAAAAGATCTCATTCTCAGGAATGTGACTGTGTAGTTTGTTTCATTGTTTTAATGTCATAGTTAAAATTATCTTCAAAAGAACCGCACAGTAAAATATGCTTACTCAGAAATAACAAAGACACACGTCTCATTTTTACTTCGATTACAGTCGTTCAAAGCTAAAAATCAGCCACAGACTCTATATTATTTTTTGTTTCAAATCAGTCCATTTGTACTTTTCTGAGAGCTCTTATTGGTAAATAATCCAGTTATGTTATGTCATATATGACATGGTTATGTCACAGTTGTCCATAACAAAGCGCGCTTGAATGTAATTCTTCTCTCACAATGACAGAATGTCTGGGATGACTGAATAAGTCTGGCATTGCAAAAGTCTGTACACAATCAGCTGCACTGCCTGAACTGATTATCTAATCTGCCCAAAGCTGGCAAACAGCCTTTTGTGACTCAATCACTTGCGAATTGGATCTTACAATGAATGATGGTTTGGGAACTAGGTTATTTTAAAAAAAAAACACACACACACCAGATACAACAAAGGTTTTTACCTTGGGTGATACTTATCCAATATTGTCCCGGGGAAAGAATGTGCAATGGAGATAAACCTATTCAATCAGACAATGAAGGATTGATTCTCGATCTAACCTCAATCTACTCTCCACAACTCACTCACAAATTGTGTTTTTCAATGTTTTTATGGGATTTTCCAAAGACATAATTATTTTTATATTGTACAATCTGTAAATACTGTTCCCTAACACTAACTACCCCTAAACCTACTCATCGAATTTTTACAGTTTCAAAAAACATTACATAATTTATGAGCTGTTTTCCTCATGATTACCAAAAAACGCCAACATTTTTACCCCATAATGGAGGGTTTACCAGAACCACAAACACATCAAAGGGCCTATTCACTCCTGGTCATGCATTTTCTGTGTTTGGATTAGATCAGTGAAATGACTGTGTAGGTGTAAATGCCCTCTGAAATGCTTTCAAGGTTTAAACACAATCCCTGAAGCACTTTAGCAGGTGGGTATGTCCAAACGAAACTGGAGATAAAAACTGGGCCAGCTGTCACACATCCTAAATGGTACATAAAAGTACCTTACAGGTACATATTAGTACATGAAGTGTACATAATAGTACTTTAAGTGTACATTAGTGAAGCTACATGTGTACATTTTTTCCCCCAAAATGGTAAATACATGTGAGAGCGTGTTATACTGGCAGTATTACAACGCATATCGCCACAGAAATGCACACACACACTGCCAACAAATTCAGCCTTTGGTGTCAGATCCTGAAAGCTCAACATTAAAAGTGGTGAGTGCTATATTATTTCCCCTGTGATGACACAGCTCTCTCTCCCATTGTGTTTTTGATTTTGAAATAAGCTGATGACAATAAATTGCAGCGCATATTGGTTGCTTTTGGCGATAAGAACTCTGTTGAATTTGTATAGCCTATAGTGTAAGAAAAAACAACTATAAGCCAAGTTTACTTAGACTACTTAATTATATTTTTAAGAAGATCTCGATCAAAAGAGTGAGTACAAGAATAGGCTAAATATAATTCTTCAGGGCCCTATAATTTCTGCAATCACGGAATAAAAAGCACACTCTTTTTACAACTAAAATAACAGTAAAGGGTAAAAAAATGAATTCCCAAAAATTAAATTCTGTCAGTATAAGTCAAGTATACTTTAAGTATACACTACCAGTCAAAAGTTTAAGATCGGTAAGATTTTTTATGTTTTTAAAAGAAGTCTCTTCTGCTCACCAAGGCTGCAATTTTTTGATAAAAAATACACAAAAAACACAGTAATATTGTGAAATATTATGACAATTTAAAATGACTTTTTTATGTTAATATATATTAAAATGTAATTTATTCCTCTGAAAAAAGCTGAATTTTCAGCATCATTACTCCAGTCTTCAGTGTCACATAATCCTTCACAAATCACACTAATATGATGATTTTATGCTCCAAAAACATGTATGATTATTATCCATGTTGAAAACAGTTTTTTACATTTTTATTTCAGGAATCTTTGATGAATAGAAAGTTCAAAAGAACATGATTTATTTAATTAGAATCTTTTCTAACATTATAAATGTCTTTACTGTAACCTTTGATCAATGTAACTCATCCTTGATGAATAGAAGTATTGATTTCTTATTTATTTCCCCCAAAAATAAATTACAAATTCTTACTGACCCCAAACTTTTTAAAGGGTAGTGTTTAATGTAACAAAAGCTTTCAGATAAAAGCTGTTCTTTTGAACTTTCTATTCATCAAAGAATCCTGAAATAAAAATGTAAAAAACTGTTTTCAACATGGATAATAATCATACATGTTTTTGGAGCATAACATCGTCATATTAGAGTGATTTGTGAAGGATCATGTGACACTGAAGACTGAAGTAATGATGATGAAAATTCAGCTTTTTTCAGAGGAATAAATTACATTTTAATATATATTAACATAAAAAAGTCATTTTAAATTGTCATAATATTTCACAATATTACTGTGTTTTTGTGTATTTTTTATCAACAAATTGCAGCCTTGGTGAGCAGAAGAGACTTCTTTTAAAAACATAAAAATCTTATCGATCTTAAACTTTTGACCGTAAGTGTATTTCTGAGAAGTATATCAAAATTAGACTCTTATTTTTAGTTAAACATAAGTATACTAAAATAGCACACTTGAATAAACGTTTGAAAAAACAAAAGCTGGTGGAGGAAAAACATTTTTGATTTGCTCCTCCAAATTGAAAGACTCTGAGAAAAATATGGTTCACACTGTCTGCATTCCCTAGCCTGGGAAAACCCAGACAAACTCCGGTAAATGTAGATTTGCAGTTTTAACCAGGCTACGCATTCCCACCAGACTGATTCTTCTTACGTCAACCATCATTCTCTTTGGCTGTGTTTATTCCCTTTTATGTGTTAGTTGGCCTATATGCTGACAGTATCCTGGATACCAGATCAGCAGATACAACCCAAATAGGCCTATGCTGGTCACAGATGTTCCAACAATTTGTCCTCTTTTGAACTCTGATACTATAAAGGTAATATGATGCCATAAAGAATCGCATGCGCAGGGTAAGATTTGTGAAATTGTACATAAGATTAAAAGCGTAAACTGAATCAGGAGAAGATTTGTTAAGGTGTAAAATCACCTTTTAAGTGTAAGACAAAATATTTGCAGCATTTGCCTGTTATTCGTAAGTGTAATTTGTGTATTTTAGTATGCTTACGCAAAATAAATTTGATCTGTATTCTTCTGACTTTCATTTTTCTGCGCTTACACTTTTGGCACGGTTTATGCGCACAAATGCGGATTTGAACAGCCATTTGCTGTTCAAACATGTTTTTGTAGTATACTTAGCTTACTATCTCAAGTGTTTACATTCAATCATAAATGATAGTGCCTCAGAACATTAGAGCTGGACACTAAATTCCCTCAGAGCTACGGGAAACCTTGATTCATGCTATAAGCAAGCACTTTACTATGCATTCGTCAAACCAAACTTTCAAATGCTTTTAATAATATGAAACACCCAGACCGCATTCATTTATTTTTTTGGGAAAGCAACATCTGCTTCATAGCCATGTCATGGGGATTTCTGAATGAAATGAGATTTCATTGTTTGGTGAATCACCCCTTTAGTGACCATGTGAAAACCAGAGAGTAACCAAAGAAGTCCAATGGGAATATTTTGAATTAGACCACAGCTATTTAACCAGCCGCTCCAATGATTTTTACTCCACATTAATCTTGCTTATGTGTTGGAATCAAGTTGTAAAAATATTTTACACACTATGAAGATAACTGCGCAGACCGATCAGCATCCGACTTGAAGCAGTGCATGGTGATTAGGAATTTGTGCCGACAACATCACATAACTGTATTCTTGTAGGTGTTGTTTTAGGCAGTAAATAAAGCATTGAATGAAAGTGTTTCTGTAGCTTCATGAAAATGTCAAAAACGTCTGTAATTATCAAAAAAATGTCATCTGTGATAAAGTGCAACACACACTGTGTGAGCATCACTAGTGAAAGCAGACAAAGTAATTAAGATCGGTCTGAGCACCAAACACACCTGTAGCCAATCAGCAGTAGGGGGCGGGTCCACTCATGATGGGGGGAGAGAGAGAGCAAGCCAGACATTTGTAGAAAGAGATGGCTGAGATGTTACTAGAGGAAAAGTTCAGAGAAATAGAATTGGAAAAAGGATTATAATCATCAAAAGAGCTTTAAGCCTAGCTTAACTGTACGGTTCACACTACATGACTTAGCCTGGGAAAACCCAGACAACTTCCGGCAAATTTAGATTTGCTCTGTACGTCAGTCTGGCAAGAGCTCATTCAAGCCCATTTCCAATCCGTCAAAAGCGAGGCACCAATCAGAAACGTTGGGGCGGGTTGGGTTTTAGAAGCAGATTTTGTAGCCTACAATACAAAGATGGACGCCGCCGTCGAACATCACTCGTTCGAATCAGCTATCGCAGTTTTAAGCGTTTTGAACGTTTCCTTTTTGTTAAAAACCGAGCAAAGAACAACACTCGGAGATGTTTCTCCGTCGCTCTGCATACGTCATCTCCTTCATCGCTCTGATTGGTTTTAGGTCTATCCCTGACGTCCTTTGGTGACGCCCCTCTGGAAATGATTTGTCTATAATGCTTTGCCAGACCATAACTCAGTTACAACTCTGCAACAGGAAGTAACGCACTATGCTGTTACTACACTCTCAGAAAAAAGGTACGAAAGCTGTCACTGGGGATGTACCTTTTCAAAAGGTAAACTTTTGTCCATTTTAGGTGCTAATTGTGTACATTTTAAGTGTTGATATGTACATTTCTGATATAATATGTATATTTTAAGTGTTGATTATGTACATTTCATGTGCTAATATGTACATTTCAGGTGTTAATATGTACATTTTAGGTGCTAATATGTACATTTTAGGTGCTAATACATACATTAAGTGTTTGTATGTACATTTTAGGTGCTAATATGTACATTTTAAGTGTTAATATATACATTTTAGGTGCTAATATGTACATTTTAGGGGCTAATATGTACATTTTAAGTGTTGATATGTACATTTTAGGTGCTGATATGTACATTTTAAGAGTTGATATGTACATTTTAGGTGTTAATATGTACATTTTAGGTGCTAATATCTACATTTTAAGTGTTGATATGTACATTTTAGGTGCTAATATGTTAATTTTAGTGGGTAATATGTACATATTAAGTGTTGATATGGACATTTTAGGTGCTGATATGTACATTTTAAGTGTTGATATATACATTTTAGGTGTTAATATGTAAATTTTATGTGCTAATATGTCCATTTTAAGTGTTGATATGTACATTTTAGGTGCTAATATGTACATTTTAAGAGCTGATATGTACATTTTAGGTGCTAATATGTACCACTAAGGTACCAATATGCACCCTTTAGGTACAAAAGTGTACCTTTTGAAAAGGTACAGCCCCAGTGACAGCTTTTGTATCTTTTTTTCTGAGAGTGTATCTTGTCTACAAACCACGTTTTGTCGCACAAAATAACGCGATAAAACGAACAGCACACGCGAAACAGCACACGGCCAATACCCAGCGACGAAGACAAACACAACATGCGAATATGGACGGCAGGCAGAAACTAGTGCTGCGAACGGTTTGCGCGGTGATTTGCTTTGAGAAAAAACGCAAAAAAAGAAAAAATAAGATTTACCCCGTGACATCAACCCATGCCTTGCTCTGATTGGATGTTGCTCATGACATCACGTGAGGTTGAGTCGTGCGACAGCTCTGGATATCTAGCATGCTAGATATTGTTCTGGGCTTGGCGACGCCTCTGCGAGCATCTTTAATGTGTTGTTGGCTCTTTGATACTAACAGATTGGCGCGCATTCATCGCCCGCTAATCCCACGCGATTTGCACGCGATAACACCCTGACCTGTCGGCAAGCTCAACAATTTTGCAAATCAGGCTTAAAATCATGTAGTGTGAACTAGGCTTTAGGAATCGGGTTAATATTTGAAAAGCTTGAGAGAGATTCAGAGAGCAGGAACTGGGAAGGCCTGAAAAGGTTGCGTTGTTTCTAATCCACCTGAGTAACATTGGCTTCGCTGTGTTTTACAGAACCAAGATATTGGTGGTGGAAACACAGCTTTCACCATACTCTGAGCTGTCTGATTTAACATTGATAATAATTAGAAACATTTCTTGAGCATCAAATCAGCATATTATAATGATTTTTTAAGGATCATGTGACACTGAAGACTTGAGTAATGATGCAGAAAAATCACAGGAATAAATATAATGTTCTTTAGAAATATTCTATATAATAAATAAAATGATAAAATAAATAAAATATACAATAAATAAAATATTCTTTAGAAAACAGTTTTAAATTGCAATAATATTCCATATTTGTACCGACCCCAAACGTTTGTAAAAATCCATCAAATCATATTTTTGTAACATCGGATTGGAACACAATAAAATGAATCATGTGATTGAGCAATTGTGCACAAGTATCAAATGCGGGTGTCTCATGGCCAATGCATGAGAGTTGGCTGCTATGTGGCTCTATGGGAAAACCGTGATTGGTTTCACATGCTCACACGCCAAACCACCGATTTCTCACGCTGATGTGTCAACCTGGTCTATTCCCCCCTGGTCAGCAATAAAATATGTCCTCCCCTTAATATACTTACCACAGCTGAGGATTACATGTCTGTGTAGCTCCTGCAGTGGGTTTATTAGAGTAAACGTGACATTGAACGCTGAATTCTGGGTAACGTAGCTGCTTTTTAGTAGTACAGCCCTCCATCTGATGCAGACGACACCTCCTGATGGTCAGTGAGATTCTGACCCCCGACCCCTGCCACAGGATCTCTGGCCTCGGGTAGCCCTCCATCTCGTACTGGACAGTCACATCGGAGGACTTGAGATGGATGCTCAACCTCGGCTCGGAAAAGAAAGCTTGAAGACACAAAACATTTACCAAATCAAATACATTCACTCAAATCTCTCACATCTATTTATAAGAAGTCAAAATCTATTTTTTTTTAGATGCATTTCTACAGAATTTCAATGCTAATTGTAATATTACAAAGTAGGATGGTCATGCATTAGTTCACACTAAAAAAGAAACTCCTGCCATTACTCACCCTCATCAGTTCCAATTACAATTCTGTAACTGGAAATACATACGGGTTTGGAAGGTCATAAGGATGAGAAAATAATTACAGAACTATTGCTTTAATTAGAATGGTGACTACTAGTGTTTGGCAGAGTTATTATAGTTAAAGGTACACCATGTCTCTTTTTTAATTCAAAATTAACAATAATTAAATGAGTCAAAACATAATCCATCCATATTCCAAAATGTGTTTTTTGTCTTACCTTGATTCACTATGGTTATCTTATAATAAGTGTTTATCCCCCAGTTTCACAGACCAGGCTTGAGCATATTCCCAGACTAAAATGCATGTTTGAGATGTTTTAACTGAAACCAAATTGCATAATTGTCTGGCAATGGCATAATTTAAAACAGTGCCATTGTTTTGTCTTAAGATGCACATCAGTAATGTTTTTTTCTAAGCTACTTAAATGTCCTAATTGAACTAAGGCCTAATCCTGGCTTAATCAAATCAAAGCCCTGTCTGTGAAACCAGGTGTTAATTTTGGACCTGTCTAAATGTTTTTGTGGGAAATTGCGTACATCCCAGCAAACACAGAATGTTCCCCTAACCGTTCCCGTATGGTTCCTATTTGGTTATTTTTTGGGAACCAAATAAGAACGTTATATTTCTATACGTATTTTTAGGTTTAATTTTATAACCTAAGGAGAACGTTCTGGAAACGTTCCCTGTAGGTTATTTTCTAGGTTCTCCTAAAAGGAACGTTCCCAGAATGTTCCCCTAACCTTAAGGGAACGTTTTATTTACGTTAAGAAAACGGTCACAGCTTCCTTTTACAGTACAGTACTTACAGTGTACTTACAGTGTACTTACCTAGAAAGTACTGGCTAATATAAGGTAAGTACATGGAACAGGGTAGGTTTAGGGGTAGGTTCAGGGTTAGTACTAGTTATTACCCAGTTACTAAAATAAATACATAGTATTTATATGGGTAACTGGACTGTAAAAGGAAGCGTTACCAAGAAAACTTTCCTGGGGAACCAATAGGGAACGTTCTGGGAACCAAAACTAACGTTCCCAGAACCTAAAATTGTTTCGCTGGGATGTCACTCAAATGTGTGTGTTTTGTCATATCCATAATTAAAACTACTATGACGTTTGTTTAGTGGGGGAGTGGCAGTTAGTCGTCACAACGAGTGAGAAAGTTCAGACATGGAACAGCTAAATCTCAAACCTAATGGAGATTTCACATTTATTAAATAAAAAAATTCTTAACAAAAACACAGAACAGAGGAGAGTCTGGCAAAAAGAGAAAGTCTCGTAATAAAACAAGAATCAACATTGGTTTGGCTTTTCAAAGATGGCGAGATCTGAGGGATTTGAAATGTTGTAAAAGCTAAGCAGAGATTTGCCTGAGTTCATTGTAAAGCATTATCTATTGTGAAGAGTCATTTCATTATGGTTGTTGTAGCGCTGTGCTGGATTTAATTTTCAAGGAAGTATCGAGCCTATTAATGGGTAAAGCTAGTAACATCTTCAACTAGTCAGCTTGAGATCCTTTCCATCTAAGCACAACCAAAACTATTTTTTTATTTAATTTAATTTGACGTACTAAAGTAATTAAAACTTGGATAGAATTAATAAAACTATGTCTACGTATTTGAAAAAGCTAATACATATTAAAAAATGCACAACAAAATCACACAACTTAAAATAAAAATTAAATAATAACAAATTGATAATATTAATAACATCCATACAAGTATATATAAAAAAAAAACGCTGGCATTTACCTGCGTAGACCAGCTGTAGCTCTCCTTTGCCAGTTCCCTTGCCGTTGCTCACTATGCACTTGTATTTCCCTGCATCTTTCAGTCCAAAATTTGCTATACTCAGAGATGCATTTCCTTTGGCAAGTTCATTGTGGTTTAACTGTGTTCGATTAAAATAATCTGAGCTTTGTCGATCAGAGCTGGTCCTTCTCGTAGTAGAAGCTGTGAACCACTCGATCATCTTCTTGTTGTTGCCAGTTGATCACCAGATTAGAGAGATTTAAGTCTGGCTCGAATTCACAGGAAAGAAGAGCCGTTGCTCCACGGGCCATGACCACAGGACCGGGAGGGACTCTGACAGAAAAGGAGTCTAGGGAATGAGAAAGAACATATATTTAGAGATAATGTTTAAGAAGCACAACTTACTAAATTTAATGGAAAGACATTCAATGCCTGAGTACTTATGGTTAAATTTGATATTTTCCACTTGTGAACTGGTATTTACCAGTGTGTTGCATTCCAAGTGCGTTTGTAGTCGTAATGTGGTAAAAAAAGATCCGACACCTGTTATTTAGCTAAAACTATATTAGATTGCTTAAGTCAAGAATCAAACGGTAACTAATATGCTGTATATTTTCTCGATCATGAATAGTAGATATTTTTACCATTCACGACTCTCGTGTTGTTCACCGCCATTTTTTTAAAAGGTCAAAGATTATCTCATTTCCACAACTCCTGCATCAAAATATTCTACTAGTTGCCCAGTGGAAAATACCACATGAGGGGGTGTTACGTGCATTTATGTCGGCTTTTGATATTTACCATAATTACCATAGACACAAGACGCCCATTTCAATTTGAACGACGTTAATACGCTGCTAAGCTTTCCAGTTAAAAGATCTAAAAATTCGGGATAATTTACTTCATGACTTTTCATAGATGCATTTTTTTTATACTTTATTTTTGTAGTTTCAACACATATATACAAAAAGTATACTTAACAAAAACAAACAACAAACACACACAAAAAAACAACAATCTGGATTACCTTAACATTACAATTTTAGTGAATGAGATCAACTTCATCAAAAAATCATCAACTTCAGAACTCTTCTTGTCGTTTAGATGTAAATACAGTCCATTTTCCCCAATTATTTGCGCATTGTTCCTCTTGAACTCTTATCTTATGAGTCAACCATTCCATTACACTTATTTCAGACACTAGTTTCAGCCATTCATCTAGTGTTGGAGGGTACGGCTTGTACCATCTTTTCGTAATGGCCTTTTTACATGCTGCTAACAAAATTTTAAACAGGTATCGGTCTTCTCTTGACTTTTCATAGATGCATTTTTAATATGATGGCTGATACTTAATACACATAGATAAAATCGAAGAAAACATGTCTTTTAATCTTATGCAAAGTTGCTTCTCAAGTAGGCCTAAATGATCTCATATTTAAGGATTTGTATGCTGTCCACAAGGTGGCTACAACTTTTACTTAAATTTCCATGATTTTTGCAGTTGTTGGTGATGAATGCATAAGGATTTTTAAAACAATTTCTAGGCAAATATATATATATATATATATATATATATATATATATATATATACATATATATATATATATACACTCACCAGCCACTTTATTAGGTACACCTGTCCAACTGCTCAGTTAACACTTAATTTCTAAGCAGCCAATCAAATGGCGGCAACTCAGTGCATTTAGGCATGTAGACATGGTCAAGACAATCTCCTGCAGTTCAAACCGAGCATCAGTATGGGGAGAAAGGTGATTTGAGTGACTTTGAACGTGGCATGATTGTTGGTGCCAGAAGGGCTGGTCTGAGTATTTCAGAAACTGCTAATCTACTGGGATATTCACGCACAACCATCTCTAGGGTTTACATAGAATGGTCCGAAAAAGAAAAAACATCCAGTTCTGTGGGCGAAAATGCCTTGTTGATGCCAGAGGTCAGAGGAGAATGGCCAGACTGGTTCGAGCTGATAGAAGGGCAACAGTGAATCAAATAAACACCCGTTACAACCAAGGTGGGCAGAAGAGCATCTCTGAACGCACAGTACGTCGAACTTTGAGGCAGATGGGCTACAGCAGCAGAAGACCACACCGGGTGCCACTCCTTTCAGCTAAGAACAGGAAACTGAGGCTACAATTTGCACAAGCTCATCGAAATTGGACAATAGAAGATTGGAAAAACGTTGCCTGGTCTGATGAGTCTCGATTTCTGCTGCGACATTCGGATGGTAGGGTCAGAATTTGGCGTCTACAACATGAAAGTATGGATCCATCCTGCCTTGTATCAACGGTTCAGGCTGGTGGTGGTGGTGTCATGGTGTGGGGAATATTTTCTTGGCACTCTTTGGGCCCCTTGGTACCAATTGAGCATCGTTCCAACGCCACAGCCTACCTGAGTATTGTTGCTGACCATGTCCATCCCTTTATGACCACAATGTACCCAACTTCTGATGGCTACTTTCAGCAGGATAATGCGCCATGTCATAAAGCTGGAATCATCTCAGACTGGTTTCTTGAACGTGACAATGAGTTCGCTGTACTCAAATGGCCTCCACAGTCACCAGATCTCAATCCAATAGAGCATCTTTGGGATGTGGTGGAACGGGAGATTCGCATCATGGATGTGCAGCCGACAAATCTGCGGCAACTGTGTGATGCCATCATGTCAATATGGACCAAACTCCCTGAGGAATGCTTCCAGCACCTTGTTGAATCTATGCCACGAAGAATTGAGGCAGTTCTGAAGGCAAAAGGGGTCCAACCCGTTACTACCATGGGGTACCTAATAAAGTGGCCGGTGAGTGTATATATATATATATATATATATATATATATATATATATATATATATTTTTTTTTTTTAAAGCCAACCATAACCACAAACTAACTTATCTAAATCCTAGATTTAAGAAAACAAAAAAACAAAAAATAACAGAAGTTTTCATTCCAGAATAAAATGAATGACCACATATATACATTCCTACATATTTTTCCATGACCATGGGAACGCTGGTTCTTTGATAAGAGTGAAATACACAGTTTTTTCAGAGGTGATTACCACTGTTCAAGCGCCTTATTGTATTAGTTACACAATAAAGCACACATTAAAAAAAGTTGCATTGGACCAAATGCAAATATATTCTCTTCAAATCTCCTGTCAGCTATAAAAAAAGCAGGTGTCAAACCCAGCCATCTCTGAAGCATACAAATTCAAAAACAAACGTGAAAAAAAAAAGATACAGTGTAATACAAAGACAAATGGTGTGCTTTTCTCTGGGAAAATGACATCTACTTCACTGAAAAGGACAGTGCTCGGCTCATGTTACAGAAAAGACTGCCGATAGCGACAGCACCCAAGTCTCAACACCAAAACAACTCTACGGTACAACACCCTTTAATGGAAAAGTCCCGTTATGTAATACACATGACAAACTCTGTAAAGACACCAGTGCTGGTAAAGATAACCCATTCGCCTGGGGAAGAAGCTATGCTTGGACACTTCTGAGTCTTCTTCCAGATAGCAGTGGGAAAAACAATCCAGTAGAGATATGGGTACCACCCTTCACAATTCTGGTTGCTCTTTTAAGGCACTGAACTTTGTATATGTCCTCCATAGATGGCAGTCTGGCCCAATGATGTTCTCACTCGGTAGGGTCCTCATCAGTGGCAGAACAGTTGCCAAACCAGACTGTGACGTTATTGGTCAAGATGTTCTCCACTACACGTCAGTAAAAGTGAATCATGATGATCTTGCTCTTTTTAAGCATGCCCCAGAAGTATAGACATTCTGGTTCCTGGAGGAATCCTTAGTTGGAAGATTCAAGTTCCTGGTGGTTATCATAACTATTTTCCACGCTGCTCATGCAGTGGGTGGTAGATGCATGCGCCACAGCTCAAGGCTCTCAGACTGAGAGATGATGACGAAATTATGACGTAGCCATCATTTCAAAAGTGAGAGGGACAGAATGTCAAGTGTAATACCAGTTTTCTATATGTAATACCAAAAATTTTATATTTTTGTAAAACCATTTTGTTGACAGATTTTTGCTTAATATGCTATTTATTTTTAAAGCAATAAAACAGAAATAAAGAAAGTTGTCCAGTACTTTATATTGCACATGCATGGTTTTTCCTGGCTTAAAATGGGCGGCAATGGTAAAATCCTGATCATGTATTTTAATAAGATACAATTTTTTTTTACATGTTCAAGATAAATTCATTAATCTGGTGAACTTTGAGTCCCCCGAATCCACTGTTAAAAATAAATAATGCTCAAACATATGATATTCTCTGATTATCGCATTACAATTATTCAAATGATCAGTGTTAAGCATAATATGGTTAAATATCACACTGAAGCTAATTTAAAAGGAACAATTACTTAAAATAAAAGTTCTTATTTAGGCAAAATTACATTTTCTTACAAGCACTATGCAGTTTTTTTTTTAACTTAACTGAATAGCTTCGGAGTCATTTCAATGGTTATATGACTTTTTCCATACTACTGAACAGATACTGGTATACAGGGGGAGCGGATCAGACCTTGAGTGCAGAGACATCTCTGCGTGAGTGATATTTAGACAGTACAAGTACTCCACAGTGACTCTAGGGGTCACAGTTTGACAAAAACGGAAATCCTGCATAGTGCTGCTTTAAGATCCTCTGTATTAATGCCAACATTTCTAAGCTTCCTAAATAGACTTAAAACGCTGTCTAGTTTTCTTGTGTGGTCCACATTCTCCTGAAACGAAAGCTTGTCATTAATGATTGTACCTAGATATTTAAAATTTGAGACTTGCTTTATCTTTTCTATCTTTTATAACTTGTTCATATGGGGGGCCAGCTGTGCCTTTCCTGTTTTGATTACCACAGCATAGTTCCTTTGTCTTCTCTATGTTCAACCGTAGATGACTGTTGTCAAAGACGTTCAATACACTCAAAATAGGTAGAACAATTCTTATCTGTTTGGCAAGAGATTAAACCAAATTATCAGCGTATTTGATCAGGGTGAGTTCTGGCATTAGGTCATTTAGGTACTGGGATAACAATAGTGTTTTTCCATACCACTGACACAAAACCAGCATCTAAAAAGATCTGAAACAGCCTAGTACAAACATGGCCAAGTTGCACTGTGCATTATTTTAAAACAATTACTTACCCAGAGGCCATCTGGACCCATTCCACAGCGATGACCTCCCCTACCTCTATTTTTTACCACTATTTTTTTTTACCTCAAAGCTTCAGATTCGGTCATAGTGACATTATACTCAATGCCAACATTGTTATCAAATCTTGAATAAAAAGCATTTAAATTATTTACAAAGCTAAGGGGGACATCATCAGACAGTTGTGCCCGTTTCTTTTGTTTGCCCATCAGTGCGTTTAATCCTTTCCATGCATCTCTAACATTACCCGTTTTGAATTTATTTTCGATTTTACCTTTATACTGTAATTGTGCCTCGTTTTTAATTTCTTTATTTAATTCTTTACCCCGTCTGTTTCATTACTTTAAAAAAAGCCATTCTTTTCTCATTTAGAGATCTTTGTTAAATCCAGGGTTTGTTGTTTGGAAATACTCGAACATTTCATGTTTGAATCACCGCATCTGTACAAAAATTAATGTAACTGGTAATCGTATTCATTTAGAGACTCATAATCATCATTCCAATCTGTACCCTCAAAGCAATCTCTTAGGTTTTCAATCGAGTCTGTAGTCCACGACTGCACCTGCTGAATGACCTTTTTAGTATCTGTCGATATTTTGCAAGTAGATGGATTTCATTATGGTCTGAGCGTTCTGATGGTGGATTTGACCTCGGTACATAAGCACCACCCACATTACAAAACATTTGTCCAAGGTTTTACTCATAGGGCAGGTTATGTACTGTTCCAGATTAGGCAGAAATGCAGATAATTCCAGGGCTGCCAACTCTCACGCATTGAGCGTGAGACTGAGCTAATTCCCACGCTCTCACGCCACACCCCCGATTTCTCACGCTAAAGTGTTAACCCAGTCGGCAAAACACCTGAAAGATAAGTTTGTCTATAAATCCACCAGTCGAGCCACTCGTGATCGACTGAGTTTTACCGCAAATTAGTTAAAATATCCTCTAATCTAGTCCTAGAGATGATCGTGCATAAGAGACAGATGTTGAGCTCCTAACGGCGCGGACGCAAAACCAGGACTGGAGTCAAAGCCAATTCCTCTCTGCACTCTAAGCATTCTGTTAACACTCCAATTACATCCACTACGGGTTTTCCAGTCTCACTCACAGGAAAAACTGCTCCGTGTTCGCATGAGCAAAGTGCACACGTTTCTCTAAAACACCCAGCACAAACAGAATGCCTATTCTTAAAGTCTTGTGCTGTTTTATGAAGGCAAAAAGCAATATCATGGATTTCGTTTTTTAGTTCATTGGCAAAATATAACGCTAGAGACCTTCATGTTAGTTTATACATTTTACATCTCATATGTTCGGCAAAAGGCGGATTCGAACTCGGTTCCGAGCGCATCAATCTCTTTCATGAACTTACACGATCTACAATCTTCGCCACTGTAGCTGTTCCGTGGCGGGCGTGTTTTTGCTATAAAGACAGGCACTAAAGGTGGCTTTAGTGCAAATATAGGCTTTGCTCCATTTAGCAAAATCCCCCGAAAATGGATGGGGATGTCGTTTCCTGGATGTCGGCGAGGTTTAGTCTGGGAATCCCTTTATTTGTTTTGTCTTTCGTTTGTTTAGGGGAAACCTACGTAAGCAGTGGCGGATATAAAATGTTATTTGCAAAGGGGTGGCAAGAGGTCTTGGCAGGGTGCCAAGGGTAGAGAATACATGGCAATCCCTATGTGAATTGCTTTAACAAAACAAACATAAAAACACCTTAAAACTATAGTAGTTATGTTTAATCATGCACTACAAAGGAACAACAAGAATAAGCCCATAGTGTTCAAACATAAACAAAACATCCATCTTTTAAAAAGTAAAATATAAAAAGCTCAATTTAAATATAACGTATAAGAATTGTGTCCAAGTTGCAGTGGACTACAAGTATAAAACAGCAGACAATACTAAAGTTCTTCTTATAATTAAAGCTGCAAGCAGCATTTATCGGTGTTCAAGCAGTTCAGGCCTTTAAGGCCTTTAAGCACAAAATCATCAAAAGGCATTCAATTTTATTTAATATACATTTATCCACTGACACAATAGATGGAAAACACCATACAGCTAATACAGGCAATTTACCATTGAAATACATGGTTTTAAAGCTTTTTAACAGTTATAGCGCCACCTATGGTCCGATTTCCATGAAACTATGTATGCTTCTTCTACATGTTATGACACATATGCTCATCAATTTTTGTGAAGTTCTGAGTTTTCCTTTAGGATTTATAGGCTTTTGGGTGCATTTTGCCACGCCACTTTTGTAATCGACCCTGTTAAAGCAAAACAAATGCAAAATTTCAACTTTTTTTTGATAATTATTGATCTAGAGAGTGCAGAGAATAGGCCTAGAGGACAGGACAAAAACCGACATAATTTTTTTTCCTGGGCTGAGTGGGCTCACTGGGTTTCACCAATTTACCATTGAAATACATGGTTTTAAAGCCTTTTAACAGTTATAGCGCCACCTATGGTCCGACTCCTCCATGAAACTATGTATGCTTCTTCTACATGTTATGATACAAATGCTAATCAATTTTTGTGAAGTTCTGAGTTTTCCTTTAGGATTTATAGGCTTTTGGGTGCATTTTTCACTTCGTGCTTGAACACCTAAGAGACCTTTTTGACGATTATAGCGCCACCTATGATCCGATCCTCATCGAAACTTTGCATGCTTCCCAACCATGTTAGGACACATATGCTCATCGATTTTTGTGAAGTTGTGACTTTGTTGGGGGGAATTTACTCGCTTTTGACTGAATTTTGCCCCTGACCACTATCTACCCTGTTGACCCTGTTGTGGCCAACCAAATGCAAAATGTCAACTTTTTTTCGATAATTATTGATCTAGACAGAGAATAGGCCTAGACTGGTTTGGTTACGATGTGGGTAAAAAACCAGGACTAATTCCCGAAAGTAGGTTTTGGACAACATGCGACATAACTTTTCAGTGGCCTTAAATGCAAATCCGAGATATACATCTTGTCCGTCTTGAGCATTCCACATTGAAGCTAAGTCAAACGGTCTAGGAGTTATGGGCAATTTAGTACTTTTGGTTGCTGTAGCACCACCTATGGGCCAATCGGGCTCATACTCTGATAGGTTCTCCGCAATTTGAGGCCCTATCATCTGACAAAGTTTCAGAGCTCCAGCCCTTACGGTTTGGGCTGCACGATGCGTTTTAGGGGATTTTTTTTTCTTTCTAGCAAATACAATAGGTTTTCAGCGTGCTTGAACACCTAATTAAAAACATATAATTACTGTCCACAAATGACCCACCTCTCCAGGTTTACTGCCTTCATTTACACTCTTTCTCCTGTGGACTACTTTGATTTTTTTTTGTGCAAAAAAGATGGCAATATCCCCACTCTAAGCCTTCTATTTCATAGGTAGATCTGCCCCTGTGCTTAAGGGAATTAACCACGTGTAATCCAAGCGGCAACATTCTAATCTGAAACATGAAGCCTACCCGGAAGTGCGAAAAACTACTGGGTTTTGGTGCATAAGTATTAATTACCCACCGTAACTCCTGAAGACTAGGATTGAGTTATGTAGATCGTGTCAGGCACTTTAGAGGGACGCTCAACATATGAGCTTACTTGTCAATCTTTGTTGCGGCATAATTAGGTCAATACTATCTATTCTTTTGTTTACCGGGGACTGATTGCTGTTTGTGCATTGGTCAGATCGCTATTCCTTTGGAGGAATTTTTGGATCAGTGTTCAAAGGATCAGTTGTTAAAAATAGCTGTTCATTATAAAATCAGCGTAGGAGACAGGGGGTTAAAGGAAAATCTTAGATCTTAGAAGGGCACATTTGTATGATATGGGTGTTTTAAAGGTCCTATATGTAACTTTTTTTACATAGTTTCTTACACCTAAATTTAGTAAGACGGATGTTGATGTATTCTTTTCTTTGGATGTGACGCCCAGGGGCCTTTGCCAGGGCATTTGTGTGTGCGTCTCCGTGCGTCTCCGTTTTCTCTGTTTAAATTAACCTGGCATTTTGTTTATCCAGACACATTCGCACATTCCGTGATTTGTTATGTTGGTTAAACTCAATTACATTTGTTAATAAAAAACTGGTTATCCCTTACACGTACATTTCTTCTTTTTGTTGTGGCCTTTGAGCAGGGCCATAACAATCCTCTAAAAAGTATAATTATAGGCCTATAATTATATAGGCCTATAATAATTACATTGTGTGAAATTCATTTCACACAAAATGTCTAGTTAGTTGGCTGTGGTGAGCAGACGATAAAAGAGAGAGGGACGTGAAGGACGGCGCGGCACGCCGAAGCCGCGCGGCGTGAGTGATGAGAGCTGGTAAGTCCCGCCCCTTGCGCTGACCCCGCTGGACCTCTAGGTTGAAAAACCGTCAATGCAAGTGAATGAGAGAAAATAATTATTTTCTGATCCCGTTTGAATTTTGCAATGAATGTAACATATGTTGTCTGTAAATTTTTTATATAATGTTTAGTGTAAAGAATGCTACAATTTAGCGGGTAGAATTTTCAGTACGGTTTGACTTTGTGTGAGAGCACTTTGTGGACTACAAATCGTTCGCAATGTTTGATATACATCACCCCCACTAGCACGCGGATCCCGCTAAACATGCCTGTGTCTTTGGTGCACTTCACCGCCTTCTTTCAGGGAGAGGACAAACTAGTTGAGCGTGGTGAAAAAAAAACGTGATTTGTGGAGGAAAAATGTGTTATGCGGCGACGTCACATATGGGACGTGTAGTCTTTCTCATTATGTCTATTCCACAACTGCTAGCCAAAGAATCATACAATATACTGTCAAACTCGTTACATGAGAAATTATATAAAAAATTCACAGACAACATATGTTACATTCATGGCACAATTCAAACGGGATCAGAAAATAATTATTTTCTCTCATTCACTTGCATTGACGCTTTTTCAACCTAGAGGTCCACTTGGAGTTTTACGGATGGGCGGGACTTACCAGCTCTATTGAGAATGAGGAGTTGACGTCATTGTACAAAGCCCCTCCCCTCTCCGCCATGTTAGGTTGGATTCCCACGGCAAAACCGTATTGTTTACGTGTGTTTTTAGCTCGCTAGTAGCGACTGTTTTACCATGCCTGGAAGTCACTGCTGCGTTAAAAACTCGTACAGTAACTCACACAAGACGTATGGAAAATATAGGAACAATGGAATACAGTTTTTTAGGTGATCGAAATGGACACAGCATCAGGGAGAGTCTTTGACGAGGAGACGCTGGATTGCACGGTTGGCTGATGCATTTCAGTATACGATTTTCACTGTTTGCCGTGCCTTAACGAACATACGCAAAAGTGTTGTTCGAGTGCCTTGTTCATTACTTTTTATTTATTTGAAACAACTTGATATGGCTTAACAATATTTATTGAGAACTGAAATATATGTGTATTTGGACAATATAAGTTTCATGGACAACATAAGTAATAATAATAAAATATTAATACTGTTATTAGTGCAAAAGAACAAATATCTTGATGCTGCTTCTCCAAACACAGCTGTTTTGCGCTTAGTGTGAGTTTGTTCCTGTAAGGTCCCTTTTCTTTCACCTTATCTTTTTGCATTGCTTTACTTTCTTCCTTTTTCTTCGTATTCTTAGATCCGTCTCTGTCCTGCCGAAATGAAAAATGCGCGAAAATAATAAATGCGCGAAAATGAAAGAGCTCTGGAATGTTTAGTAGTGTCTCTGTGGGGTTCTAACATAGGGTTCTAAAGGCGTTGCCGTTGGTAACCGATAGCGTCTCCTACCATGATGGCCGACCGACTCAGACCCCGCCCAAATCGGCACGTGACTCCTCATTCTCAATAACAGACACCGGTGAGGTGTGCGCGGTCTCGCGTCTCTCACGGAGGAGCAAAAGCATAAAATGAGGAGCGACGACGGCAGATGGAGAGACAACAGGCCTGATTTTATGTTGTTTTGTTTCTGTTGTGTGTAACGTTACAGCAGTCGTCAATGAGTGGCTAATACTTTCATTTTGTATTTTGTTAATTATACTATTAAAATGTTTTAAATGTTCACCGGTTTCCGCCTCCTTCTTCCCACAACAACAAACCCCGTTAACATTACATTGGAAAACTCATTGTTGAAATTTAAACGAAAGGAAGACTGTTGAAAGGATTTTTGATCCTAGATCTGTGGGAGACCATAGCCCTGTGATAATACATGGTAATATTATTGAACAGGTTTCTTCATATAAATACTGACAATTTACTATGCTGGTCTTCTCACATCGACAATCTTTGTTCCAGATCGCAGCAGAGGCTATAATTTCTGCGAAGGCTAAAAATGTTTGGAGTAAACCAGAGGATGTTGTTTCTATTTAATCAGTCCATGTTTGAAAGCTTAATTAGAGACTGTACTGCATGGTACGGAAATCTGACTGTTCAGTCTAAATCTAAACTAGAACGCCTGATGCATTCAGCTGTAAAATACTGTAGATTCCTGTAAATGCCTCAGAAGCTCCCCGCTGCGGTGTAAATGTTGGCCTGGCACCATGCCACCGAGCTTCCGTTAGTTGAAATCACAACTTTTCTAAGCTTTAAACCACTTCAGTTTTTTGCTGATATAGTACATTTAATGGAAAAATGACTGTGAAGTTCTAAGGTGTTCAGAATGGGTTTGGAGTTTATATTTTTTTTAAAAGAAAAGCAACAGCTGTGTTTTTACAGCTGTTGCTTTTTTAATTTCCCAAAGATTTCAGTGAACAATTCTCAAATAAAACCATTTTTTCTTAGGTCAGTGGGTCAATACAAATGTCATTTTGAAATCTGATAAAATTTCGGAACATTTAATCTTATGACAGGTTTGTTTACATCCACGCCCTGCAGTAAATATGTCAGAGCCCTAAACACTACACTGAAAAAAATGATTTTTGCTGCTTGTTCAAATTGCTTAATTAAAATTAGCTAAAGCAACATAATTGCTTTACATTTTGTCCAAACTTAATTTGATTGTGTCCAATCCACTTAAATTATGTACAATTTAAGTTTACTTAATCCATTTGTGTTGGATAACATGAATGATTTGTGTTGCATTAACTGAAACTGGGCGGTGCATGTTAATTCCCAGCATGCTTTGCATATGTCTGAATTAGGAGAGAATAAATGTTGAAATTAAGTGTTATTTTATGTTTTTGAGAAAATAAGAAAAAGTTAGTGTGTAATTGTGTTAAATGTTCAATTACATTGGAATTATTAGAACCATTTAAATTACAGTTACCATTGTGGAGAAGAGTGGATCATTTGGTTAGGCTGTGGACCGATTCAACTATGCTTATCTGCTTTTTGCTGATAGTGTATGTACTTTAGCATTCAGTATGCTAACAAGTGCTATTGGTAGCTAACTGCAGGCTATATACTAGAAATTGAGTTGTGCGACACTAAAATATATTAAATCTTAATTGGATAAATGAATATGAATTTGAATACCTGAAACAGCCAATCAGGGAGCCTTTTAAAATCAATATGAGACTACTTAATTGGATAACTTAAAAAGACTTAATTCCATGTTGTTGAATATACATGAATAAATTCTGTTTGTGTAACTTAATTGGTTCATGTGGGACCGATATACACTATCAAATCATGTAAATCCAACACACTTTTTTTTTCAGTGTACATCTTTTGCATTTCATGGAAAGCTGTACTTTCTGAGAAGTGTGGATTACCGGTCCGCACTCTTCAAAACCCTCCTTTGTGTTCTGTTGCCACGCCACCACAGCCAGACGTTACTCATTTTGAGCCCTATAACTAGAGATCTAATTTACCCTCCTAAAGCCTGCCAGACGCAGCTGAGTTGCCAATTTCATTAGTTTGCTGACGTTTGAGTATACATTTTCTGAAAAATTTTTAAATAATCTGTTTTTAAAAGATCATAAGATACATAATTAATAGGATGGTTCACCCAAAATAAAAATCATACCATCATTTAATTACACATATGCTTGGATCTGACAAAAACAAGCATGTGGTTTGATGGTCCATTGGCAGCACTTTTGCCAAGCAGAGGTTCTGGGTTCTGCACTCATATACCGTAAATCCTCAAATAAAAGCGGGGGCCTTTATTTACCTAAACTGCGGAAAGTAGGGGTGTAACGATACACAAAACTGACGGTTTAGTTTTCCCACGGTTTTGACATCTCGGTTCGGTTCGATTCGGTTCGGTTTTGAAAGCTAAAATGGTTTTTTTTTCTTTCTTTTTTTACCAGTGGTTTAATGAAAAAAAAGGGTCTTTGTCTTTAAATTAATTCAATTACAATTTAACATTTCACAAGGATTTAAAAAAATCTGCTATGCTGTAAACTATATAGGGAGCCACACATTACTATAACATTAAAGGTTGTAGACTTTTAACCTAAATTCAGATGCTATTTATTTTTTAGATATAATAATCAACACACAACACATTGTATGAAAACATGTAAACTGAACATAAGGCAGTTTTTGCATTAACTTGTGTTTTTACTCTTATTTGTTGTTGAAATATAATAATTTACACAGTTGTAATTTTCATGAAAGACATTAAACATACATTAAATAATCAAGATATCATAAACAGGTTAAGCAAAATATAATATACATAGTGCATTTCTTCAGTGCAAGAGTTCATTTATAGGAAGTTGTGGACACTGAATCACTTGCCTGTTGAGGTAAATATAATGCTAGGACAAGCTAAGCTATGCTGTTTTATTGACGTCTTTCCGCGGCTAAAACACTGATTGAGCGATTACACAAGTTATGATGCCTTTCAGTAAGTATACTGTATCTTTCAACATACCTTCAGGTGTCTTTTCTGTAACTGAGGAAGAGATGGTCGCGTTTTACTCGCGCGTCGCGCTGCCGCTTGAAATGAGGAGCCTATAGTAAGCCCACAGCGATCTGTCACGCCACATCAAAGAGCGCCAAAACGCCATTTATTGTTTTATTTTCGTGATCAAATAGACACAATTGGAAAGATTACACCTTGCTTGTTATCGAAAGTAACAAAACACAGAGCTTGTTATTTGGTGTTAATGGTGGTTAGGCTACAAAACTGAATTCGTTGTGTACATAAGACATGAAGTCCATTGAGCCGGGCTGGGCGGGGCCGGGGTAGCAGGGGGCGGGGCGGGGCGTGTTCGGTACGCAATGACAGTATCGCGATTCGAATCGTGAGTTCAGTATCGCGGTTTTCGGTTCGGTTCGAAAATCGTTACACCCCTAGCGGAAAGTACCAGGCTTTTATTTAAAGCAGGCTTTTATTAGAGGCAGGCCTTTATTTTGAAAAAAAGACAGTTATACTAGCAGCACTAAATTATATCTGTGTTACTGTAAGACTTAAATGTAGCACATTATATTAAAAAGATTAATCCTGATGCTATATTTGAATATTTCACTGTTAATTCATCAGTATATTGTGTTAAAGTGGATGTTGTTGGAAGGACTTTAATTATGACAGGGGTACAGAGAGGAGAAGGGGAGAGCAGAAGAGAAGGAGTTAATAAAGTGAGAAAAAGAGTTTGTCCGTGTCCGAGGGTTTATTTGATATATTACTAAAGTTATCTTTTTGTAAAGCCCCACAATCAAGTATTACACTACATCTATTTCTACCATCCATTGGCTGTACGTTACGATGCATAGACATATGTCTATGGTTACGATGAAGTTACTGTTTGGTAGGCAGTCTGCATTTGCCAAGTTTCAGAAACCTTTGTTTGGCAGTTTCCTGTTCCTTCCTAGCTCATTTATTATGCAACTGTTGATGTGATTGTGTTCTTTTTCTTTTTCATGTTTTGGGGACCGTTATCCCAATTAAACCAGTCAAATGGCCGTGATCAGACTGACGCTTTGCTGATCTGCATAAGAAAGGGCTAAGGGAAAACCTAAAAGAAGGGAACAAAAAACGAAACGGCATGCATGCAGTCTCTAAATAAAAGCAGATGCTGGCATCACGCATTACTCAAACATACAGCATGTGCAAGTTGCATGCATGCAATGTAAAATAGAATGAGTTGTGGTAAAAAAATTGCTGACAACAGCTTAGCCTTGGTGAGAAGAAGTGCAAATGCAGGGTTGGCCTTGAGCACATCCTCTGCAGGAAAAGTCTCTTATATTATCAGTCAAGACAATTCTGACAACATTCAAGTCTGCTTTAAAAATGACCAGAAAAAAAAATCAGGACTGTGTATGTGCCATTGTTCGCTACGGTAAATGTGATTTTTACATGTTGCTGGATCTATTTCTGGACAACTTAAGATTTGAGTGACAAGTTTACAGTTGAGGTCAAGTTTAAATATGTAATACACAACGGGGTTATTGTAGCACACTGTTACAAACAAGCCGCCAAGTGTATAATGATAATCAAATGTAAACAGGGAGACACAACTTTTCAGGTTTGAGTAGTTATTTATACATTTAACTTTGTTGGACTTTCACAAACAATGTTGGAATTTAAAGAGTTTAAAATTTAGTGTACTATGAATGATAACTTGTTTATTTATTAAAAATATGGCCTGTTTTTAATGCAATAAACCCTTTAAAAATTATTTTAAGCTCATTTGTATTATTATTACTATTATTATTAATAATAATATTTTTTTAGACAGGAACGTGTTTTACGTGGCAAATCTCACAGCACTTTAAGAATGCAGGGTTATTTTAACCCAAATTTGGGTCAAATATGGACAAACCCTGTACAAACTGTTGGGTTAAAAATGAAAGATTTAACCCAACGGCTGGCTTTGTCCAAATTTTAGCCATATTTGGGTTGAAACAACCCTGCATTTTAACCACCGTTGATGTTTGTACCAGACTGATGCTGTCATCTAAGCCACAATTCTGAACTGTGAGGTCTTATTCTCAGCTGAAATATACATTAACAATTACTTTCATTTACAGGCAGTTTAAAAGATTCACTCTAAAGTTGTGTCAGGGAGCGCGGGGCACAACCAGGGTTTAATGTAACACGGACCTTTTACATAGTTAGTCGGGGTCATGCAGGTTGTGTTTCTGCACTTTTTCTCTCGCTCTACCACAAATTTGTGGAAAGTTTTGATATTTCGTGAAGTTACTGGACAAAGAGTGTTTTGACACCATGCAAGTAATTTTTTTCATCAAACTGTGGGGTTTTTTCCGGTTTCTGAGCTTCCAGTGTACTTCCAGTGTATGTTTCCAAATGTAACTTTATATTGCCTTATTGGCTCAAACACAGGACTGTTTTGAAACATTTCAGCATTTCCTAGCAACTGTTAGCTAGACTTAAATTATGTAATACACAGAGGGGTTGTTGTAGCACACTGTTACAAACAAGCCTCTAAGTGTATAATGATAATCAAATGTAAACAGGGAGACACACAACTTTTCAGGTTTGAGTAGTTATTTATACATTTAACTTTCTTGGACTTTCACAAACAATGTTGAAATTTAAAAAGTTTGAAATGTAGTGTACTAAGAATGATAACTTGTTTATTTATTAAAAATATGGCCTGTTTTTAATGCAATAAACCCTTTAAAAATGTATTTTAAGCTCATTTGTATTATTATAATTATTATTATTAATAATAATAATTTTACATGCAGCTGCCACACACAAATCTAATTTAATTGCAATTACAATATTTTATGATTTTATTTATTATTATTTATTGCACAACTGTGCAGCCCTTTCCTATGTCTCTATCCATGATATTGATCCATAATAGAAGAATGGTTGCATAAGGGATGGATGTATGGATATCTATCTATACAAATGCACAAACGATATCAAACTATACAAATAAAATAGTACTGAATAGGGATGCACCGTTATGACAATTTTGGCCGATACCGATAACCGATAATTCTTTATATTTGAAAGCCGATAACCGATATATTAGCCGATAAATGTAAATCCAAATTTTTGAGCGCCTGATTATTAAAAAAAGTCTCCTCATTAAAAGCCAAGATACAAACACAATTATGATGTTCTTATTTTAATGTTGTGTAGCCGATATGACAGACTTGCGCTGCACAGTTTTCACCTTAACTCGATTTTCCATTTTTTAAAGTGATTTCAATAGCAATTTAGAAGCATCGTGTTGAACAGTGCGCATCTAAAGTGCCTCAGCTGAAGGAAATAATACATTATTTATCGGCTTTTAGATATCGGCTAAATGTTCTTGTTGGGCCGATAACGATAACATTAAAAATGATCATATATCGGCCGATACCGATAATGTGGCCGATATATCAGTACATCCCTAGTACTGAATTGTGTGTAACTCACAAGTGTTACAACTAACCCCTCTATCTGTTACATTAACCCCACATATGGGGTAAGTTGTAACATTTGCACTTCTGTCACTTTCAGTGCAACTGTACAGAAATGGTCCTAGAATAAAACGTTAAGTGTTCATTTGTAGCAGAGATGTGTGTGCTGCTTGTGTAAGAAATGAAGTTGAATCTAACTTAATTTTTTTTAAATTAGTTTTGCCCAAACCAAAATGTGTTAGGCTGTGCCCTACTACTGTAATGGAAAAATGTGATTTTTATTGATTTTACCAGACATGTCAGAAAAGCTTGTATGTATACGTGCAGTGAAACAGGATGGGATAGCTGAAGAGGGACCTTCTGACCTCAGAGTTCTGACACTGGGACCAAGATATTTAGATGCACCCTGACCTAAGTAGTGATGAATAGGAACATGGAATGTCTGTATGACGTCTGACGTCATCTCGCAAGAGAATATAAATTTGACTCAGTGTCTCTTACACAGTGATGTTCAAGACATTTTTGCCACAACATTATTCACTCACCCTCATGTCAAAATGCTGAAAGAACTTTCTTTCTTCCTCCAAATGCATTAATCATGCAACGTCTCATATTTAAAACTAAAACATTAGCAGGGACAGATAGATTCTGTTTTCCTATAGACAGAAGTTTAATTGTCAAAAGCATGCACGGTGAAGCCCATGCCCACTAAACAAAGACAGATGTCTAGCACATGGCTAATGCATTCTGAATTACAAAACAAGGTATTCTACTGGGTGTTAACTGAACTTTTGCAGAACTTTTGCAGTCTATGGTGCAGAAACATTCACCCTCTCTTGAGAACATAAACACACACTCCACAAATGTCTGCCACCTGTTTTTAAAATAGCAAACTACATTTAGCCTAAGTTGTGCACCATTGGCATTACATATTTAAAACAGTAATATCCTACAGTAAACCTAATCTAATATAAACAAAATAGCATTTGAAAGCATGTTTGGTGATTGATTTTCAAAATAAAATGACAGAAGAGCCATAATTTATCAATTTGCAATAAGAATATTTTCATTCTCCTAAGGCGTACTAAGACTCTTATTTTAAAATAGTGATGAAAATCAAAAAATCATGAAAGAATGGAAAAAACGTTAGATGGTTTTCATGCCAGTAGTTCAAAAGATAACATCCATTTATTTGTTTTAAAAAAAGGTCTGAAAATGTTTTAAATATAAAGAAAAAAATCATTCACCATTTGTGATGTGGCAGTGAGCTATAACGCACATGCCTGTTATATTTATGTGATTATTAAGGTTGAATTCGTATCAATATATGCCAAACTTCCCTTACTAATTCTGAATAGGATGCCTACTTCATAAATTGTATGAGAAATTGTGGAAATAATGGTTCAGATCACTCAAAACACATGGAAATGGAGGCGCCCTTATATGGGCAATAATGCAGTGTGACCTAGTGAAAGTTTGGTACTGCGCCTCCAGGTTTTAAAAATATATATTTCATATAAAATATGAATAATTCAATGTTTACATTTTCATAAACTCAAACTTCTATATTTTTTGTGTTTCGCTATCTTAATTTATTCAACTTCTACACAAATCTGCCAAATGTCTTCTTTAAAACAAGACCAATCTTGCATCTCTTTTCCAAAACATTCTTGAATTACAACCATTTAAGTTTGGATTGTGCATTTTCATGCATGTATGCATATATATCTATATACACACACACATTTGTGTACATGACGAATAAAATCTTAATTTGAATATAAAAAAGGATCAACATTTTAACTGAAAACCACCTTAATTCCTACCAATTCAAATATACATCAAGTTAATGAACTGTGAACTAACATGAACATTTTTATTAGCCTAAAAAACATTAATAAAGGCTCTAATTGGAATATCTTTGGAAAACATGAAGATACGTTCGTAACTTTGTGAATCTTTACCGAACTCAAGGCAACATAACATAGGCTACATCTAGCTCGGCCAACTCCGCAAACACTCTGGCGAAAACAGTGTTGCCAGATTGGAAATATCCAAGTATTCGTTTGGGTCACATGACGTCACGTAGCTTTGCACTGCCATCTTGATGACTCTATAATCCCTGCAATATGTTACAACAGCTGAATGAGGAACCCCAAACTCAACTGGTATTTTCTTCTATGCCAAAAGAAAAGACGATGAAAGAAGTGGTTATTGTATCAAGTCTCATCTTACGTGCGCACACACCAAACCCCTATAAGCGTGCAGCCATAGACCCCTATAAAGCCCGCGAGTAATGAATTGAGCACTGTTTCGAGTCTGAATGACAAACTCATCTTTCAGGCATTTAACCGACCAAGTTGACACTTCAGTGTGACAATTTAGGGGTGTGGTGTGAAAGCGTGAGAAAGAATTGGCTCAATTGCGTGTCTCACGGCTGAATACATGAGAGTTGGCTGCCCTTTCTCTCTCTTTCAAATGGCGTCACATATTGGGCAAGATCGTTCGTCAATATGGCGCCTTTCTATTTCTAGTGACATAGGTGGCATCTATGAATCGTACCAGAAGATTTGGAAGAAAATTGTTGTACACGAGCCAAACGGTTGACTGGATCGTTGATTGTGGATTGCTCTCTCCCTCTCTGCTCTCTCACCTTCACTTTCTCCTCACAATCATGACGTACATCCATAGACAATAAAAGAAATGGACACAGTGGCTGTGTCCGAAATCTCCACTCAAACCACTACTTCTACATAGGGGGTAGAGAGTAGAGCACTATATAGTGAGCTCACCAGCATAATAGAAACACCACTTTCACACACTACTCGATCGTCTCTCTGCGCCGTTGGTTACGCCATTGCTGTCGCACTATTTAAACGTGTGCGTGCTTACAAACAATTTATACATGTCTGACAAGATTGTAAAACTACTACTTCTCATAAGTTAAACGAGGCTGAACATAACTTTACGTTTGTTTGACAAATTTGTATTGTCGCGCTGCTCCCCTTGTTGTCCGCCCGCCATTTTTACGATCAGCGCAATGCATGATGGTATGTAGAGCTTGGGTTAGTGACCATCGGTTGTACACTACTTTTCAAAATGCATTCTGGGATACATTGAGTGGACTATATAGGGTATAATAATCATTCACTATACATTCGGACAGCACTACAAAATGGCGAGCTCACTATATAGTCCACTATATAGTGAGTAGTGGGAAGATTTCAGACACAGCCAGTGACCCTGTATCTATACAGTAATTGCTCTGTGTGACAGAGACTCGCGTGTTATGACGCAATCGTTAGCCTATTTTTACAAAAACTGCTTCAGGGCCATAATGTAAAATACAAGGTAATGGAGCCTTTTATACATTGTCGTACTTCTTTAGCAATAAACAATGGACAGATGTAGTTTTAACACCACAGATGTAAAGTTATTCGCTGTATGAGTATCAATGAGTATGGAAGCACTATGAATACAATGACCTCCGATTGAAACGTCACAAAATTCTGAAATGATCGTACATCATGGGATATTTTTTTCATTTTTCAGGTCAAAATTATCGTACAATACGATAATTATCGTACGTCTGGCAATACTGGGCGAAAAACACATATCTTCAGTAGCCTAAACGGTCAAAAGTTTAGGGTCGGTAAGATTTTTTATGTTTTTAAAAGAAGTCTCTTCTGCTCACCAAGGCTGCAATTTTTTGATAAAAAATACACAAAAAACACAGTAATATTGTGAAATATTATGACAATTTAAATTGACTTTTTTTATGTTAATATATATTAAAATGTAATTTATTCCTCTAAAAAAAGCTGAATTTTCAGCATCATTACTCCAGTCTTCAGTGTCACATGATCCTTCACAAATCACTCTAATATGATGATTTTATGCTCCAAAAACATGTATGATTATTATCCATGTTGAAATCAGTTTTTTACATTTTTATTTCAGGATTCTTTGATGAATAGAAAGTTTAAAGAACAGCATTTATTTAATTAGAATCTTTTCTAACATTATAAATGTCTTTACTGTAACTTTTGATCAATGTAACTCATCCTTGATGAATAGAAGTATTGATTTCTTATTTATTTCCCCCAAAAATAAAATACAAATTCTTACTGACCCCAAACTTTTTAAAAGGTAGTGTTTAATGTAATAAAAGCTTTCCATTTCAGATAAAAGCTGTTCTTTTGAACTTTCTATTCATCAAAGAATCCTGAAATAAAAATGTAAAAAACTGTTTTCAACATGGATAATAATCATACATGTTTTTGGAGCATAAAATCATCATATTAGAGTGATTTGTGACGGATCATGTGACACTGAAGACTGGAGTAATGATGCTGAAAATTCAGCTTTTTTCAGAGGAATAAATTACATTTTAATATATATTAACAAAAAAAGGCATTTTTAATTATCATTTTTTGTCCCAGTGTTAAGAAATTTTAACATAGTATCATCATGATATTAGTGTAGATGGGCCAAAATAAAACCATTAAATATCAAGTAACTAAGTGATACTTGGTGCCACAGCGACATCTGACCCAAGAAGTATTGCTATACCACGATACTCAATATGTTGTCCCACGGAATCATTTTTCCCTGTTGCACCTACACAAAATCTGAGGGTTCTCCACCTGCCAAATCCCACTTCAGTTCAGTATATATCTGTATTAGTAAATATTGATTAGTAGCCTATTAGTTAATCCATTTACTACTGTTAACTACTGTTAGCTAGTGAATAAAGAAGTCTAAAAATGCACTTCTTTCTAAGTTTTCACAGTGGTGTTTACTCTTTATCATCAGTCTTTATGAAAGCATGAAAATCATGAATAAAAACACGTTTTGAAAGTTTTCTCTCCCGCACTCCACCTGCATGTGCCCTCAGCATCACACATGCTGTTTATGGAAACTCGAAACTGTTTGAGATATGAAGAGTTCAGATGCAAAAGCCTCGAAGTGCCATTTGAAATTTTCTTCAAAAATTACCATTTTTATCAAGCTTGTATATTTAAGTTCAGTAATTTCACTTAAATGGCAATGCAGATTACCTATTTATGGTCATTTAAGTGAAATTACTGAACTTAAATATACAAGCTTGATAAAAATGGTCATTTTAGAAGAAAATTTCAAATGGCATTTAGAGGCTTTTGCATCTGAACTCTTCATATAAAGCTGCCTTTCTTTGTCCACACCAGGGATGAAAGCATGGAGCACAGAGTTTACTCTTTCTTTCTTTTGTGCGTTTGCTGTTTTGTCCAAGACAAATGTACAAAACGTTTACAATGTAGCCGCAGAGTTAAGTAGATATGCTCGGAAAGAAAAGAATATACATCACATTCCCGTTAGGTTTAGTTTGACTCATGGAAATGCAAAGAAAACTTCTAAAGAATAAAAACTACTTTTTAACCCTGTGAGTGTTTAGGTTTCGAGCTCTCCGGTATATTATAAACGATTTGCCAAAGTTAAAACATCACCTAGCTTCAGCATGGACAGTAACATCATGCAAGGTCCTGCAAGCAGTTCCAAAACGCAGATTAAATTAGTGTACCAACCTGCACCCCGCAGAACGATCCACAACCAGAGAAAACACGGCAGCATTCCTGATGGTGATTCCTTTAATCCAGTCAATCGTGTAAACAGGTCTGGTTTAATGGTGATGGAACGAACGACAGCAAAAAGTACTTTTTTTCAAAGAGAAGCAATCCCGACGACGTGCCTCTTCTCGAGCGGAGCTATTCGTAAAGCGTAAAGTAAACACCTGGAGCTATAGAGCCTACCAATGGAATTGTCCCTAACTTCTATAGTTTCTCAAGACCAAGTACGCAAATTTAGGACGACTTGCGTCCTTGGTAGTGCGGACTTGCCAACTACGACTCATGAGAACGAACTCCCGAGAACGAGAGGACCAGTCACGCGCCTCCCACTTAAATACGCGCTGTAGCGAGTTTCAATGCACTTCCTTTGCCAAATGCGTTTATCGATTGATTTTTCACACAGCAAGCACACAGATCCTGTATGAAAGACACTAAAGTGAACTAGTGTAGATAAAAGATGCAAACAAAAACATATGGCAGATCGATTCAAATTATAAACTTTGACGGGTAAGGAATAAATCCACCAGATGTCAAAACAGAACTGTTAATTTAATTTAACTTAACTTTTGTGTGTTAAACACCAGGAAAATATTGCATCTTCTTTTTCACACTCCTTTTTTTAAAATAATCGTTATTTTCTGGCTCATTAGGGCCCTAAAACGCATTATTTTCAATAATTCTTTCTACTTTACATCTTGCATTGCTTATGGATCTACAATTAAAATAGCTGGAGCACTTGCTTTGCGGCCACGTGCCCAAAGAAACACTGCTGCCATATAACAATATAGACCATTTCACAAGATGTAAACAACACTGGTCCAGAAACACTTCCTGTTTCAGTTTGTAACTGTTTTCTTTATTTCACATGTAAAGAAAACATCTTAAAGATGTTTGTTTAACTTTTTTAAATGTTCTGTTGGTTGTATTTTATCCCAGCTTTTATGTAGTGTTAAAAAACTGAAACAGGAAGTGCTTCTGGACCAGTGTTGTTTACATCTTGTGAAATGGTCTATATAAAGATTGAGTGCATGCAAGGGTTTAATACAAAGCTATGAAATGTTAACACAGGGTATGCCCTCAAAATAATTACACTTTAACTTCATTAAGTAACTTAGAGGTGTTTAAGGTCACAGACTCACCACACTACTGCCATTGGGTTCTTCAGCAAATGGAACAGAGCGTTCTTGATGGCGTCAGCTCAGCACGCTCTCTCGAGTTATCTCGTTATATATTTCAGGCAACAATAAAACGAAATATACTACAACTCTCTTTTCGTCAAAAATAAAACGAAATATGTTATAAAACACTACTCTGACTCTTTTCATTAAAAAAAAATCAAGCAACGCGTACACTGATTATCTTCACTGCATAGCCTATATAATAACAAAATCAACATTATTAGGGCCCAGGCCCTGAAAGAGCACAGAGCCCTATTGTTTTACCTTCCGATTATTTTTTTTTTTTTTTTTTTTTTTTTTTTTTTTTTTTTTCTTTTTCTAGCGACTATTCGGGCACTTTTGGGGCCCTTGACATGCTCGAAAACTCTTGAAACTTTGCACACGGGTCAGAACCCGCGGCCATCAGAGCCGGGCTGAAGCTGGTACCCGGGCGTGGCAGGGCGGCTCGTCAGCGCCCCCTGGAATGGGGTCCGAACACCTGGTCCATAACTCAAACACACTTGCATGTAATAATATGAAACTCGGTACACATGTCGATAGCAGAATTTCATCTATACCTCGTGTTCTTACTTTTTACCCCAGCCCAACAGGAAGTCGGCTATTGAGGTTTTTTTGTAAAACACACGCAATGAACTTTTAAATACTCCTCCTAGAGCTCTGATCCAAATTCGACGAAACTCGGTCAGCGTGAAGTCAAGACATTGAGGATGAAAGTTTGTGTGGGGATTTTTGATATCTCGGAACGGTTTGGCCGTGGCGAGGAAACGAAACTATGGCGAGAAACGTGAAACAGGAAGTGTGTCATAACTTCAGCATACATTAACTGATCTGGATGAAACTTCAGCAGTGCGTTCGCTGTAAGAGGACGATCACATGGATGTGACTATTGTGAGTCAAAGTTATAGCGCCACCAACTGGCAGCAGGAAGTGTGTCACTTTCAAAATGCTTTGAAATCACCCTCTTATTTTTACCCGATTTGCTTCAAACTTCATCTGTATAATGTAAATACACGGCAGATGAAGACCTATGAATGGATTCTTGATATCTTTGAAACTGTTGCCGTGGCGACGCATCAAACTTTACCATTCTTTTAGGATGCATTCTTTTAGGGATTCGAACATTTGTCCATAAATCAAACACACGTGCATGGATTAATATGAAACTCGGTACACTCATAGATCACATCAGGCCAAACAACTTTCGTGCTCTAAGTTTTACGACAGTTCGAACGGAAGTCGGGAATTATGTTTTTTTTTTTTAGATAAATGTCCTAGAAAAACATCAAATTACAACCCATGCTGTTACCAATCACCACCAAACTCGATATACATGAAGTCAAGACATTGAGGATGCTAAATTACGGACGGATTTGTGATATCTCGAACGGTTTGGCCGTGGCGAATTTTTTTGACTAAAAAAGGACACATAAAGTGTGTTATAACTTGGTTAGTTTTACTGACAGTTACAAAACTTGCCGTGTATATTGTTCTATTCAAGCCAAACAACTTTCTAATTAACAATAATAAGCTCAAACCCACAGAAAGTCAGATATTGTAGTTTGAATATGATCATGCTCTTTCTGAGCCTGAGTCTTTCTTGAGTCTCTTGACACACAGTCTGTGTGTGTGTGTGTGTGTGTGTAGGGGGAGGGGGCTTAATCATTTCACTGTGTGTCTGGCCTGCTAAAGTAAATACATTTCTTAAGCCTGGTATTTTTTAAATAAGTTTTTATTTTTATTTTTTTATAAGTAAAGGCATATAACCTGTTTAATTGTAGTGCATTGACAATAGTTTTATATAATTAGTGTATTAATTAAATTAACTTGGTCCATAAATCAAAAAGGAAGTGTGTTAAAACTTCTGCATACATTAACTGATCTTGATGAAACTTCAGCAGTGTGTTCGTTGTAAGAGGCCGATCACATGGATGTGACTATTGTGAGTCAAATATATAGCGCCACCAACTGGAAGCAGAAAGTGTTTCACTTTCAAAATGCTTTGAAATCACACTCTTACTTTTACCCGATTTGCTTCAAACTTCATCTGTATAATGTAAACACACGCCAGATGAAGAGCTGTGAAAGCATTATTCAATATCTAAGATAATGTTGCCATAGCAACGCATCAAACTTTAACATTCCTTTTTTTGATGATTTTGAGTCTCTTAGCGGCTTTTGGGGCCCTTAATGGGTTTGAAAACTCTTGAAACTTTGCACACAGGTCAGATCCCACAGCCATCAGAGCCGGGAAGATGGTACCCGGGTGTGGCAAGGGGGCTGAGACAGCGCCCCCTGGAACGGGGTCCAAAAACTTGGTCCATAAATCAAACACGCTTGCATGTAATAATATGAAACTCAGTACACATGTTGATCTCATCGTTTCATATATTCATATATTCTCCTCAAGCCGGACAACTTTCTAATTTACACTCATGAGCTAGGACCCACAGAAAGTCAGATATTTTGGTTTGAAAATGTTGAGTGTCTCTCTGAGCCTACACTTCTGTATGGCAAGCCCTTTTAACATTTAAAAGCTAAGTTTGACTATTCGTAATTAACATTGTAGATATCAACAACGTCTTTCTAGTCGTAATTACATTTTGGATAGTTTGTATTATCATTTAAGATATCTGTAACGTAATTGTGACTAGTCGAAACGACAGATAGAGTATGGCAAGCCGTTTTAACATTTAATCATTTTAACCTACTAGTCTCTATTTTCATGCTACTAGTACTTATTTTTAGATACTAGTATCTATTCCATTAAGTACTAGTACTTATTCATTAGCTACTAGTGCTTATTCTTTAGATACTAGTGCCTTTTCTTTAGATACTAGTGTTTATTCTTTAGGTACTAGTACCTTTTTAAAGATACTAGTACTTATTCATTAGACACTAGTCCTTATTTATTAGATACTAGTACTTATTCATTAGATGCTAGTCCTTATTCATTACATACCAATGCTTATTAATTAGTTACTAGTACTTATTCATTAGATGCTAGTACCTATTAAATAGATACTAGTACTTATTCATTAGACACTAGTACTTATTTCAATGGTGACTAGTAACTATTCTTTTGTTACTAGTCACATTTTTTCCAGTGACTTCTATGGTGATCTGTCATTCAGATATCAACTATTCAGTTCTGACTAGTATGTTAGTATGTATTCCAATTGTGGAATACATACTAGTATGTATTCCAAAGCAGGGGTTACGTTTTTGCACGTCGTACAGAATAACCCTAAAGGCACCAAGGTGGCGGTGCCACCAGCTTTATATGTGTGTATATATATATATATATATATATATATATATATATATATATATGTGTGTATATATAAATATAGCTGCGAGCAGCGATGGAGGGCCAAAGCCGGCGGTACCGCCATCCCGGTGCTTTAGGCACCGGGAGTGCAGTGCCACCGGCTTGGGCCCGCAATCGCTGCTCGCAGCTATATTTATTATTAATTTTTTTTTTTTTTTTTTTTTTTTTTTTTTTCTAGCGACTACTCGGGCACTTTTGGGGCCCTTAACATGCTCGAAAACTCTTGAAACTTTGCACACGGGTCAGAACCCGCGGCCATCAGAGCCGGGCTGAAGCTGGTACCCGGGCGTGGCAGGGCGGCTCGTCAGCGCCCCCTGGAATGGGGTCCGAACACCTGGTCCATAACTCAAACACACTTGCATGTAATAATATGAAACTCGGTACACATGTCGATAGCAGAATTTCATCTATACCTCGCGTTCTTGCTTTTTACCCAGCCCAACAGGAAGTCGGCTATTGAGGTTTTTTTGTAAAACACACGCAATGAACTTTTAAATACTCCTCCTAGAGCTCTGATCCAAATTCGACAAAACTCGGTCAGCCTAGAAGTCAAGACATTGAGGATGAAAGATTGTGTGGGGATTTTTGATATCTCGAACGGTTTGGCCGTCAGGAGGAAACGAAACTATGGCGAGAGACGTGAAACAGGAAGTGTGTCATAACTTCAGCATACATTAACTGATCTGGATGAAACTTCAGCAGTGCGTTCGCTGTAAGAGGACGATCACATGGATGTGACTATTGTGAGTCAAAGTTATAGCGCCACCAACTGGCAGCAGGAAGTGTGTCACTTTCAAAATGCTTTGAAATCACCCTCTTATTTTTACCCGATTTGCTTCAAACTTCATCTGTATAATGTACATACACGGCAGATGAAGACCTATGAATGGATTCTTGATATCTTTGAAACTGTTGCCGTGGCGACGCATCAAACTTTACCATTCTTTTAGGATGCATTCTTTTAGGGATTCGAACATTTGTCCATAAATCAAACACACGGTGCATGGATTAATATGAAACTCGGTACACTCATAGATCACATCAGGCCAAACAACTTTCGTGCTCTAAGTTTTACGACAGTTCAAACGGAAGTCAGGGAATTATGTTTTTTTTTTTTTAAATAATTGTCCTAGAAAAACATCAAATTACAACCCATGCTGTTACCAATCACCACCAAACTTCGATATGCATGAAGTCAAGACATTGAGGATGCTATATTACCGGGACGGATTTTTGATATCTCGAACGGTTTGGCCGTGAGCGGATTTTTTTGACTAAAAAAGGACACATATAGTGTGTTATAACTTGGTTAGTTTTACTGACAGTTACAAAACTTGCCGTGTATATTGTTCTATTCAAGCCAAACAACTTTCTAATTAACAATAATAAGCTCAAACCCACAGAAAGTCAGATATTGTAGTTTGAATATGATCATGCTCTTTCTAAACCTAGGCCTGTCACACAGTCTGTGTGTGTGTGTGTGTGTAGGGGGAGGGGGCTTAATCATTTCACTGTGTGTCTGGCCTGCTAAAGTAAATACATTTCTTAAGCCTGGTATTTTTTACATAAGTTTTTATTTTTATTTTTTTTATAAGTAAAGGCATATAACCTGTTTAATTGTAGTGCATTGACAATAGTTTTATATAATTAGTGTATTAATTAAATTAACTTGGTCCATAAATCAAAAAAGTAAGTAAATAAATCAAAAAGGAAGTGTGTTAAAACTTCTGCATACATTAACTGATCTTGATGAAACTTCAGCAGTGTGTTCGTTGTAAGAGGCCGATCACATAGATGGTGAGTCAAATATATAGCGCCACCAACTGGCAGCAGAAAGTGTTTCACTTTCAAAATGCTTTGAAATCGCACTCTTACTTTTACCCGATTTGCTTCAAATGTAAACACACGCCAGATGAAGAGCTGTGAAAGCATTATTCAATATCTAAGATAATGTTGCCATCAGCAACGCATCAAACTTTAACATTCCTTTTTTTGATGATTTTGAGTCTCTTCAGCGGCTTTTGGGGCCCTTAATGGGTTTGAAAACTCTTGAAACTTTGCACACAGGTCAGATCCCACAGCCATCAGAGCCGGGCTGAAGATGGTACCCGGGTGTGGCAAGGGGGCTGAGACAGCGCCCTGGAACGGGGTCCAAAACTTGGTCCATAAATCAAACACGCTTGCATGTAATAATATGAAACTCAGTACACATGTTGATCTCATCGTTTCATATATTCATATATTCTCCTCAAGCCGGACAACTTTCTAATTTACACTCATGAGCTAGGACCCACAGAAAGTCAGATATTTTGGTTTGAAAATGTTGAGTGTCTCTCTAGAGCCTACACTTCTGTATGGCAAGCCCTTTTAACATTTAAAAGCTAAGTTTGACTATTCGTAATTAACATTGTTAGATATCAACAACGTCTTTCTAGTTGTAATTACATTTTGGATAGTTTGTATTATCATTTAAGATATCTGTAACGTAATTGTGACTAGTCGAAACGACAGATAGAGTATGGCAAACCGTTTTAACATTTAATCATTTTAACCTACTAGTCTCTATTTTCATGCTACTAGTACTTATTTTTCAGATACTAGTATCTATTCTATTAAGTACTAGTACTTATTCATTAGCTACTAGTGCTTATTCTTTAGATACTAGTGCCTTTTCTTTAGATACTAGTGTTTATTCTTTAGGTACTAGTACCTTTTTAAAGATACTAGTACTTATTCATTAGACACTAGTCCTTATTTATTAGATACTAGTACTTATTCATTAGATGCTAGTCCTTATTCATTACATACCAATGCTTATTAATTAGTTACTAGTACTTATTCATTAGATACTAGTACCTATTAAATAGATACTAGTACTTATTCATTAGACACTGAGTACTTATTTTCAATGGTGACTAGTAACTATTCTTTTGTTACTACTAGTCACATTTTTCATTGACTTCTATGTGGTGATCTGTCATTCAGATATCAACTATTCAGTTCTGAGCTAGTATGTTCAGTATGTATTCCAATTGTGGAATACATACTAGATGTATTCCAAAGCAGGGGTTACGTTTTTCACGTCATGCAGAATAACCCTAAAGGCACCAAGGTGGCGGTGCCACCGGCTTTATATATATATATATATATATATATATATATATATATATATATATATATATATAGTATATGTGTGTAATATATGCTGCGAGCAGCGATGGAGGGCCGAAGCCGACGGTACCGCCATCCCGGTGCCTTTAGGCACCGGGGTGGCGGTGCCACCGGCTTGGGCCCGCAATCGCTGCTCGCAGCTATATTATATTCTTTTTTTGTTTTCATTTAAAAAAAAAAAAAAAATATATATATATATATATATATATATATATATATATATATATATATATATATATATAAGAATATACTGGGCTTGATTCAGTTGTTCTGAAGAGATGTATAAAAAAATTACACTTCTGTTCATCGGGGTCAATACTGCCCCCACATTGAAATGAATGAGAAATGTGAAAAAACTAAACATATTTTCTTCATGTGTCAAAAAAAAAAAAAAAAAAAAAGTCCGGCATAAATCTGAAAATTTTTACACAGAAATGAAGGCCTAGTACTAGAGCATAAATGCAATGCATCATAAAAAAAAAATTATATGCAAGCTAATGGTGTAGTTGAGGAATTATGTGGTATATGGATACAAAAGTACTTAATATCTCCAAAAACACAGCATTAATAAATAGATGATAAAAAAAAATAAAAAAAATAAAAAAGATGTATTAGGCTATTTGTATGATTAAAAATGTATTTTTGTACAATTACTCAATCAATTGTTGGGGTTGTATAGACCAGAAATGAAGACCATTTGAAGGTTAATGTGTTGGAGGCAAAATAAACAAAAAAAAGCTTTAAAAAAAATTTTTTTTCTTATCTCATCTTTATCTTTTTCTCTCACCCTGTCTCTTCCTGAGTGACTGCGTGATTTACGCTTTGTATTTTTGTCTGTAAGTGAAGAGTGAACATAGGGTCAACTGATTTTATGAATAATAATCTCAGAGATGTTAAATTACCAAAGGCTACCAGGAAAGCTAGGTAACTACGTTTATTAAATTAATTCAACGCACACATTCATTATTGATCAAATGCCTAACACAGTGCTTTATAATCACTGAGGTCCTAAATTGATGTAATAAGGGGTTCAGGGACTCCTGAGAAAATTGTGCATTAAGAGGTTTGACCAAAAATAATAACAATAAAATAAAAAATAACAGCTTTAAAGCTAGACCAGTGGGCAGTTGTCAATATCTACTCTCAACCCCATCACTCTCAGTCTCCATCCTGCCTTGTCTCTTCCCCTCCTAATGCTGAGCTTTTTTCCTGAAGGCTAAAAATGTTATGTACATTAATATTGTGCCTTATAGTTGGGTCCGCTGTATAGCAGTTCCATGACCGTGAGAGACAGACATTCTGAAAACAAGTTACACAACTTAAACCGTCATAAAACCATTTATTAGGATACAAAAATGCATGTATAAAAAAGAGTAACAAGACCACTTAAAATACAATAAAAATGACTCATTCACCAAAATACACAAAATTGTATAAAAGGTACAGTAAACTTCCTCTTCTGTACAAAAATGACACCGAAAGCCTGTAACAAACAGAGAAACAGATTGTACACAGTGAGTCTCCTTTCAGATGTTCAGCAGACTTTGACCTCCCATTTAAAGACCACAGATGTATACGGACACGCATTCCCAATAAGTTAGACAACACCCATTCTACACGCGCATCACAAACACATTCATTATACAATACACAAGTCCCACAGAAACATTAGAGAACCAAAACTTTTGGTCCAATGCATTTGAACTTTTCCATGACGATTCCAGTCAAAAGAAAACATGAAAGAACTTGCTATGGAATAGGAAACTGGGTGTAACGACGTCAAGCTTTAGAGACGCAGCTGCAGTTCAACACTTTACACAAGACAAGTGACAGAAGTACAACTAGAAAGTAGCATACTATAGAAATGTCCTTGTCAGACTCTTTAAAACTAAAATAGAAGGCAACAACGTTTATTATATTCAGATATTTATCTCCGTATCAAGATAACAAATCTCAAAAGGAACTCGAGGTTCAAAAGCTCTGAAGAACTCATTTGATTATGCCAAGGAATGCAGTCATGTGCAAGTTGAATCACAAATCAGTCCCACTTTATATTAGGTTTCTTTACTGGCAAAATAAATTAAAATAGTTACACAATGTACTTAGCATTCATGTTGCATTGGAACACTAGCTGCTAGCGAGCTGGGATACAAGGTAAGGTTAGGAACAAGTTTGGTGTTAAGGTTCAGTGTGGAATGGTGAGTGTAAACAGATGCAGAGGGCTCTATGCACAAACACTTACAAAAACATCCTGCGTTTATGTGAACTACGTTAACACTGAGGCAGTTAGCCGTCAAAAAGAGTAAAAAAGAGAAGGGCTTTAAAAAGAGATTAAGCTACATCAACAACTTTGGCTAAGTTCACACTGCAGGGCTTAATGCTCAATTCCGATTTTTTGAAAAAATTCGATTTTTTTTGCAAGGCCGTTCACATTTCCAATTAAATGCGACCTTTTGTGATCTCCTGTGTGAACGTGAAATGACCCAGAAGTGACCCGCATGCGCAGAAGAGTACTCAACTGTCAACGACGTCACTTGTTGTTTGCAGAAGTAGCTAAATGGATGTCTTACAGTGGAGCTTGTTTAGCAATATTACACCGTGTCCTAACTACGCGCAACGCGTTAAAATTCCAGCGACTGCAAGTGTGTCTGTCCACAGTAGACGCGACGCGACTGTGAGACGCCACACGTTGTGATCGAAAATCACAACCATTCAGGAACAGCGTGAAAGCGCACTGCTGGCCCGCACTCGTATTGGAAATGGATATGGACATAATCAAATCAAGAAATAACATTATTAAAAATCCAAACATTAACAAAATATACTCACTGACTAATTTTGTTACGAAGTACAGTTGTATGATTGCATATAATTCATTTTGAACGCTATATGATTTCAAAATCTGAGGTAAATTATACCGTTATCGTGTGGCACAGTGACCTATTTTTAACTAAAAATAATAATGTGTACTCATAACCAGTATAATTTCTTCATTCTGTCAGCCGCGTACGCCGCAGAAATAGGAACCGTTTCTAAATTAGAAACTTCGCGTGTCGCCGTCGCGTCTGGTTAGGACAAAAACTACCAAAAACGGTGTTGAAGTTATTTTCACAACAGAGCCAGCACACTCACAATCTTCTCGTTTTAAGAAGAAAATTAAACAGAGAAGCGTGTGGGTGCGGAGTCGCAGCTAGGAGTGGTGGGATACTGATGTGAGTGGCTTAACTGATACAGAATTCATACGTAACTTTCGAATGACCAGATCCACCTTCGATTATGTTTGTGAGCGCCTCCAATCAACTCCGTCACGGGAAGAGACACGTCTCCGGCGGCCCATAACAGTGCAGAAACGCGTTGGAGCTGGAGTGTATCGACGAGCTACAGGTGCGTGCAATGACGTGCGTGTCGGATATATGTGACCTGGCCGTTCAGATTGCAGTCGCATTTCAAAAGATCGGATACATATCGGATTTGGACCACATACTCAAGTGGCCTGGGTCGAATTTGAAAAGATTGGATCTGTGTCGTTCAGACTGTCATGAAAAAATCAGATACAGGTCGCATATGGGCAAAAAAAAAAAAAAAAAAAAAAAAAAAAAAATAAAAAAAAAATAATAAATCGGAATTAGGTCATTTCAGCCTGCAGTGTGAACGTAGCCATAGAGGGCGAGTTCTCATATCGTGCGAAATCCGACTAGCTAATCAGTTTCTATAATCGTTTCGGTTTCTGAGAAAATGAATATACACTTTGCCTGCAGAACGCGCTTGCGGAAGTAAAAAAGCTGGTTAAGATTCTTTCGGACATTCGTCAGCAGGGTTCGTCCAGAGCGCGTTACTGTAAACAAAGGTACGCTTACACAATGTACAAAGACAAGTTTGTCCTTTGCAAATCCATGTTGATAGACAACGTTCTTGTCTGTATGTGAAAAATTGTCATGTAAACACCCTTAAACTCTTAAACATTCACCAATTGTAAAATTTGGGAAAAACTGTCAGATGTCGCGCTGGTATGTTTTCAGTAAAGTCTGAAAATACACTGAATGTCAGTTTGTCAAATTAGATTTTTCAACAAATTATTATTCTATAACATCTTGTTTATCTCAGAATACATCTTGGGGAAAATTCACTAGATAAGTGCAGAAAAATTGTGATTTATAGTGGCAAGCTGAAAAGACACGTCTTTCTTTAAGAACTTTAGAAGCATGGAGCAAAAAAAAGGGCCATTTAGTTCTAACACAAATGCAGTTTCACCTAGCAAAATAAACTACATAACAGAATAAAGGTCCCGCCAGTCCTGTGTAAACTACAACGGCACGCAAGTTTATTTTTTTATCCAGCGTTATTGAGCTCTCAATCGACCAATTTCAAAACAGTTCACAGGATGAATTGAGTTTGTAAGCTTCCGAATGATACCTAATCTATGATGATCACTAAAATATGTGATATGAAAAAAGGCAATAAAATGAGCGCCAGTCTTGTTTTCCTCAATTCCGTTTCTGAAAATCATAGCGATCAACCGACTTCAGATACACAACTTTTGTTACAGATAGAATCTTTTGATAGAATACATACATTTTTTGCAATTAGCAAATGTTAAGGGGTCTTTACACAGGGTTCCTACAGGTTTTCAAGTTAAACTCAAGTCTTTAAGACCATTTATATAAAAAATTAATACCTATTTCACATCCCTATCAGGAAAGAAAAACAAAATCCTTCAACTTGTGTTCATTTATTTCTTCAAATGTGCAATGGGTAAAGACGACAAATGGGTAAAAGATAAGTCAAGCAGGTAAAATAAAAACATTTCAGTTGGCCACAAGAAAGTTTGCCAAACAATGTTAAGTTGTGTTAACATTAGCTACACACAGGCAGGACATGAGTTCTGACTGGATCGCTTCCCAGATCAACACTAACATTTATCAAGTTAATAGTTGACAAATTTGTCATAGTTTGTCATTCAAAACTAGAGTCTCGTTTTCGTCAGTGAAAAAAGTCGTTGAAGAAAGGTTTATCATTATTTTCGTCAATGAAATTAACAAAGACATACAGCACAATTTAAGACCCAGACGTCAAAATTCAAGACTTTTTAGAGACTAAGGTATTATTTCCAAATTCATAAATTCAATGCTTAAGGCTTTAAGACCCTGCAGGAACCCTGTTACATAAATGTTTCAATTCGACTGAGCACATAAAACCGAACTTTCAAAAAAGAAGAAGAATTACAAAATTACAGATGTAATTAGACGCAGGTGTGTTTAAAATTAGTGTAAAACAGGTACACAATAAGTGCACTGCAATGTACCATTAATCATTGGATAAAGACCCAATATAAAGTGGAGCCACCAGATCCAATTATAAATTATTTGTGCACAATTAAGAAATTATATTTTTTGTATTTGGACATTTAACCCTAAAACCATATTCTGGACAAATGAGGGCAAAAACATTGAGTTTAAAAAAAAAAAATACTTCCCTTGATCTGAGCGGTACAAGACATTTTTTTACTCAATTCTACAATGTTAAGTGGGTGAAAAACAACAACAAAAAAACTTTAATCTTGTATTCGGGTCAAAAATGGGCACCCATATAGAAATGAATGGGAAAAACTACTTTAGAGCATTCAAAAATAAGACACCAGGTGACAGCAAAGTCACTTCATCTTTAAGTTTCAGCTCCAAGAACTTACTGGAATGATATTTTAACATAGGTAAATACAAAAACAAAAATAAGCATAATTTACATAGAAAATATGGTACTTTTTGAAGTAAATAAAACCCAAAATAAAAAAACAACCACCATAAACGGATAGACAACTTCATCGAAAACAGTGATCACATTTATAATAAATAAAAATTAGGATCACACAGAGTCCTCTGTGCCCACATTTGTCCACAATTACAGGATAAAGGGCTATAAAGTGAATACGGTTTGAGGGTTAAACTGCTTGCTAATAACTCATTAAATATTTACACACACACACTTCACCTGTAGCAGCTGCCTAGTAGACCCAGTCTGGAGAGAAGCTCTCGCCATCAGTCACTGAGCAACACAAGAGAACAGTTAGTACACAACCTCACAAAACAACAAGTCCAGCTCTACACAAATATCTAATACTTGTAAAATTTGGTCTTTTTTTGTCTATTTTGTACAGCTACAAGAAAACTTTTAATAACAGTGTAATTTTGACAAATCTAGAATCTATTTGTTTTTAACACAAAAGTTGCATATAAAATAAAACTATGTTTTGAGAAGTTGAATGTTTTATGTTGTTATCCAGGTTTAGGAATATTGACTTTTGAATTTGTAAACAACGCAATTTGAATTTGCAAATGATTGTGTACAAATGAGTGAATGAACAGTTGTGCTAAGAGAGAAGTTTAGGGTTGATATTACCTTTTTGAAGCTTGCATTACACTTTACGCCATCTTTCCCAATTTTGTCGTTTAAGCCGGCGAACATTTGAATCATCTTCACAGTCAAAACTTTGACCCTGGGCTACGAAAGCCTTTGCGTTGAGTGATCTGGTTGGACAATGCATCTCATGCCGTTTCTTTTGCTTTTTTTTGTTGTTTTGGACGCAAAGTGAGCACCAAACATCTAAATTGTTTTGTGCATGTATACTTTACCTTTTAAAAAGGGGAATCTATCTGTGCTTTTAGAGGTGACTCTGCAGGTCTTACCTCAAGATCCTTTTCAATAGAAGACAAACACGTAGAGTCTGTGACATCAGAGGGATTTAGTGACTGATGCGAGGTTGCAACAGGGTTAACGCTTTTAAAACAGGTATAAACACATTGAAACTACGGGATTATTGAACTATTGTTAATATTCAAATGATTGGATCATGTTAAAGAAGGACATATTTTAATGCACTGTTTTTACAAAACAGCAAACGCTCAGCATTAGTGTTGCAATTGAGCTATCGTTTCTTTGAAAATATGGTTGATGTTGATTGTACGGCAACCATGAAGTCTGAGTAGTTGAAAATAGCACATTAAAACATGTTGAATGAAACTTCAATAACCCTTGTTGAACAGTCAACTTGCGGAAATATTATGTTAATTGAATATGTTAATTGGTTACTATATCAAGAAACATCATAAGCTCTACTTTATTCAATATTTGTTATTGATATAGTGTTACATTACAACTGAAGTAATTGCAGTTGTTTGTGATAAAGAGTTATGCACAATGTTGAACAGTTATTTAATAGATATTATTGATGTTCATTGAAAATGAGATTATTGAAGACAAATTGATTTTATGAAGGATGAATACAATTTATTAATGATGAACAACAGTTTGCATTAAAAAAAATTGTTATCAAACTGAATACAAACCATCTTCAACACATATTTGATAGTAGTGACAAATAGCCGCAACTTGTGCTATGATGTTTTGAAATCAAACTGAACATCAAAGAACAAGTCTCATGTCAATATGTTGATTACAAACTTAAAGGCTGTCTTCTTACTGTAAGTAAGTTAACAACTTTGATATGTTTATATTATTATTGATCTTATCGTTCAAAGGATGACAGCAATGGGATTTTGAATGTTCTTCAAGAAACTGATGAACAAGCTGGTAAAACAAATGGAATTGATCGCTTGAAAAAGCATAACATATTCATGGTTCGTACACAAAACTTATTTTCAAGCCTAGCCTGATTCTTATTTTTGTGCCTTATTTTTAAAAGGTTTGAATTTATGAATCATGTGACGGCAATTTCTTTATTGATTAACAAGCGTTCAGTGGAACGTATGTCGTTTGGTGATTTAAAGGACTCTTAACCATTTGAGAAAGAAATGAAATTAAAACAATGGAAATGCATGACAGTCGTAATGAATATCAGCAGGTATTATGTGAACATATGAATGGTCAACGTTGATAAAGTGATTAATTATCATTGATTTGAAGAAATCGACAACAAGATGAAAACAGCTAAAGTATTTTTGGTGGTATTAAAGTTAGAAGAAAGAAGCGGTACGGACATATGATGGGAAAGTTTAAGTATGAATGAAGTGTTCAAAAGACCTTACCTAAAAGCAGGCATTATTCACCAACCACCAAGTGACACTTCAGTATTGACGCAAACATTAAATGTCAATGGTTTGTTCTTTTGCTATGGCATCAACAACATGCATTCGTATTGTACTGACAATACGTTTCCTCATTGGAGCAACGAGATTGTACCGATTGACAATTATTTGTCGTTATTTAGCAGTAATGGACATATGTGCTTATCGAAGTTATTAAATGATGTTATGCTATTGGCGATGATAGATCATCGTGTTGTGTTATGGAAGAAAAGGATATATTGATATTGCACATTTATTAATAATTTAGTAAGTATTAATGAATGTATGAACTTCGTCATACCACATGGTAAAAGTATTGATAATGATGAATAAGAATTGAAATTTAGTTGACGTACAAGAAGGAAGTGATTTAATAATGAAAAATGAAAAATTATATTGAATGTACATAAAGACGTATAATGAAGAGGAGGCAGTTACAGTGATGGAATTATGGTAGCTATTGACGGATATTAGTTTCGTGAGCAGCCTATTCAATATGACTTCCATGGCCTGCGGAGCATCAGACACAATAAAATTGAATATCGTTTTATGAATTAAAGCACTTCATTCGGTTACTAGCTAATGACAATGTTTCATGTGACATTGCTAAATGCGTTTTCAAATGTTGGAGTTAAATTTTTGACATTAATTGACATACATTAATCGTTACATGGTAAGAATAAGTTAATACAATTTGATTAATTTATTAACGAACAAATGTGAATGGTTAAGGCGATACAAACGTTTTTGATTTCACAAAACCTAATTGGCCAATGTTTTATCTTCTATTTTTCTTTCTATGAGGCAACGTGAGCGATTACAACATTATTTGAGTTCTCGATGAATACATGCTTGAAAAGAAACAGTGGTTTATTTATTGACAGTGAACAAACTGGATAACGCTGGCATCAAGCTTCCTATGCTTTGGTGGTATGATGAGTGAGTAACAAATGATCACGTGGCAATGAATTTCAAAACATCGTTCATATGGTGCGAAGATGATGTTATGATCATATTCTAACCATCACGATTTGAACGTTATTCATTGCTGGCATATGTTGTGAAGGTTTAAAGGAGCGGTGGTGATAGCTGAGCAACATCATGTGAACTCATCATTGGCAGCAGCTGGATTTCGGCTATGTCACAAGCGAACTCGTGAGTTATCAGCAATTTTCATACTTATTGATTAAAAACGATAAATGTTTGATTGTTCGGAGCAATGTATTGGTGGCATAGCTCAAGTGATGGCAACAGGAAATATTGGGTATGCATATGATAAGCAACTATTGACTTCTGAACGTAATCATAGTTGAAGCACGGTTCATTGGTTTCTTTTTGAATAATGTAATTTATTATTGGCTATTAGCTTGAATATTGGATGTTTGAAAAGCGATGATGTGACAATATGACGTTCGATTAATTGTCATAAATGATGTGAAATGAATGTGAAAATGCATTCCACCAAATGCTGAACAAAATAGTGTAAATGTCATTTGAAAATAAAGAAGGACACAATTGTTATTTGTACCGTTCGTTCTACCCTAATGGCACCAACTTGGATTCTGACGGAAGGTGTGTTCACATGTCACCAATAAGGCTTCTTTCATTTTTCAAGATGTAGTGACAAGAAGGGGTTGGTGATGTCATTGGACCGTGGTGACGTTGAGCTGGAGAGCTGTTCATGGTTGAAGATGATAAAGACAATGACCACGGGCTTCCTGGTATGTCCATTTCGCCACTGATTGAACGTTCATAGAAGTTCTAAGTTCCTGCTCCTCCAATCATATCGTATAAAGGCTCAGAAGGAGACATCCAGGACACTGATTTCCTGTGTTGCAAACGCTTATTGACTGTTCTCCAATGAAATGTCACTTCTGTTGGTCTTACTCATGTATTGATGCTTTCACAACCATCACTGGCACCTCCTACTCTCTCGTGTGTACAGAAGCGGTCGCTGCAGATATGTTGCTGGAGCCAACTCGAAGTAATGCTGAATAATGAAGTTTCAAATGCATCATGTCATGGATATGCATCACACTATCCACAAAGAAAAAGAAATAAAAATGAATGAACAATTATGATAAAAACAAAGGGAGGATGGTGAAAACGACCTCAAGCCGAAGGCAGGAGAAACATGTTTGTTAAAGTGGTTCGCTCGTACAATTGGTGAACAGCAGCACATACTAGGAATCGCAGGAGATTGAAAGCATTGGACATTGTTGATGAATGAAGCGTAGTGTCTAACGGTCTATTGATGAACGTCTGAATGCAATTGAACCTATCGTTTGAATGTTATTCCTGAACACAATGATAGTTACTTTGGTAGCTGGTGAGATTAATATTGGATTTTGAGATGAAAAAGCTCGTGCATGATGTTCTTTGTGATGTGACACCAGAGCGTGTTAAGTAAGCTATGCGTTCAACCACTAGCGAGAGAGAAATCGGATACCACAGCAGTATGATAATTATTGATCATTTGTTTCATTATCTTTAACGATTTCAAGCGTTCTCAACATGAATTGACAGTGTTAACAACTTCTATTGTACACCAATAACATTGTGACATAAAATCAGATGATGTATATCTTGATACATTATTTGTTTATGGATACCATTATGAACTAATGATTGACGTTCATTTATCATTGATTGATGTTCAATTGACAAACAAAGAGGAAATCATTTTGGCTAAGTTTACGATGATTCGTCATGAATTGCAAAAGGTACCTGAGTGAAATTGGAAAATGGTGAGGACCATTGATGAATTGAGTTGAATGTTGATTTGGTGTTCATGACCGTTCTACTGAGAAGATTGCAGTGATAATGATGTGATCAGTTATGCAGCCAGCGGTATGTTCACCTGGTTTTTTGTGTTTGGTGATTTTGATAAGGGAATGAAAAGACAAATGAGACATGCGTTGAGCGAGTTCCTGGACGCTTTCAGTCCGCCAATATGTAGTGCAGTCTTTGATCGAGATCGTGGTCGCTTGCCATCAGTTGCATCTGTCGTCAGCAATGAAGTGGTCAAACTCTGAGGAATGAAACTCTTTTGATGTGCAATGGTTCATTGAGCCATGTTGATCAGCAGCCAACGAATGGAACATGATGCGTATGAAACGATTCAAAATGATTGATAGTGATACTGCTCAGTTCTACTTGGTATGCGCCTTGACGTATCAACCAATTTATCGTTGCTGTCTGAGCGCTTCTTGAAGGCAAACACCCACCTGATGCAGCTGATGAATGGTTCTTTAAAGCTTAATTTCCTGATTAGCTTGATAGCTGACATCTATTCGATTTCTCGTCTTTATGACACTGATCGAAACCAGTGATATATTGTTCGCTTCGTTTTTGTCAGCAACTTTCGAGGCGAATGAACTCTAATGGGTAAATGCTGATATGGATGAAGAAAAACGTGATGTGAAAAGCGCATTCTGCTGTGACTCGCACATCAGACTTCACGTCGTGCATGCAAGTTCAAGTAACGATAAATGGCGGCAAACGCTCAATGCACATTGGCTTGAGTATCGCGGCAGGTGTATCTGCTTTCAATCCGCACTTTGCTGGCTTGTTCTTTATTAAAAGGTTCACATAGTGAGTTGCATAGCCAACCTCATTGCGGTCGACTCATTGCACGTACAAGCTTAGGTTACTATATTTAGTTGCTAATGAAGATATTGCAAGCATCAAGATTTTGCTGCCAAAATATTGATTGTAAACTTTGATGCTGCTCCTAGGGAGCACGGATATTACCACAAAGTTTGAAGTTGATTCAAGAAATTAAAAGAAATGTTGGTTGAATGGTTCAACAGCATTGCTTATGAAGTTAGGAACATGGTTACAAGGAATTATGTTGCGGAATGAAGCACTGACTCTTTCATTAGTTTATTATTGATAAACAATTCAAGATGTATTCAACTATTGACTTGACCACCATTTTGAATGAACGCAACCATGATATGAAAAAGGATTAAGCAATATGATAATTGAACAAGTGGTGATATGATTAACCGCCACATGAATGAAGAAATTATGTAAACTTATTATTTGCAAGTATTGATTAAACAAAATAAAGCTGTTATATGACTTATCATTTAGCTCATATGTCATTGCTAACTAGATATTTAGTTTATTAAAAGTAATGAAACAACAACAAGCGTAAGGTTATATTAATAACCAATGTAGTAAAGCTGGTATAGCCAAAGTTATTAAGAACATTTATTCATTAGTCGCTAAGCCTATCAAGCTGTTCGTATTGATGATTCGTTTATCTTATCATGAACAATGACATTATGAATGAAATTTAATCTTGATGAAGACAACGTTGATTGCAATGATACCTTAATGGATTAAAAAGTATGAATGAAGCAAGCTGAATCAATTATTATGTTGAACATCGCATCGTATTGTATCCAACATGTTTCAAATTACATTCATTTTTAATGGAAAATCTAGTTTTGCTAGATAAATTACACAATGGGGGGGGGGGTTAACATGAAAGTTGAATGAAAATAAAGAATAAAAAAAAGTCTTACATTCTTCAACCTTACATTCTCTTGAAGCTTATACAAACTTATTACAAAATAAGAGTCTTGCATGCAAAAGAAACTTTAGAAATCCATTAAGATTCTTAAATATCAAAATCTTGAAAATAAAAAAGTACACTTAATACTATTAAATTGAGCAAGTTTATAATTTACTGGGTAGGAATTCTACAATTTAATAGACTTCAAAAACAGATATTAGATGAATAGCTTAAACTAGAAATTCCCATTCTATATAACTAAACTTATTCCCAAAACTCACATAAGTAGAGAAATCTGAGAATTAAAGACTTGGCCTATGATTTATGCTGCTAAAGATATGTTAAAAATATAGATTAGAGTGGTCAATAATAGGAGGTGCATAAATTAACGCGAGGGCGGGAAAACCTCTGCGATCACATGATCACAGAAACTACAAATGAGAACAATTCAATCAATTCAAGACAAATCCAGCCTCGCACTTCTAGTCGAGAAGTTTCACTCAGAAATATGCAATAGATGAAAATATGACTTGTGCATAAAAGGTAAGGATTTAAAAAACACAATTCACATTTCTCTTGTCTGCAATCTCGGGGTTCCTTAGAGGAATTATGGGATAGCTCTTTCTCACAAAGGAAACACGTGATGCTGCCTTAATGTGATGCATTGAAAACCACCTTTTCAACACATCGTTCTCTACAATTAGCCTAAATGCACTTTTAAGGTAAATGCACATTTTTTAAATATATTTTCCTGATTAGCCTTTGAATCAGAAACGGTTCTAGTTGATGAAACCCCTGGGGACCGAATCATGAATTTCAACGTGGCTCAGATGAGACCCATCTTAATTCTCAATGTAAAGCCAGATTAAACAAAGAAATTATTATTTCGTTCAATCCTGTTTCACATTGAGAATGAATATCTGTTTGCCAGATAAAAACGCAATAGGGGCAATATAATGGCGAAGTTAGTCTGAATAATGATGAATGAGAAAAAACATTCAGGAGCCATGCGTGCAGGTCGGCAGAAATAGTTATTTCGCAAACTCAACATTAAACGCAAGAAAACGAAATTTTAAAAAAACCCTCGCCATAGCATTGCGGTGAAAAACACGATGCGGCCTACCGGAGCAAAACCCCGCCTCTGGCCTACAAACACGCATTTCACCGACGCACGTGAAACTCATCTTCGGTGAGTATAGATTAACTAACCAACCTTCAAACATCTCGAGGACACATTTTAAACATTTTACAGACGTTCTGCGTGAATGGTTTAATGGTGAATAGAGACGCACTGACCTGCACTCAGGAGTTTCATCGCGTGCGTGAACGAGGAGTCCAGGCTGTCCTTCTCCGCCAGTAACTCCGGCAGATATTTACTGTCCCCGCTGCTGCTCTTTCTCTTGTTATTAGCATCCATGTTGATTACGGTTTTCGCGGAGAAATCAGGCGAAGTCAGAACTGATGGAGCAAGCGTGTGCTGAAGCTTATCTACTCTCCGAACAAAGGAAGCTGCAGCTAATGGCGCGGATGGAAGTGACATCAAGAGTAGAAATCTGCTTCCGTTTTAGAGCCAGGGGAGGGGCAACAACCGAGAGCAATCGACTGTGATTGGACGGTCCCGATCAGCGCTGAGAAAAGTATCAGGTGTCACGGGTAGAGATTAGTTTAGGCCCATCGTGAGCCTAACTTTATTATAAAACGTAATTATACCTTATAAGATTAATATGGATGTGAATGTTTGCGCTTTGCTCTGTAATTCTGATATTGAAACCATAAACATCTTCTTCTCTTGTAGTGTAACCCAGACCTATACACAAAATATTCCAATTTTAACATACGTGAAATTTGGACTTCAAATGAAGACCCGAAACAATTGAGTTTTGTAGTGAATATTCTGATTTTATCATAGGCCAAATATTCTGAATATTCTGATGTCAAAATAATTCATACACTAAATATAGATTTCTTAAAACATCCCTCTTTCTAAATTATATAATTCTGTATAAACAATCCCTGAAACTGCACAAAAAAGCCCCAATTTTTCATATATTTCATAGACAAATGTAAATTTCTTGAAACATCCCCTCTTTAATGCCTTTCTATAGTCTGTATAAATAATCCCTGAAATGTTGCGAAACAAAAAGCCCTTATTTTTCATGAATACTTATGCAAACTCATTCCTTAGTGTCTACTGCTGAGTTTTTTTGTCTCTTTTCCCTTTATTTTTTATTGTACATTGTTTTTTGTTGTTGTTTTACAATGTTGTACTTTGTTCAACTCATGTAGTAAGATTGACTGAATATGATTGCAATGTGCCTTGCATTTTGATATATGAATCTATAATAATAATAATAAAACAAATATGCCTTATCAGAAGTGTAAAACATCATATCATGCCCATAGCTTTCGACTTTGTTTTTACAATGTTTAATTTGGCTTTTTTACTTATGACATAAGGATTATTATTTGATTAATTTGTTACTTCTTTTAACAAAATTTAGTATACAAGTATATAATAAACCAGAGTTCCAATACCTAAAGACAATTTATAATCTGAAAAACAAGAAAGCTGTTAAATGTATTTTGTAACCATTTCAATATTTTCATTTACGTTTAACTAAGATCAAGCACTTGCAAAGGTTATATTTGTAAAAAATAATGTAACTACTTGCCCACCTAGAATTTGTGAAAAGGAAAACATACAATTATAAAACGTAATTAAAAAAATGGTTAAATGCAGTTTATTGTATGATCTCATATTTGTTTTAATTTTGTAATTGTTGTAAAGTTGTAATTTTGTTACACTACTGTTTTGCTATTTGCAATGGTTACTATTTAAATATCCATGTGATTTTTGAAGAATTGAATTAAAGCCAGTTACCTGCAGACATCATAAAGTATACTAATTATAATAATTGTAGGTCAGGAATGGACAAAACAAATAAACACAAATCTATCGTCTCCATGTGTTTTCCATAAATTTGAGATTTCAATGATATTTTGACCACTTAATTAGGAAATGTCCCCATTCTCCATTTCAGAAACCTGCATCACCTAATCTGGACGATGACCTAAACATAAAATATAAATTAGATAATCTAATTTAAAGATGTGCAAAAAATAAAAATGACTTGGGGCTACAATTCAGAATAATAAGTATTTAAGTAAAGTGTCCCTTAATAACCACATGAAGTACTAAATATTTTATAACCAGTTTAATTCTATAAAGACAATTCAGAAAAGACTGGGTGAAAAAATGTTTTATACTCTTAGTGATGTTTATAGATTGACATTAGAAGTGCAGATAGATGTAGAATGGAGGTTGATGTTGATGGGGCAGATTGTTTTTAGCATGTAAATGTGAAGACTGGAGACTAAAGAATATTGATTAGGTCATATTGCTGTGTTTCACACGGGGTAAGAATGTGAATGCGAGCAGGGCGAAGACAAAGAAACATAAATGGTGCCGTTTGCAGCATGTCTGGCATGTAGGACAATGGATGAATGGGTGCTTGGGGATGGGAGGAGTCTTCAGGAAATGAGAGAGATTCATACTAGATCATGCTGAATTTAATCTCATTGTGCTTAAAGCCATGTTTTACTCAATTTGTTTCCCAAAGGTTACTTTAGTAAAAAGTTGCAATTACAGTATACAGTATATTCACAGTTTATTAAAATGAAAATATAATATACAGTTATAAATGAAAGTCAAGTCTACTTTTTTTACATCCTCTTGCATCTCAAGTAAATGTGTCTTAAAGATGTTTAGATATCTGTATTGAAAAACAGGACAAAAATACTAGAGAAGTATCTATCTATCTATCTATCTATCTATCTATCTATCTATCTATCTATCTATCTATCTATCTATCTATCTATCTATCTATCTATCTATCTATCTATCTATCTATCTATCTATCTATCTATCTATCGCCATTTAATGCCATGACTTTATGAATTTAAGACTTTCTGCCTTTTTTAATTGTTTTAAAGCCAGTTTAATTGTTTTACACACACAAAAAGGTTAAGCCTTTAAGATTTAAAAATTTCAATTGTATAGTAAAATTCCATCAAATTGATTTAAATAATCCTTATATAATATTCTTTCTACGAATTAAGTAAAAAAGGCACAACAAAATTCAGTTTACAAATTAAAAACACAATCTTTATTTTAAATTCATTTGAAATTTCAATGATATTCTGAATGTCAGCTTTCTAATAAATAGCTATAATATCAATTTTATACATATGAATTTATTAAATTAACTTATTTGTTTGATTTATTTCATACGCCACTGAGATGGCTTTATGGCCTCCTGTTGATGCTTGTTTTCTATCGTAGTTTGTGTGCTTGTTGTGTGTTTGTTATTGTATGGTCTTGGAGTTCTGTTGTGTTTGAGGTATTCATGTTCTGCACATGAATCAGTTTTATACTGAGTCAGGCCCGATTGCTCTTAATCTTTTCCTCGTTAAATAAATAAATAAATAAATAAATATTGGAAGTATTGATGGTCCTTAGAACTGGATTTTAAAAAAGGGTGTTGTCACCCATTACATGTTCATTTGAAAGATGTCATCATTGAATGCATTTTGTGCCAAAGCAATGATAATCATTCATAGTTAAACCCACATGTAAAGTCCCAGTGGTGTAAAGTCTGTGCGTCAGAAAGTAAAAGTCTTGCCATTAATTTATTCCACCCATGAGTCTTTTACTTTCTGAACCTGGACATCACACCTCTTCATATACTGATGCTGTGCTCACTGTGTGAAGTTTTGAAAAAGTACTGTGAAAAGTGTCAGCAAAAAAAGCACTACAGACCGAACCACGGCAGTTACATCACTAAACACCAGGGAATCATGGCACTTTTTTATTTAGAGTCCACGTCTTAAATGTACATCATAATTATTACATCACATTGAATGATTTCATTTAATTTTTGTTCTCTTGAAAAGCTCTGGAAAACCTTTCCAGCTTATTTAAGAATCTTTACATAAAGCAAGAAACACAGCAGAACTTCAAGCACCTGTGAGCGATACTATACATGGATTTAATCGTAGCATAGATAATTAAATAATCAGTGTTTGATTTTGTTCATACATTAGGCAAAGACAAAGACTGATGTTCCCACCCTGATTCGACGCAAGCGTTCGGTCAGCGGTTTAAAAGATCGGTTGTTAACAGCACAGTGATGTAGTTAGGGAGTGACGCTTTGGCTCAGAGTACACTTATAAATAATGAGGCATAACAATTCTGAGAACATGTCACAAATCTCCCCCAAACACACACACACATTTTAGTTTCATGAAACTTGACCAATCTTAAAGATAAAGTGAGTAAATTCTGCCCGATTAAACAGTATTGCAAAAAATCCCTAGATTTGAACACTTTCAGAAGTTTGATTGTGCAAAACATGATGCTAAGGCATTGTTGGCGGGTGCCAAGGTGTTTCTATGGGGTTGTTAAACAGCTCTAAATGTCTTTTTCCATGTTGCTAAGACGTGTAGATGTTTACTGGTCCATGCACATATAATATCATTCGAGTGCATTCTTCAAAAGCAAATCTAGCTGATTTTTTTTTTTTTTGTGGCCGTTTTATTATCTGGAAGATGAAAATTGCAATTTGATCACTTTAAATTGATCTAAAATCTAATTGATCAGTAAAAAAAACATACTATCCTCAACAAGTTAGACAATTTAACATTCTAACACAAACTTTAATGTGCATTACATGCTGTTTAACAGACCTTAGTAAGGGTAGCGCCATATTTCATTGTCTGACAGGAATGAAAACGATGCCGTGATGATAGAATTACAGTGCGCTCGATGGATTGAACTGTTTAACATATGAAAAGTCAGACTAAGAAAATGTATAGTCTTCAGTCTGATCTACTCATCACTGTTAGAATGATTGAGATGGCCAATCAAATCAAAGAAGGCGGGGTTTACTGTCCACTAAAGAGACGAGATCAAACACAATGCTTTTAGCTTTAATGGTGAGAGTGTATGGTATAATATTTGACAATTGTTTTACGACAGAAATGTATAACGACCCACAGTAATATCCAAGGATGCAAACTTCTCAAGTTTTGCCGTTTCAAAATAAAACGTGGTATCATGTACATTATTCATGCACAATTGAAAGTGACGAGACCAGAAACATTTTACGTTTTCAACCTTAGTGATACGAATAAGAATGTGTGCATATTTTAAAATAATTTGCCAACAGGTTTAATTGATTAGTTCACGCCTACAATTTTTTTTTATTCCTTTAAATTGATTTTAATCATTTAATTAATTGAAATAAAAAGACCACAAAAAGAAAAAGGTCCCCCGCAAAGTACAAGGCATGGTTACGGCCTTTTTAAATTTCGGTGGCTTACACAAAGATCTCGAAGACAGAAATTACACACTTTTCCTATTTAAAAATGAACGTCGAGATCTAACTATGCAGACTTGGGGATTTAATAAGAACGAGCACAGAATCACTCACTGATATAAATACTCATCTGACCTGATTATTTCCTTATTAGGTATTTCAAGACCAAAAATGAGGTAATTCACTCCCCATTACGTGCTGACTTGCGCAGTAAAAAACACATATTTCTTCTCATCTACCTTTACTAGAAAAAAAACTTTAATTGTGAGGCATTTCTCACTGCAAGCTAAACCATTGAGCTAAAAGTCAAACGATTAATCGCAATTAATCGCATCCAAAATAAAAGTTTTGTTTACATAATATATGTGGGTGCACTGTCTATAATATAATATATATATATATATATATATATATAAATAAATACACACACACTGCTTGTACATATATTTAAGAAATATTTTCATGTATGTACTGTATATAGATTTATATATCATTTTTATTATATATAAATATAAAAATGTATATATAAATATTTTTTTCTTAAATATAAATGCATGTGTGTGTATTTATATATATATATACAAAATAATTATACACAGTGCACCCACATATATTATGTAAACACAAACTTTTATTTTGGATGCGATTAATCGTTTGACAGCCCTAGTCATTTGGGTGTGAAGGAAAGTTTCTTACGTAAAACCACATAAACTCATTTCTTTATTTACATAAGCATCAGATTTGGCCTTTTACGATGGTGATGAAAAGCATCCATCAATCCCCATCTGGAAAGTTATTTCCACCGCTGGAATAAATTTCATTTCAATACACGAGAGAAAAGGCGGATTGACTCGAGAACAGTGAAGGCACCAGGACACGCCATCCGTCTAGTGCAACAGCAACCCAAGAGTGACAGACGATTGGAACTAAAGTAACGCAATTATGTTTATCAAGCACGAATCGTCCACAGAAAGAAGAATCGGGGACATATCTTATCTATATTGATATGCATCGTCTCCACTCAAGAGTTCAGAACACGTTTGGTCTTTAGTGAAGGAAACGGATGCTCATCTTTTGTTCGACGTCCACTTTTTCCAACACCTGAGGAACAAAAAGAGGCATTTTAAAAGAAATGATCCTACTATCTCCTGTGAAACACACAATAAAACTCTAGGGTGAACTATCCCTGTAGGTGGGGCAGACATGCTTTGAATTCTAATCCCGTTTCCAGGAATTACCTTGGTGAACTCGTTGAATGAGATGCACATGTCTCCATTAGTGTCCGCCTCCTGGATGGTTCTGTCTGCAATGCTTCCAAGTTGCTCATCAGAAATATTCACTCCCACCATCATTCTCAGCACCTGGGGGAAAATGTTTGAGTCTTATTTGGTTGCATATGGTTATGTGGTGTCCTCTAGAGGCTGAAAAGCAGACTGCAATTCTCTGTGCATTTACTGTTTTTTCAAGATGAATATGATATTTGTTCGTGATCTCCTGAGGTTTAAAAAAAGACCATCTACTGAAACAGTTTGAAAATTTTGGAAGTGAAATATAAAAGGTGAAAATGGATTATTGAATTTTTAATAATGAAAATGTGTTAGAAATGTTTTAATTGAAATATTCACAGCTTAAATAATCAACCGTGTTGAATTTCAGCCCATAAAAATACAATGGATTAAAATGCAAGCATGGTTAACGCGATGCAATTCAACATGCTTAGTTTCAATTTTGATATTTTTAGGTCAAACCGTCCATGTTTGTCAGTCATATAATGGAGGTATATGGTCACCACCTCAAAGAGCATGCACAGAGAAGTCCAAAATAAATATGATTTAATGACTCGTAAATGTAAGTACACATTGATGGCCTAAGACACGAAACGAGCGGTTTGTGTGAGAAAACGAAGGCGCCTGCATGCTCTTTGAGGTGGTGACCATAGACCTCCATTATTTGACTGATAAACCTAAAAATATCAAAATTGAAAATACTGTGGAAACAAAGACACCTACATTTTGGATGCACTTGAGGTAAGCTAAAACATATCAAATATTAATTTCAAAATGAACTATCCCTTTAATCAACTAACTTTCCTGTCTGGTTTGTTTGTCGGAAAAATTGGAGGATTCCATGTTAAGATTGTCTGTCAATCAAATCAAACTCCTGGCAGAAGGTGAATTCTATTTCTAATGGTCTGAGAGTGGATAGTTATGATAAACTAAGCAACCAAATAAACTAACCAAAAAAATTATTAATAAATATAGTGAAGGTTTAAAAATAAAATGATTTAAATAAATGAATGAATAAATAAATATTCCCCGAAACAGAAAGTAATAGAATAGGATGGCTTGTGGAAGATTACACATGCTAATGATAATTAAGAAGCATTTTGTAGCTAAATTAACATTAAAGTGTTCACCGATTACACTTTTTTTTTATGCATTTATGCAAACATTTATATCGGTTTTCTTTTCTCAAAATCTCCTTTTCATCTTTTGATAGCAAAACCAATATTTCCCAGAAGTCCCCTGAATTGCTCCTGAATGACCTTTTGAAATCCAGCTGGAATGACTAAGAGTTTTCCCTGTCTAACAGAGCGTCTTCCACGAATAGCGAATAGCTGGTTTCAGGTGGCAAGGGCATGTGAGTCAGAGCTTTATTGTTCAGACGGTACAGAACGTTCTTTTGTGTCGAGTGCAGAGGCTTTCTGTTTCACGATTCTCTTACCTGCAGCAGCTCGTCTCTAGAAATCTTGTCATCTCTGTCGAGGTCGTATAACCGGAAAGCGACTGTGGAGATATAAGAGAAAAAAACTATTATAAAAGAGCTTTAAACCGCAACACTATGTCATGAACACACTGCAAGAGCTGGTGGCAGAGAATGTGTTTCCTGAGCTGAAATAAAGAGCAGCTGTGAACTAAAGCAGGTTTCACACAATCATTCAAAACCGTAATTAGGTTTAAGACCAGGATCAGTTCAAGCCCTTCATTTTCTTTCAGGATTTTGCCTGCTTATAAAAGCTTTAAAGAAACTGAAATAAGACTGATTGTTCAGGATTGAATTTGTATTTTCTAAAACTAATTTTGATGTGCATTTTATTTAAGTTGTATATTAAGTATCTAAAAGGGCATTAGATGATCATTCCTTATGTTGTGACTTTTTAAACCTTACAACAAAAATAGCGTTGAAGATGTTCCATTTATTTTTGTGGATCAGTTAAAACTGGCTATTTCAATTAATTTATTCTGCCGTCTCTGCTATTTGTGTACAGTATTTCACTTAAAGCATTTAATAAAATGTTAATAAAAAGCCCATGCAAAATTATAAACATGGAGGTAAAATTATATATACACTAACGTTCTAAAGTTTGGAGTCTGTAAGATTTTTTTTCTCATGCTAAACACTGTATTTATTTAAAAATACAGTAAATTTGGTAAATAATGTGAAATATTATTACAATTTTAAATAACAGTTTTCTATTTTAGTATATTTTAAAATGTAATTTTATTCCTGTGATACAAAGCTGAATTTTCAGCATCATTACTCTGATTTTTGTGGAAACCCTGATACTTTATTTTCAGGAATATTTGATGAATAAACAGTTCAATAGAACAGTATTTATTGAAAATATATATATATATTTTGGGTAACACTTTACAATAAGGTTCATTAGTTAACACTAACTAAGAATGAACAATACTACTTCAGCATTTGTTAATCTTTTTTTAATGTTAATTTCAACATTTACTAATACTTGTTAACATTAGTTAATGCACTGTGAACTAACATGAACAAACAATGGACAGCTGGATTTGTATTAACTAACGTTAACAAAGATTAACAAAAAACGTAACAATTGTATTGCTCATGGTTAGTTCATGTTAGTTAATTCATTAATGCTTAATAAAAGAACCTTATTGTAAAATGTTACCATTTTTTGTAACAAACAATTTAAAATGATTTAGATAGAAATGCTCCCACGATTAAAGACATTTACAAGAAATGACTTGCCTGCTATGAAAAAGACAACATAGTTGGACGGAGATATACAAGGAACGTTTAAGTGTAGACGTTGCGATCACTCACATGTGAGAATGTAATTCAAACCAAATAATTTGGATGAAGAAAATTTATCCAATTAGATAATTTATTAATTTTAAAAGGACATGTGAGATTTATAGGCTTCAATGTTCTTGTAATTGTTTTTTTGTGGGCCAGATTAAGCGTAGACTGTACTAGTCTATATGGAAAAAGAAGCACCAAAGAGCTCTCTGGAATTACTTCACAGGGTCCTTCCAGCAAGATCCTTTCTCTGATCAATATGAGAGATGTTTGTGTTGAACTTACAGAGGAGTTTGTTGGTCCTGCTGTTGAGCGGCTCTCCAGGTGTCAGGACCTTGTTCTTCTCATTGTCCTCCACAGGACGGAAGTGAGCCAGAGTCCTCATGAAGCCTCTGAAGTTCACCTGATCCTCACTGAGACACATGTGAGAGAGAAATACACAACTTTAAAACCATTGCAACTGATATCTGAATCTCTATAGGCCCAGACGTTGCTCCAGACAAGTCGTCCTAATTTAAACTCGTGCTTTACAATGTTTTTTACAGACATAACCACAAAAAAAGTTTCTTCATACTTCAGGAAATTTTAGTCCACAGTAAGAATCCAACACTCGAAACCAAATAAACCATGAAGAAACCAACAACCCATGTGACACCACCCACATGCTGTGTGTTTTGAGAGAGTAATGACACAGTTTGTTAAGTTGTTACTAAACATGTCGTATCATACAGTAACATAACCTCAGCCAAAAACTCACAAAACAGTGATAAACTTATATACGGAAACTATATCCTCTGAGAAATTTAGATGAATGTGATGAAAGTGGTCAAGAATTTCCCCCAAAGCCAAATATAAATTATATATTTACTTTCTTTTCTTTAAAGTATTCTTAAAAACGCTGGTTTTCACAAAAATATATTATGCAGAATACTGAAGATTGGAGTGATAATGCTGAAAATTCAGCTTTGCATCACCGGAATAAATTACATGTCAAAATATATTCAAATAGAAAACAGTTATTTTAAATTGCAATAATATAGTATTACAAACTTTACTGTTTTTTGATCAAATAAACACAGCCTTGCTGAACATGAGACTTCTTTAAAAAACATAAGAAAATCTTCCTTACCCCAAATCTTTGGACAGAAGTGTAAAAAAAGTGTGCAAAAAAAAAACAGCAACTTATTTTATTTTAAGTGAAATATGGACACCCTTTTCTCACTTTAATATTACCCATTTTATCTTTCTTTTCCACTTACTTATGCTTTGTTGTTTTCTTTAACTTATATAGATTGTTGTTCTTTATACAAGCAGAAAAAATACAGTACACTATACTAGTTTAATAATAGATCTAATATTTCAAATGTCTTCTGAGATGTTACTCACCCCTCTGGGAAGAAGGCATTAATTATCCGATCACCGAGAGGATTTATGGCCAACTCGGGAATCCTCTGGAAGTCTTCTCGGCTGAGATGGAGGAGAGAGAGAGAGAGGATGAGGTGTTATTCAGTGCCTGAGGTGTAAAGAGAACCTGAAAACCATGACCAAAAGTACAGAGACCTTACAGTCACCAATTTCAGTTCAACTTGAGTACTGCACTTGAATAAGATCATGTTCTTACTTTTTTAATTTTTTATTTCTCGCTCAAAATGACATCACAAGTGGAAAACTTTGGTTAAAAAAAAAAAACAGCAACTTTCAGACGCCATCTTTATATTTGAGCTAAATTGACACAGAATGGAATGCACAGGATTGTGGGGTATCAAAAGCAGCGAAGGATACATTTATGATGCCTTCAAAAATCAATTTAGATGAAGGTATATCAGGAGACAGGAAGTGAAGCTTTTATTATATTACACTTGGAACTCAGTTGTCCCTTCGGAGGATAGGCAGCATTTTTTAGCTTTCGGATGAAGCAAAGAAATTGCATTACTCATTGCAAAAAATATTGGAGTAAATTACATGTACTTAAACGATACTTAAAGGACTACTCCGGCGCAAAACAAACCTTTGGTCTAATAAAACATCGGTACCTAGTCGACTGTTCTCTAAGATTCATTTTCATGATAATCGAATTGAAAGAGTTTTATCTCTAAAAACTGTTTAGTGTATAACGCTAGTATATGGGGGCATATAATAAATAAAAGGAAATCGCTAGTTAATACCACTAACAAGGCTCAAAATAGCCCCACACTAACATAGTAACATAATGAGGGTCCCTACATGCAAAACGAAGCATTGAGAACAAAGCATTGATCGATTTATTTTTACTTATTATATGCCCCCATATACCCCTGTGGTATATGGGGCATATAATAAAAGGTTATTTAAGTAGTCAACAAAGACATAAATAAACTGAGACAATACAAAAAAATCATAGTGTGGAGGTTTAAATTACCCAAATTGACCCCAGTAGGTAAAAAATGTTATCAGATTTTAGGGTAACAGGAGGGTTAATAAAGTCTGTAGTTTTTGTTATTTTTGGACCAAACTGTATTTACAATGCTTCAAAACATTGTAACTAACCCACTGATGTCACATGGACTACTTTGATGATGTCTTTATTTCCTTTCTGGACAAGGACAGTATACCGTACACACATTTTTAATGAAGCTCTCGGACTAAATCTAAAATATCTTAAACTGTGTTCTGAAGATGAACGGAGATCTGACGGGCTTGGGACGACATGAGGCAAAGTCATTAATGACGTAATTTTAATTTTTGGATGAACTAACCCTTTTAACCAATTACATTTATTCAAATACTTCACACCACATGTTGTGTGTAAATGCGTTTCGGATGAGTTTCAGGTTTTGCAGATGTTCCTCTATGTAAACGAGTCTGTGTAATGTTACTGTATTAAGAAACGTTTTCCATTAATGATATAACATGAGAAACCATCCTTTATTTATCATTAAATAACTATTCTTGGGAAAACGACTTTATCTGAATAAAAAAAAAAACAAATTTGACTGTTTTCAAGCATTTCCTTCCAGGTGAAGAGTAAATCTGCTGAAACATTGGATATGGCGTGATCTTTTCTAGTATTATTCGGCATGTTCACGTCTCTGTGCTCTTGAGTTGACATTGGAAAAGTAATGTGTATAAAGCTGTGCTTCTCAGGACAGCCCAACCCTGATTCTGAGAAAATGGGACTCGTTAAACGGATACTTCTACGACTATCCTTTTATTGTTCATCTAGTAAAGGCTTATACGAGTAATTATAACGTGATTACTGCCCAGACAGTGTAATTCGATACATAATCCCATTACAATGATGAAAAAAGAGTTTAGTAACAGACTATTTCGGGAGTAACCTTCTCGGGCATAAGGAAAGCAGTGCAGGTGACCTCCACACACACAGGACACACACCTTGCCGCCCGGATTTCAGAGGCTATTTATTGTTTAAACACAAGAGTGTGTGTCTCTAATCTCAGTCTGAAGGATGTTTGGGGTGACAACAAATACAGCAGGTCATCGTTACGTGCAGCATTCGGGATTTTTTTTTTACCAACCATATCGCTGTGGATGTTTGTTGAAGTAACCATCATTTTAAACCACAGAGGATGTTGTCATCAAAAACAAACAATTATAACAAGAACAAAACCTGTGACTTCAGCATATTTGGTCAACAGAATGAGTTTCGTTTCATAAGTCATGTCTCAAAAATCATTCAAATCTTTCATTAAAGTGTCAGTTTTCAAAGTTGAGTTTGGCTTATTATACAACACTGTCCAAAAAGGTTGGGGCCTTGTGAAAGAAGTATTTTATGCTAAAATTTTGTTGATGCGGGAATACAATTTTTCAGGATTCTTTGGTGGATAGAAAGTAAAAAAATAATATTATAAATGCCTTTACTGACACTTCTAAACAATTTATCCTTAAAATCCTTAATGAATAAAAGTATGAATTTCTTTCAAAAAGAAAAAAATCTTACTGGCCCCAGAAGTTTGAAGAGTAGTGTACTTTGGTTTTTATTTAATTATTTTATTTTTTTTACAATATTTAATCGCATTATGATTGTACACGTCACACTTTAACCCTCTGGTGGCAGTCAAAAATGACAGATTTTCTTTTATTTTTTTTCAATGAAATGAATGTACTACATTTTAGTTTCGATAAGGTTTTTATTTACTATTTTGTATTTTTAGGGGATTTTATGGTACTAAATTCAATTTATGGAATAGTTAATCAAACGTGAAAAAAAATGGTATTATTATGAAAAATGCATAAAAATACTATTTTTACATTTTATATAAAAGATATATTTTCCAAAACATGTTTTACTCAAAAACTGCAAAAATTAAAGCCATAAATCTAAACAAGCTGTGTTCATAATTTGAGGTTGAAATGTGTTTTTCAGTAAGATTTTGTTTGTGCGCAGTACCAAACATTTCCACTAGGTAAAATTCGCTTCCCATTCGTTTCCAATGCAGTCTTTTCTGACCACGAACAGTAAAAGTGTGACTTTTTTAGGACCATTTAACTTTTTTAAATCATATCCATGATTTATTTATCGGTTTATAGCAGGTTCTCAAACCTTTACCAAGTTTAGTAAAATTCCGATGAAGTAAAAATTAAATATTTCCAGTCAAAAACGACTGAACCGCACCAGAGGGTTAATTAGACACGGTTAATTTTTAAGAAACGCACAACCATAAAACATAATACAATACTTGTGGAAAATTTATGCTATAAATGTACTATCACTGCTATATTTACCCGAACACAACCAGCACCACTATTCACAGCATGCCTTATTATATTCTTCACACTTAATCATGATGTGTACAGAGGTCACTCCAGTTCTAAGGACACACGTAGAACATTATGGAAACGACAACGGCAATGTCACACAAGGAAATGCATGCTTCATTCCTGTCCTTGAGCTCCCTCTTTTACAAGGAATATATACAGTAATATTTTTAACAACGTAATAGGAAAAACTCTTTCCTCATCGTCAAAACTCAAACACTGAGCTAGACATTCCTTAACATATTAACTTACAGGGCCTGAGGCTGGAGTGAATGTTAAATTAAAAGCGAGTGTGCAGATATAACAGAGGTGCTTGTGTAATACCTGCATCTTTCATGGGACAAAGGTGTTGTAACATCACAGGGTTAAAGTTCATTTTTACTCAACTCATGTAACTCATGTGTTTCGTACCTGAGCGCTCCGTTCTCTCCTTTGTCGAGACTGTGAAAGCGGCTGTAGAGGCGAGTGATCTGACTGTGGGAGACTGTAACACACACACACACAGATGAAGGTTAAGGACAGGGAACATTCAGGTCACAGATGTGATCATCAGATCGACAGTGCTGGTTTAAGGCTTATCTGAATGACTTAACATAATACAGATTTGTCAAACTAGACAAGATATAATGAGCAAGTTATTAACAACTTGATCAATCTGAGACAGGATTACAGGGTTACTGTAGGTTTTATGAAGGTACATTTAAGACTTAAGATGTTCTGCTCTGATTTAAGACCTTTATTTGTATAAAAATAAAGAATTTTAAGACCCACAGAAACCCTGAGATACATGAAAATGGCAAAGTATCCAATATCTTGAAAATAAATAAAATATATTTATTTGCAGGATAAATACAGATTTTGTCATTTGCATATATTTTGATGAACGAGTTCGAACAGGAGAGTCAAGAACACGCATCACAGAACAGGGAAAGTTGAGCATTTGTGCTTATAAAACTTAAACTTTGTTATTTATTTTTGAAATGAGCGATCGTTTAGCTAGATAAGACCCTTATTCATCGTCTGGTGTCGTTTAAAGCCCTTTGAAGCTGCACTGAAACTCTCATTTGGACCTTGAACCATTTGGACCCCATTGAAGTCCATTATATGGAGAAATCCAGGAATATTTTCATCAAAAACCTTAATTTCTTTCCAACTGAAGAAAGAAAGACATGGACATCTTGAATGACATGGGGTGCGTAAATTATCAGCAAACATTTTTTTTATTTTTAAGTTAACTAATGTTTTGATTCCAGCTCTACACACTGATCACAATCTAAACCAACTTCATGAGGTTTAATGTTTACTGGACTCTTATTGGCTATGTTTCCTTCACTTCAAAATGAATACATTTAGCAAAAAATAAATAAAGCAGCTTTGGAATGGTATTCCTGGAAATCCCTACACAAATAAACTGTTGTTTATCATTATTTTAACACAGTAAAGCCAATTTCCGACCACATCAGTGGAACATCTGCCACAACAATTCAGTCTTTGATCAACACACGAGAGTAAATCAAGTGAATGAACACAGAACAATCCTATGTGTTTGATTAAATCACACAGGATAGCAGCACATGTTAAAACTTAACCATACAAAGAGAACCAGTGTGAATCCTGGATTCTTCTCGTAGGCTTTGACACTGAGACCGGAAAACCGACAATAACAAGTAGGACAGCGCTTCATGTGGCTTTACAGGAATGTAGTGAAATCTGGGCTTACAAACACATAAAATAGGCCACATTCACACAAATATGGGCGATAGAAACAATAAAATATTACAATTTAAAAAGCCTGCAGCCCCTTTGAGTTTGGTTTGTGTGGTCTGAGAAATAAAGACTAACATATAACCCATATAGCTCCATTAAGGTATAAACCGTATCCTCAGACTATTTCTAGATCTTGTGGGGGTGTACGTCTCTCCTGTGGTTCATCCGTGCCGAAGGCCAAAGCACTGAGACGGCAGAGATCGGAAAAAGCTGCTTTTCCTGGTCGATCACACAACTTTTGGTAAACCTCTAATTACAGCTGCACAGGTGTAAACAGGGTCATTAAATATAATATTGCATCAGAGCAATGCAGATTACCAAAGCCTGATCCAGATATAACTTCATCCAGATGTGGGAAAAATAGGACTGGCTGGTTGATCCAGAATGTGATCTCAACGATCAACTTAGGCTTAAATTGCTTTCGGAAAACAGCCCTGATCTGCTCATGCCAGACTGTTGATGGACCCCATTGACTTCTATTGTAGGAAAACACTATGGAAGTCAATGGGGTCCAACTGTCTGGTTACTGACATTCTTCAAAATATCTTTCTTTTGTGTTCAGCAGAAGAAAAACTCATTCAGGTTTGTAACAAGTAAGTAAATGATGGGTGAGTAAACGATGTGTTCATCATTTCATCAGTTCAGTAAATGGTCCGTAATATTATTCAAAGGGTGAGTAAATGATGACATAATTCATTTTTTAAGCATTTGCCTATTTAAATCCAAACAGAGACTTTTTAAAATTGTTTGCCAGGCAGTGTGTACTGATACACCAGCACAGTTTCAGAAAATGAGAGATATTCATCTGTTGCCCCTCAAGACACACACACCCCACTCATATCATGAAACAGACAGATACACACACACACACACACACACACACACAATCATCTGCCCTATTGAGGAGCAGGGGTCCCCTAGACAGTTTATTTCAATGCTTCTCAAACCTGCTTATGAGACCTCAACTAATAGGCTGAGTTGAATTAGGTTTGTAATACAGGTAGTTGAAGCATTACATGTTGTGAGCTTCTAATTAGTTAAAAATTATAATATTAGGTAGGCTACTCCTGCAGACTTTCTAGTTGTATAGTATAGTATAGCATAATTCTATCATATCATAGTTATATTTAATTTAGCACACTGCAGGTCTAAAAGGTATAGCTAAAATGTCACACCACAGGAAATGTATACTTCCTAAAAGTATGTCCAAGTTACCCATTTAAGACAGATGGCACTGTATTACATCAATGCATCTGTCATTATCATAATCAGAACCATTAAACCAAGTCTATATGAGCAAAACACACTATTAACCCACACAAAACTAATACTCACATCCAGTTTCTTTCTTGATTTCTTCAATGTCCTCTTCTCTGAGTAGAGATGAAGCTCTGGAGCCCATGACTGCTGTTTCTCCTGAAGATCAGCTCGAGCTAACACGTGAAATTCACTCGTTATCTCTAAACACAGGGCTCAAGAAGCCTGTCAGATGAGCAGTCAGCCTCCGCAACTGTCTATCCGGACAAATGACCCGCTTGCCTCGGGTTTACAACGGGACTAAGCGCGATACAAACAAATCCAGATGAAAAAAGGAAGAGTTTTAAGAGGCTAAGCTAAAGGTAGGTCGGAGTAGATCTTCGTGACGTCAGCAAATGCCGTGCGCTGTAGCCACGCCTGTAGAATAACGTGTTTTGATTGGTCTGTGCGGTTGTCTGTCAAGTGGGCGGGATTTAAAGGGCCAGGCGTGTGCAAAATAATTCCTCGAAATATAATAAAGCGGGTAGAGTGACAATGAAACGGGTATACCATGTCAGAAAATAAAACATGCACAGCATGAGAACAGCACAAAAGAACCTTTAAAGGTATAAAGAAACCCGTCCAAAATACAAAACCATATACTTATAAAGACTAAAACATTCTAAACCGATTGTTTGTTTCTTTATAATATAGTCTTCCTTGTTGTGGCTTGATATAAATGAGCTTTTGTTGTATAAAATAAATCAAATAAAGTATTATTATTATATATAAAGCAAAATCTAGACTATTAGGTGGCATCAGATGCCCTAGTCAACTATAAATTATAGCTTGAGAGAAGAGAATGAAACAACATGATGAAACCAAGAGTTCATTTCTTGGAAAAGGCTTGGCAGTTGCCTTACAAGATGGTTTGTTCATTACACTGTTTTTATGCTTTATTGTTACAAAATATACAAATTTAGAAACACTTTTTTTTAATCTGTCCTACTTGTATTGTACTGAGTTATAGTAATACACTGTCCTTATTATAGGGTTAGGGTTTTGTTTGGGGTTAGTTGCATGTAATTAGATCTAATTTATAGTTATTACTATAGTAAATAAATGTAGTGTAACAAGAACACAATAAATAATGTGTTACCACAAATGTTATACCTGCTGTCACATACAACATATAAATATAACTCACATACAGAGTTTTATAAAGCTCTCATATTATTTTTGCAATTATATTATGTTCCCATAATTGTTTGCAATAAGAAAATGGCACATTTTGTTGTATAAACTGGAAATACTAAGCTGGAAAAAAATAGATATAAATCAGAAGCAACCTTTTTATTGTTATTATTATTCTTTTACTTGTATTTATTCATTCAGCCCTGCCCTGAACAAAGAGCTTTAACATAACATACTGCAATATCATAAGACAAATCACACTATACCTTTAAATAAAAAAATCACTCTAATATACAAATACAAAAAACAGGTACAGAACATTTTGACTTCCCCTTACTTTATCTTCCCCTTGTTTGAGCAATACTTTAACATAGATAATTCCCAGACAATGTGATGACCTGTCAGGGCCAATATGGTGTTGTTTTCCCAACAAAAAAATGATGTCACTTCTGCGAGGATGATGATGTCAGTAGCTGAGCTTTAGGTAAGAGACAGAAAGTCTAATATAAGTGTGAAATATTTCAAAATTAAAAAAAAGAGGAAACATTTTGAATATTTCATAATAGCAAGAATAGCAAAATCCACTCAACCCAAAGTAGTTCAATTATAAATTCACCCTCATAATCCTCATAGTCCGTGCATGTAAACTCACATGGACTGATATTCTACAAAAATAAATGTAAAATAATAATTAATAAAAGTTATTTCTGATAGTGTATTATTGTAATAAGTGTAAGTGTAGTTCTGGTTTCAGAGATTTCAATTTGTATGTAAATAACAATAACATATTTAAACGATTATACTTTTTTACAATACAAATCTCCTGGCAAAATAGCGCCTCCTGGAGGAATAACAGCGTTATGAGTTTGCCTGACAATGCTGCCATCTACTGCATGAAGACAGAAGAGTTCACACTGCTTCACTTTCTAAAAAACTTTTGCTGATAATTTTCTCACCCCATGTCATCCAAGATGTCCATGTTTTTCTTACTTCAGTCGAAAAGAAGTTAAGGTTTTTAATGAAAACATTCCAGGATTTTCTCCGTATAATGGACTTCAATGGGAAGGCCCAAAAGACAGTTTCAGTGCAAAACGATTCCAGACGACGAATAAGCGAAACGATCCCTCATTAAAAAAAAAAAAAGTTTATTACTGTAGTGAACTAACCATGAACTAACGATTATGTATTAATCTCTGTAAATGTTAGCTAATTTATTGATGCTTTATTTAAATTAAATATTTAAAATAAAAAATGATGTTTACATTATAGTTAATGTGAACTAACATGAACAATGAACACTGTTATGCCAACCAAAAATTAATAAATGTAATTAAAAATGTTTAAAAATCAAATAATAAATCAAAGTCTCAAAACAACGGCTAATGATGAATCAAATGGTCAAATTTTAAAATAATATTCAAACTTTCTAAATGGCTGAAAAAATCATATGCTCAAATGCAATTTAATTTTCCTCATTCGTAGAAGCATGAACTGTTGAAAACACAAAAGAAGATATTTAGAAGAATATTGGTAACCAATCAGTTGATGGACCCCATTGACTTCCATGGTAAGAGTTCCATCAACTGTTTGGTTACCCACAAAAACTATATTTTTTTGTGTTCAGCAGAAGGAAAAAAATCATACAGGTTTTATTTGGAACAACTTGAGAGTGAGTTAATGATGACAACATTTTAATTTTTAGGTGAACTATCCCTTTAACAATGGCTAATGTAAAAAATATAGGCTGATGGCTCATTAGTTCACGTTAACTGATGCATTAGCCTACTAAAACAGTAACTAAATGACCCTATTGTTAAGTGTTACCGTGCACAGGAATACAAAAAGCACAGAGTGGGTTTAGTTTGGATGATTCCAAATAGGCCTAATGAACTCGTACTGGGACAGGTGGCTTTCCATTCCTTAAAATAAACATATTTTAGACTTAATAAAAGAGCAAATGTCTGCTCCTGCCAAGAAATATTCTGAGTTGAGAGGTTGCATGAGTTGTAATACAAAGCTTACCGTATTCAACCCTCGGCTGGAGCCTGAGTTCCCCGGCAGACACACTCGCTCGCACGCAGCTCACGCGGGACAGCCCGCCAGGACACGCGGGTGTTGTTCTTGGACGTCTGGAGGGCAAAAGCGTTTCTCCAGCCCTGTAAATCCACAGATGCTCTAATGGGTTCCAGCAACTTTATCTGTGCGAGATCTTCCGTTCCAGCCGAGAGCCCGTGAGTGACGTGAAGCCTGCAGTGGGTTCGGGAAAGCGGATATCTTCTCTGTGTGAGTGCATTATGGCACTTTTACAGAACGGGAGTTGTGTGTGAATAGAGATATTTGCGAAATGATACTTTCTCCTCACAAACAGTCAGTCAATATGTATGGAAACACTCTTCTGGAGTTCTGAAGAGCTCTGTTGAAGCACAGGTGAAGCAAGAGAGACGCTGTCGTTTCCAGTTAAGTCAAAAGCTTCAATGTATTGACATTTATTTCAGAATTTAAAGAGACAGGCTATTCTTATCATGTGTTTCACGTCATTTTTAACCACACCGTGGTATTTTATTAAGTGAAATACAAGAGAAACGTTTAATATGGCTCTTAAAACACCACCAAATATAATAAAAGTCCATATTACTTTAGCTCATTCTAAGTAAAAGTTGATGTTCACATAAGATTTCCCCTCTCATAGCTTTCGAATCTCAGTTATGGACACATGTTCAAAGACATTTCATATCACAAATAAAGTCTATATTTTTAATTAAACACAAGCATGAATGACGTTTAAGATTTTTTATTGTACTTTTTTTGCTCTTTTTCGAGCTTGGCAGCTCAACTTTGCACTCTATGGAAAAGGACAGCAAAAGATGTAGCCTACATACTGAAGTATTTCACATATGCCTATTTTTCATTTGAAATGTGAGTGTGTGTCACATATCCATAGGCCTAATTCACTTGGATTTTAAATTGTGTTGAGCCTTTCTATTTACCTTTTTGGCTGATTCTCTGTTATAATAAGCAATAAAACATTAAAAATGTAACTGTTTTATTGCAGTGGCTCATAAAAATAAAACTGAGTATTTAAAGAAAAAACATAGGCCTATCCAAATGTTAAATGGCAATGGGCTTTATGCACAGCTGCACTACTTCCTGAACTTCAGCCAGCACCTTGTTTCCTGTCTGCCATTATTGGGCAAACTTGATTAATTCAGGTGTGTCTGATTATTTTTGCCGTGACTACTGAGGTCAGGCACACCTGAATTAATCAATTTGTCCAATAATGGCAGACAGGAAACAAGGAGCTGGCTGAAATTCAGGAAGTAGTGAAGCTGTGCATAAAGCCAATTAAGAGCCCAAACAGTCTTCACATATTGAATGTTCAATATTACAGCCAAAATAGCCTAAAATATAGTTTTCTATGGTCACTAGAGGACGCCAATGTCACAGAGATCAATCACATAAACGCTTCAGAGTTTAAGTTGTGTGTGTGTGTGTGTGCTAAAGACAGCTGATACATGCATGTATTCAATCAAAAATATATCAGAAATACCACAATGTAACGGCAGCTGATGTGCTGTTATAATAGAAAAAAAAAACTTTTTTGATTGTAAAAATTTTAAAATGTAAAATTTAATGTAATTTGTGCGGGTGGGTAATACCGTAGTAATCATTAATTATTGCAGGAAAAGTGTGTGTGCTCACCAGAAGTGGAAAAGCTGTTTTCTATCCTTCTCTCTGTCTTCAGTTTATATCTTTTATGCCCTTCCAAACACAATAACTCAATTTAATGAGAATCTCCACTGAGAAATGAGAATGCTCAATGTGATTCATACAATAAAAGAAATCAAGATAAACAAGGAAATGCAATGCATTTGTTCATCTGGGGTCTCTGAGATGCCAAACATTATACATAAAATGTGTGTAACCGCTCGAAAAAGAGCCCCAGGGGCAGAAATCAACAGTGGCTTGGAGTAAAAATGCCACCAAAATGAGCAAAAATGTTGCCAAAAACAAGGATATGGTGCAAAAATGTCTCGACATACATTTTTGTTTTTAATAAGGAATATACCACACAAGCAATGCTGTTTTCCCAAATATCAGCATGTTCACAAATGTGATATTGAATTTATACAACAGTTCAATAAACAATAAGTTTTAACATATTTTAGACACAAAATTGTGAATATGACCTAACCCTGATGCTTTAATGTGTAAAGGACCCTTTTCACGTTAGCGTTTTACAGCATCGTAAATCCTGCAAAAAAATCTATGTACATTACCTTTGCATCAAATGACAAAAAGCCAATGCTGCTGTGAAGGTGTTTCTCAGCAGCTGTTAAGAGTGATCTATTCAGAAACACGAGCCATAAGTAAAGCACACTAGACCCCTGATCTTCCCTCAGCATCTCTCTGTCTGTGTTTCTCTGTGGGGTTTAAGGGCTTTAGTCTAATAGCTCCATTAGCTCAAGCCAGTGGCATTAACAGCGCTGACTGCTTTAACCATCAATAACACACACACACACACGCGCTCTCAGCGCTTTCTTTCTTTCTTTCTTTCTTTCTTTCTTTCTTTCTTTCTTTCTTTCTTTCTTTCTTTCTTTCTTTCTTTCTTTCTTTCTTTCTTTCTTTCTTTCTTTCTTTCTTTCTTTCTTTCTTTCTTTCTTTCTTTCTTTCTTTCTTTCTTTCTTTCTTTCTTTCTTTCTTTCTTTCTTGTCAGAAAACAAAAAATGGAAATGGAGGATGAAATTGGCATAAAAAGCAAAATTATGACAGTTTTAGTGAACAAATGTCAGTAAAATGAAAAGTAGACCAGAGACATAATTCAAATAAAAATAAAAAATAAAATCACCCACAAAGCCAGATTTAACACTCACTAGTACACACACATGAAATATCCATCTGTGGTGAGCAAGTTTTCATGCCATTTAAAGGGATAGTTCACTTTGAAATTAATTTTGAAATGTTTACCTCAAGGACATCCAATATGTAGGTGTCTTTGTTTCCACAGTATTTTCAATTTTGATATTTTTAGGTCAAACCGTTCATGTCTATCAGTCATATAATGGAGGTCTATGGTCACCACCTCAAAGAGCATGCACAGAGAAGTCAAAATTAAACATGATTTAATGACTCGTAAATGTAAGTACACATTGATGGCCTAAGACACGAAACGAGCGGTTTGTGTGAGAAAACGAACAGTATTTATATCGTTTTTACCTCTTGTCACAGTCACCACTTGTCATTAGCGTTTCTGTCCCGGGAATTGGAATATTGCCATATTTCTTATAAATGATTTATCTGTTCACATCATTATTTATTTTAAGCATGTCCTCAAAATCATTAATCATAAAAACTAGGGCTGTCAAATGATTAATCATGATTAATCACATCCAAAATAAAAGTTTTTGTGGGTGCACTGTGTATAATTATTTTATATATATAAATACACAGACATGCTTGTATATATTTAAGAAATATTTTCATGTATATGCTGTATATAGATTTATATATAATTTATATTATATAAAAATAGAAATATTTTATATATAAATAATATTTTTTTCTTAAATACATGTATGTGTGTGTATTTATATATATATATATTATATATACAAAATAATTATACACAGTGTACCCACATATATTATGTAAACAAAAACTTTTATTTTGGATGTGATTAATCGTGATTAATCATTTGACAGCCCTAATAAAAACAGCTCTTCTCTAATGATGTTTCTACTGGCGTTAGGGCGGGGCAACCTGTCACTCACATGAGATCGACCAATAGCAAACCACGACCATCCAAGTCCAACTAAACAAGATCTTTTTCGAGAAGTACTATGTATATGTTAGGTATATGTTAGGTATATAGGTATATGTTACAACAGGGAAGAAAAGACTACACTTTAAAATCTGCCACCTAATGTACATGGCAAAAATCATTCCTTAAAAACCATAACAGTAAAAAAACAATTTTCCTGAAAATATGTTTTATGAAAGCACATTATCAAGGAAGCAGTGCAGATGGGTTTCGAAATTGTGGCGCGGCTTTAATCATGTTTTTATTCTGACCAATGTCTGTTTTTAGAGTGTTTTATTCATGTCCAGAATTTCACTCCGTTTTCAAAAGCAGTTTGGCTAATGAGGCCTGATATGAAACAACAGGCTACGCTATGGCCCATTACAGCACACACACGCACACTGCAAATAGACGGGATGCCAGGAAGGCTGAAGCTATCCTTGGGTTTTCCTGTAGGAGAGTCTCGGATGAAAGCAAAGGACTGTGGAGGATCTGCAGCAGAGACGATCAAAGAATAGACACACACACACGCGCGTGCGGTCAGTTTGGTGAGGTAATCTGGAGCATTAACACATTTGAAACGCTCCCTGTGATCCACCTCCGCTCTGTCATCTCTGAGGAAAACCCCCTCATCAACATGACTCTTTCTTTCCAGGCCTAAAAAAAGAGTGTGAGCTTTGTTTCTCCTCTCAGTCCTTGTGTTTTATCTCAGTAATTATGTCTAAATGTGAATTCCTCTTGACGGATGGAGCTATTGAGAAGAGATGTCTCTGTTTCAGCCTCAGGGGAGCAGATGTGAAGGTGTTTGATTTCTGAAAACGTTAAATACACACACTGATGTTTGGTTGTTGGTAATAAAGTTTGATAAAATCACAATCTTTAATATAGCAATCGTTTTCCAATATGATTAAATGGAGATTTAAGGGACAAAGACCCCATTAACGTCACATGCATCTCCTCTATAGAGCTTTAGAAGATATCTCAGCAATGCCAAGTCTAATCAAAGTAACACATTTCTCCTCAAATTCTTGCAAGGAATTAAGAATTAATTCTCCAAATGTCATCCTGGTTCCCCTTGACAAAAAATACTGGCTTTTGGATTATTGCAGAAAATCAGCTCTGAGATCAGACTAAAGTTTATGATTCTGACACGTTTGTTCATCACGATAATCCTCACAAATGAACACAACTTTTATGATATTAAAAGTCTTAATAAAATCACCAAAAGTATGAAGCTAAATGTTGGCTATAAACGAACTACATCATCAAGGTCACATGACTTAAATGTCATCATCATTAAACTTCTGCTCTTTCAGCCTTTTTTGAAAAATTAGAAATAAAAATAGTTTGATTACAAAATGAGGCTGTAAAAGCAACTAGTGAGTTAATTATTTTGCCTGTTTGGTGCCATGGCATCCAATGTCCCCGACAATCTTGGTGGTCCAATTTAGTCATTTATTAACAGGCCTAACCCCTGTTTTCATGACAAGTAAATGATTATACTGTAAGGCGATTGGCTATACAACAGTATACTAATGTATAGACTTTATTTCAAAAACCCATGAAAAAATACCTATCACGAGTCTCAGAACCGAAGTGTGATCGAGACCCCAGCGAGACCAGTGAGTTTGTCTTGATCATCACCAGACTCAGACTGTGTGTCATTGCTGACCTATTTTACTGTTATAATTACCATAATTGCTCTCCCTCTCTGACACACTCACACACAGTCTGCTGTTGTGCTCACTGTAACTCTACACCATTTCAAAGACAGCTCAGAGGAACATGATTAAAGATGCTGCTTTATTAGACACAGATTAAAGTTTAATCACAATCGGCCCGGTTTACTTTCTAAATCACATTCACTTAAAGTGCATGAATATCATTTTAATGATCTATCTATCTATCTATCTATCTATCTATCTATCTATCTATCTATCTATCTATCTATATATCTATCTATCTATCTATCTATCTATCTATCTATCTATCTATCTATCTATCTATCTATCTATCTATCTATCTATCTATCTCATCCATCCATCCATCCATCCATCCATCCATCCATCCATCCATCCATCCATCCATCCATCCATCCATCCATCCATCCATCCATCCATCCATATCTATATCTATCCATCCATATCTATATCTATCTATCCATCCATATCTATATCTATCTATCCATCCATCTATCCATCCATATATCCATCCATATCTATATCTATCTATCCATCCATCCATATCTACTATCTATCTATCCATCCATATCTATATCTATCTATCCATCCATATCTATATCTATCTATCCATCCATATCTATCTATCCATCCATCTATCCATCCATATCTATATCTATCTATCCATCCATATCTATATCTATCTATCCATCTATCCATCCATATCTATCTATCTATCTATCCATCTATCCATCCATATCTCCATCTATCCATCCATCCATCCATCCATCCATCCATCCATCCATATCTATATCTATCTATCCATCCATCCATCCATCCATCCATCCATCCATCCATCCATCCATCCTTCCATCCATCCATCCATCCATCCATCCATCCATCCATCCATCCATCATCCATCCATCTCTATCTCTATCTCTATCTCAGCCCAATTTTCCGAAAGTTGAAACATTTTGTAAAATGCAAAAAAAAAAAAACTTAATTATCTTATATATAAACATGATTTGACCCTTCAAAAAGTGCATTAAAAAATTTCTGAAGAGACACGATCGCATTATATGATAAGCATATTGAATTTAGACTTTTATTCACATTGATCAGTGAACATAAAAAGAAGCTCAACCGAACCTGCTTGACACGCGAGAACAAACTTCATTGGTTCTTGTTGAAGCTCAAACGTGATGCATAATCACGAGAATGAACCTCATTGGTTCTCACATGTCAAGAGAACATGCTTGAGCTTCTGTTTACCACTGATGTGTGAGTTGATGAATGATTATGTGAATAAAAGCCTAAATTAAATCTGTTCATCATATAAAGCGACGGAGAAAATGCTAAATTTTTATGAATTTTTGCTAAATCTCACAATTCATATGGATTAGTTTTATGATCTATTTATTAACTTTTTGAAGTGTCAAATTGATAGTTGTGTAGCTGTCAATGGAGGAACAGACAGCTCTCAGATTTCATCAAAAACATCTTCAAGTTTAGCGGGTTTGGAACGACAGGGTGAGTAAATGAACTAACCTTTAAAATAAAGGTTCAAGAGAAATACCAAATCACAGATTCTTGACTTTATTGCATTTTACCTATTATGTCCCAACTTTTGTTAGAATCGGGGTTGTATCTGTCCTTAATCTTGTTGCTTTTAGAAGGAAAGCAATGAAAATGTCATAAGAAGCGGAGATCATTTCCCAGATCTTCAGGAGGAGTGCAGTTCCCGTGGTCTGTGTCTATAGGGAGATGAGGCGGTGTGAGAGGGTTTACCCCCCATCTCTGTTTCTCCCAAATTCAGCTAATGAGCCAAGATCCTTATAAGATACGGTCTCAAGCCCTTCGTCCACCTCCTCCTGATTTCCCGGGTTCTGCAGGAAACAATATCTATTCTTGTTGGAGTTTGATCGCATGTCATTTTTATGTGAGAAAACCAGCCTGTTGCAACTGTTCTCATGATGCATTATGGGAACTGGGCCTCTTTTTTGCTTTTAGCCCTGAAGGTGGACATTAGTTTTTCTCAGTCGCTTTGGTGCATTTCTCACATCACTATTTACATTTGCACAACAGCTAATGCAGTTCTGAAAACAATTAGTGTAAACTGCAAAACTTAGTTGATAACATGCAAAAGTGTGTCACTTGCTCAAAATGGATAACTCATTCCTCAAAAGCAAGTATTCATGTCAATGAAAGTGTCAGTGTCGTCAAGATGAAAAGTCCTGACACCAGTGTTTATGAACAAGATAGTCTAATGGCTTTGTCATGTTTTCATTATGACAGTTTACTCTGTAAGTGTTTGACAATGCAAAAAAAATCTGATCTTGGTGACACTACCTGAAAATGCTCAAGATAGTCCTATAAACTATTTGCACAGTCATTTTAAAGTTTCACATTACTGTATTTAGTGAGGTACAGTTATTGAGTACAAGACAACTGAATATGTATGTTTCACATTTTTACTGCATGGTCTTTGCGATTCTAATTTGTTCAGATCATTGTGCAAAAGAAAAATACACACTTATTTACAACAAACATAAACTCCCTTTAGGTACATTCGGTGCACAACTGTAAACAATATCACAGTACATATCTGGAACTGAACATACAACATACTGTAAATCACTCATGCACATCTCTTCTCATCAGTAAAAGCTGAGGTTCACCAGCGAGAAATTGTTCAATTTAGGATAAAAAAAGTTTTTTTAAAGATAAAAAAATGTAAAATTTGCTTCATGGATTTTGACAACTAGTTTAACATTTTTGTGATGACTCAAGCAATGAAATGAGGACTATTAGTTTTATATGGAATGACTATTCAGCATTCACAAGTATAGTTAATTTGGACTGATATGACATAAGCAAATGATAATGTTATAAAACAGCAGAGAGTTGTATTGTATGAAAGCAATTGATGCATGTCCAAAAGCATTTGCAATTTGTTGGAAGGAATGAGAAACTGCTACTATGATGTGCACAAATGATTAAATGTTGTGGAGGTTGAACTAACTGTTGTGCAAATGTAAATAGTGATGTGAGAAATCCACCAAAGCGGCATGTATGATTGTCACACAATCAGGTGACTGTACATTTAAAGGGGACATATCATGCAAAATCCACTTTTTAGCCCTTAAATGCATTTTGTTGTAGATTTGGAGTGTTTATAAGTACAGAAAAGAGGAAATTATTCTCTTCAGGTGCTTCGTTTATATCTTTATATTCTGTTTTGGTCATATTTTTCAACCTGTTCAGATTTTTCTGTTGTCTATGACGTTTTTTGAGCAAGTACATCAACTCGTATTTGCAGCGGAACTGACAAATAAGGTATTATTTCTCGCTTCGATTTTTGTAGTCCAAGCTCAATGATGCAGAAGTTACGAGAGGGCTAGTCAAAATGTTCGGTTGTTGGATGTAGTGACCTGAAGCACTTCAAGGATCCCCACTTCAACAACCTCAGCCAGTGTACAGAAGGGTTTGCCGATCGACTTCTATCATTTAGCTGCTGTGTTTCCTGATGCTTTCTAAACGTATCATTTTATTATCAATACAGATTTTTAGTGGTAAGATCAGACCGCAGTCATTTATCTTGTCAGTGTGAGTGTTTTAACAAGAGAAATAGTCGACTTTCACTAATAACACAACATAGTTAACTTACATACCTGCCTCCATATGAAGACGGTTCGTTCGTCTGTCGTCGTCTTTTTCAAATCGCTCGCTCTGGCTCGAATATGTAAGTGGACTAGTCTTCTGTTGTTGACATTTTGTTAATGTGTGAATAAAAATGTTCTCTGAAGCTATAGTAATCGTATCTCTTATCAAACTACAATAATGGCCAAACGCGAGAGAGTTGAACTGACCGTGAACTCAGCGACCTGGAGAGTGGGCGGGGTAAGACGATACGCCTTTTTATTTAAAGGGGCCGCATTGAAACGACTTGTTCACAGAAACACATCAGAAATGGGTTAGAATAGGGGCCTGTGGAGCTATAATAATGAGAATTGCAGTTATGCTTTATATAGACCACAAATGTATGATTTATAAGTAAAAATGAATGATTTAAAAGCATAATATGTACCCTTTAAGGATTGATTTTACAGGTTGGTTCCTGTATTTCTCAATGGTTGCACTTTATCTCAGAAATGGAGATTTTAGTTTCAAATTATCTCAGATTAAATGCCTCAGGAGAAAAAAAAAATTAGTTTTGGAAGCATTTGAGGTTATTGAGATATTGTTATTGAGTTTTGATCTCTAGTTGAGACACTAATGATGTGTGAGATCCCCAAAAAACATCTGACTAAAGGAAAACTAGTTGATCTCATTGTTGTCTAGAAGCAACAGTTGAGCGAGTAAAAACATACATTTGTGTATTTTCTCTCATATGATGCTGTGCTGCTGTTTACATATTGAAGCTGAGTGTTGATTAGATTTCAATCAACCATTGTCATCATTATTCTCCATTCAATCTTTTAAAAAGTCCTTTCGGTTTCCCTCTCCGCTTGTGAGTGGGAATGTGAAAACAGTGATTATTTTCTGGTCCCTGTGGTCTCTGTTTCACGGTCTCTGTGTGGGAATCGTGATTTTGGACTCAGATTCTCTTTCCCATCCCTGTCTGTTTTTCTCCGGTCCAGTTAAAAAATAGTTCCTGCGCTCACTGGGCTCGCGAAGCAAACCGATTCCAGCCCGCTTGTTCCTCTTCCCGCTTGTTCCCTCTTCTCACGGAGGCTGATGGGAAAAGAGAGGTCAGAACAGTTCTAATGGGTTTCGTATGGACACAGGTACCAAAGGGCTCCCCCATGACCCAGGAAGTGGTTTCCATGAGAAACCAAAGCCACTTCTGACAGTCCCCTATTTTTCCAAAATATATCAGCTCTTGTTTGTCTTTGTCCCACTTTTCCACTTCTTCTTTTATTTGTTTTAAACTAAGCCGCCTTCTCACAGCCACAGTTCATAAAGTTGTTTTTTTAGACACAAATGCTGCATTTATTTGATAAAAATACAGTAAAAACAGCATTATTATGAAATATTATCACAATTTAAAATAACAGTTTTCTATTAATGTAATTTATTCCTGTGATCAAAGCTGAATTTTCAGCATCATTACTCCAGTCTTCAGTGTCACACGATCCTTCAGAATTAATGCTGATACATTTCTGATTAGTATCACAAACAGATTATTTGAAATAGAAATATTTTGTAACATTATGCATTACTGATCATCATGCATCCTTGCTTAATAAATGGAAGAACAAAAATCTTAATGACCTCAAACAAAGGTGACACACAGTTTAAACCACAGCAATAATTTCTTAAGCTTTTATTAAAATGTCAGGATGAAACCATGTTGTGTTTTCATCTTATACTTCAGATATTTATCAGAGAAAGAGGCTTATTCTGTGTCCGCTCTGACCGTGGAGCAGGCTTGCAGAAGATTTTCAGATAACCACATGTGTTTATAAAGAAAGAGAAACGTTCTTGAACATTAGGTTTTCTTATTTCCCCCTTGAGCTTTAGTTCATTAAAAGCTTGACGTTTGTCTCTGCTCTATGGGAGAGTGACTGTAAATAGGGTTCAATAGGAAAATAGAATTATTTGTGATTCTAATTGTTGTGTTTATTTAAATCCAAAATATAAGACCCACTGATTTTGCATTCACGATGGACAAGAGCTGACAGAAGACAATGGAAAACATGAGGGCTTTATACACACAAAGAGTGATTGACAAACAAGAACCACCTGCAGGATAGATAGATAGATAGATAGATAGATAGATAGATAGATAGATAGATAGAAGATAGATAGATAGATCTGAGACTGGTTAAATCTGATGTACAGGGGTTGAACTATCACACAGCATGGGACTCTTCACACATCTTTCACATTCAGTGTAGATATAGGTCTGCTGCTGTTTGTCTGGTGGAAGGCGTGAAAAATGAGCTCGCCATGAGTGTGTGAAGTGTGAAGTTTCTGACGGTCGGTAAACACATCCACACATAAACTTACCCAGAAACAATTAGAAAACGATGGTTTGTCAAGACTTTGAATGATGGCTTGAAAATAAAACAAACAAAGCTTCACATTAAGAGAAGCTTACAGTCTTAGTTTCACATCTTGACTATTAAACTTTTACCTACTCAACACTTTTGAATGGTAGTGTATAAGTCAAATTATATTTATTTATCTATTATTATTTGAGTATGTGAGGTATCAACGCATTCTCATCCCCAAGGCGCCATATTTTGACACTTTTGCAAAAGTGTAAATATACAGACGCACAGGGTACCCTTTAGCGCCAAATGAGACGGTTAAGTTTAGGTATGGGGTTGGGGTAGGGTTAGGCCACTAGGTAGGGATAGTGCCCTCAGAGGACTTGGACGTGACTGTGATTACTAGAGGTAAAAACGATATAAATACTGTTTGTTTTCTCACACAAACCGCTTGTTTCGTGTCTTAGGCCATCAATGTGTACTTACATTTACGAGTCATTAAATCATGTTTAATTTGGACTTCTCTGTGTATGCTCTTTGAGGTGGTGACCATAGACCTCCATTATATGACTGATAGACACGAACGCTTTGACCTAAAAAAAAATCAAAATTGAAACTACTGTGGAATCAAAGACACCTACATCTTGGATGCCCTTGAGGTAAGCTGAAACATCCTGAAAATTAATTTCAAAGTGAAATTATCCCTTTAAACAATATTCAAAGTTTAATTTCTTTAAGTTTAAAGCTGTTTTTAATTGACTAAAATATGTTAAACCTTTAATCTTAAAATGGACTTTCAAATAAAACTTTAGTTTACAAGTAGAAGCGATTTAAAAAAAAAACAATGCTACCCAAAAATAGAAGAAAAAAAACAGGCTGCTGTCTTCCCTTTTGCCAAAAAAGTACAGTAGCAACTTCAACACCCATAATGCACTGGGCATGTTGCCATCTGAGTCCACTCCCACCAGCTCTGCATTAGAAACACTTACCAGAGTTATATGTTATATACACTACTGGTCAAAAGTTTAAGATCGGTAAGATTTTTTTATGGTTTTAAAAGAAGTCTCTTCTGCTCACCAAGGCTGCAATTTTTTGATTAAAAAATACACAAAAAACACAGTAATATTGTGAAATATTATGACAATTTAAAATGACTTTTTTTATGTTAATATATATTAAAATGTAATTTATTCCTCTGAAAAAAAGCTGAATTTTCAGCATCATTACTCCAGTCTTCAGTGTCACATGATCCTTCACAAATCACTCTAATATGATGATTTTATGCTCCAAAAACATGTATGATTATTATCCATGTTGAAAACAGTTTTTTACATTTTTATTTCAGGATTCTTTGATGAATAGAAAGTTCAAAAGAACAGCTTTTATCTGAAATGGAAAGCTTTTGTTACATTAAACACTACCCTTTAAAAAGTTTGGGGTCAGTAAGAATTTGTATTTAATTTTTGGGGGAAATAAATAAGAAATCAATACTTCTATTCATCAAGGATGAGTTACATTGATCAAAAGTTACAGTAAAGACATTTATAATGTTAGAAAATATTCTAATTAAATAAATTCTAATTAAATATATATGAAGTTACACTTTAACTGATATCAATAAAATGACACTACTGAAATGTGGAAATATTGAAGAAATTTAATTTACATAACTTTTTTTAATAAACGGCTGATTCACAAAAACATTAATGACAAGCAAATGAAATCACAAGCAAATCCTGATCTTTTTTTAATTAAAATGCATACAAAACTACATCATTAGCACACAATGAATGAACAAAAAGAGCATATTTCAGAACCAAAATTACAAACGTACAATGAGTGAAAAAGACAGTTTGTTCTACAGGAGTGTGTTGTGCTGTTCAGCTCTTTCAGCGTGATTATAATCTGTGCACATTACAAACATCACAGACCCGTGGCCTTCAGTGATATTCACTTCACTGGCAACATTTGGGATTTGCTCCAAAACATATTGAGCTTCACTGCCGCCCACATAGACATCTGCTTTTAAATAACTCAATGATTTAGACAGCGCAGGCGTGTAGGAAGCTCACTAGGTTTCGGGACAGAGCCTCGGCGTCAAACACACAATAAAAATCAGTTTTGATAGTGGAAATAAATAGATGCATTTTTGGTCTTATTTCGGGCCAGCAAATATTAATTTAGCCTGATTTGGATTACCCAGCTCAATCAATCACAACAAACTCACATACGATGAGACGACAGGATTTGATATCCACAGACGTTAATAGGTACAGACTGAGGCACTGAGAGAATTATGAAACGCTGTTAAACGCAAAACACGGGTTTCTATAACCCAGAAGTCCTTGCAGGAGTGAATAGACTCTGGTCTGTAATTGGACCAGCTCACATTTTGAGTCCATCTTTCCTGTAGACTGCGGCTTGAGGCGATAATCAAGGGGAGGCACAATGACCGCCGCCATAAAGGCTTCAAAGCGGCCGTGAATCAAGCTGAACACGGGCACTTCTGCTTGGATAACAAGGCCTGAAGGATGACCAATGATTGCGAAAGGAGATATGGCTCTCTTCATCCATCTTTCTACTGGTTTCCTTTGCTCTTTTGGGGCTCTTCGCCCTCAGGTGAAGGCAGCAGGTGTGAGCATGGGAAAAACCTCTGGGTTATGGGCTGAAATATTCACTTACACCTGTTACGCGAATGTGTGTGTGTCATGGCCACTTTACCCTCCTTGTATGAGCATGTGCACGGTTTTGTTATTCAAATAATCAAGACTGATCTCCTTTCAAACGTGCCCAATTATTGTCTCCGATTACAGTCATTCCAAGAACAAGGTAGGGAAAATAGACACATAATGTAAGTGCTTAGAGCAACATATTTTTCACACTTTATAGACATAGATGACAACAGGTGATTGTTGGACTCTTTGGTTTAAGGCTTTCAGGCAAAATATCATGTGGAACTCAATCTGGTAAGAATGTCTCCATTATGTGGTTTACAAGGACATATAACATCTTAAATAAATGTTTAGTGCATTAAAGCTGCATTGGAAAAAACATAGACATTAAAATTTGTTTTGTATAATTTAGAAAGAATATATTACAGTAGCACAAATTTCCAATTTTATATTAAAACAAAGATTAAAAATTCAATTGAAAAAGAAAAGAAAAAAGAAATGCTTGTGACCCGGAAACGACCCGGAATCGGAACGAGTCCACTTTGGCTCAAATAAATTAAATTAAAAAAAAATACACAAACCGTAAAACTGAGCGCAAACAGATCCGAATCGTTTTAAGAAACTGCATAAAAAGCGAACAACACTGAGAAAGAAATAATTACTCCTAAAACTATTCCAAAAAAGACAAGTCTCCGCGAGTTCAAAGACAAATTAATTGTTTGTGATTTTGGTGAAAAGCAAGACAAGGAAAAAAAAACCACCTGTCTGTCTATGGATTATAGACAGCGTTTTACGTTTCTACAAATCAAGAACCCACAGCTAAAGGGTGAATTTCACAAAAACACATCCAGATCACATTTCACCCAAAATCGAAAACAAAAATACGTTTTTGCATAAAGAAAATGTCAATGATTTTGCATAATACATCATTATGTTTTGAATAAGCATCTGAGGGTCAAATGTGCTTCATTTCTGATTAAAATAATGTCAGAATGCAAAAAAATGTATCATTTATCAATTCTCATATATTCTTTTTGTTTTCAAATATTCTCAACAAACATGACCTGGATATGTTCCTGACAGGTTTTGTGATTCATCCTTTTTCTTTGTAATGAATAACCCATTGTCATAACATCTCACAGAGCTCACATTGACCCACATTTGTATTATATGATCACATCTCACCAAGACTATTTCAGCAATTTTGGAAAGTACCTGAAAGTTCGCGGGCCACATTTTTGGTATATTTACACATTAAAAGTCCCACGGTCCTCCGTGAAGCTCTTTCATACTGTCTGTTTCCTGGTTGCAAAGCACTCTGGGAATTACAGCTTTCAGGCAGTTTGGTTTGTAAGGCTGGATAAATTGTCTTTTTTCAGTTACATGTCCATGAAGAACCAGCTTTTCTTTGGTTTGTTCAGCTTTTTCAGTAACAAAAAAGTCGCTGATATATTACTATGGGATGCCTTTTCTTCCATTTTTTAATGATAATTTTTACTCTATCTATATACACCTTAATTTCCTGCGAGACTCGCGTCCTCCTTCAGTTTTTGGTCCGTGTCTGTGCCGTATGGAGCGTCCAGAGCAAAAAGGTCAAACTGAACTTCTGGTCGTTTGATCACGATCAGCGGTTGACGTCATAGAAGGACAAAGGAACATAAAACGATCAAACATGCAAGACTTTCACCTTTGCCCTCTTCTCTCAGTCTTTCTCAGTAAGGCCTCCAGACGGACTCGTCTATGCGCGTCGACGCGCTCATCGCCGTGGGCGAGTTGCTGTGGCTCCCGTCGGCATCCACACCGTCGCTCTGGTTCCCGAGGCTGGCGTTCAGCAGGCTGTTGTTTCCTCCAGCGGTGACCCCGGCTCCGCCCGCGCGGTGCAGGACGTCAGCATGCGGGTGGGTGACCTGTCGCCTCCCGATCCGGCGCCGCCGGTCGGAACCATGGAGAACTGGTAGGAGCCGGACCCGGTGCCGTAGTACAGGTGGTACGGCGAGGAGTTGGTCTGGAAGTGTGAGTTCTGGTTCTGGTTGCCAGGATAGGGAGGAGGCAGGTAGGTGTGGTAGCGGCTGGAGGTGGGCATGCCGGCTGACGCTGAGACCCCCGATTCCGGTGCCGGACGGGTTGGCGGAGTAGCTGAAAGGACCCGGATAATGCATGTGTGAATCAGAGAAACGAGGAGCCGTTAATGGAGACAGAGACGGGAAAGATGTCCTCTGCTGGAACAGATCCGAACCTGAAGATAAAGAAAGCGACAGTTTAACATCTAAACATATACAGTGATGTGAATACATTTGGACACCCATGATAAAGTTGCCTAAAAAGGAATAAAAAAATCATCTTTTGGAAATTGATCTTAATGCCTTAATTAGAAAATTGAGGAAAAATCCAACCTTTAAGGACACCAATTTTTGTGTGTGTATGAATAATGTATCATAAATAAATAAATGTTCTTCCTTAAAAAACAGGGGACACCCTAATTCTGGACACCCCTATGTTAAATTCCCATAGAGTCAGGCAGATTTTTATTTTTAAAGGCCAATTATTTCACCTCCTATATATAAATGATGGATTTAATTAAATTAAATAAAAAAAATGCAAAATGTTTGTGACCTACAAATGATCCAAAGTAAGAATGCATCTACTTTTTTGCTCAAATAAAAGTCAAACCATTCAACGGAGTTCAAATAAATCACTTAAGTCTAAAAAAACTGCAATGTCATAAAAAGGAAAAGAACATTTTTACCCCAAAATCAAAACTAAAATATTATTTTGCAAAAAGAAAGATCTTTTCTTTTTGTATTACAGTACTAAGAATTTGAAACAACAATAAGAAAAACATAATGCACACAATATTTCACAATTTTTGGGCAAATAATTTCACAAAATACAAAATAATGTTTACATTTTTACTCATTTCAATACTTAAAAAATAAATAAATAAATAAAAAATCAGACCAAGACTGAATTAACTAAAGTTTAAAAATAAAATGTTAATTAAAAATATAAAAAAAGTATCAAATAATTAATTAATATTTAAAAAAATTAAAATTATTACAAAATCTTACATTTTCATGACTTTGCGATTTAAGTGATTATATTATCATACTAATATATTAATATGTAATATGCACTCTATTAAAATGATCTGTCAAATTCAGATGAACATTTGCCACAGAACCCTATTGAAAGACTAACTAATGTCATAAATTGTAAAAAGAGAGGAGAGGAAGAAGACGATGAAGACTGGTATGTTGTGGGTTTTTTTCATTTAGTGTTCATGTCCTGTGTGAACAGGTGTAAGGGAAACATCTGTGCACCTGCACACAAACACAAACTGCTGCCCGTTTCTGCCAGTTTGTTTGTTTTCTGGCTTGATTTTTCTGCTTATTGCCCACATATGAGCAAGGGCTGCTGGGATACTGGTGCAGGCTTTGGCATGCAGGCGCCCGAGGGAGGAGAATGCTGTCTGTGCGTGCCACTGACTCGTTTATAAGTCTCTCCCCCGTTTGTCTGGGGCACTGGGTCCATTTACAAACAGAAACAGAGAAAGAGAGAGAAAATCATACAGTTGCATAGTGTTTCCCCCCTCTCTCTTTCTCTCAGAGGAGTGTTGACTTTCTCTTTTACACTTTTAGGAGGCCAGGATCTGATTCGAAGGAGAATTCAAGATTTCAGCTGCTGTTGATTCAACTGAAATGGCCCCAAATTCCAGCCAGACTCACACACAGGTTTGTTTTTCATGTTTTATGGTGACTTTTCCTTTGACATAATGATTTCTATACTGTTATACTATCTCCTAAACCATCCATCACAGAAAACTTTCTGCATTTTAAAAAAAACATCTTTGTGGGGATATTTTGTCCCCATAACATAGGGTTTAGCAAGACCACACACACCATCATAAGATTAATTACTAAAAGCGGAAATCTGACAAATGATTTGAGAAACAGCTGCAAACCAGATATAACACCCAAACCGTAGACATTGTTAACCCTCATGACCCTCACAGACACACAGACTCAGTGTCTCCCTCTAGTGCCTCACAGGATATTAGCTAAATGAAAGTTTCCAGAATGTGGCTCTAGATTAGAGCATCCCCTTGGTGAATAGAAAGAAACATATTGTTATTGTTATTATAAAAAAATGAGTTTCATTTTCTGCCTGGCCAATGAAAACTGGCATATAGTGCCATTTTAACATACTTTATGATGTTTGTACCACAAAAAAATCATAAAAACCACATTACTGACCTCCTTTCAAAGACCACTGCTCTAGAAAATTACTAGTTTGTGGTGTTTCCATGATGTTTCACATGATCTACATTATTATCAGTGGAAAAACTCTTGTGGAAAGCATGTGGTATAACCCATTATTCTATGCTATTTTCCCCTTTATTAATATTTATATTTAATGATGAAAATAACATTATAAAGATGAAAAAACAATTATGAGGAAAATAACTGAGCACAATTAATTAACATAAATACATTAAGATTAATTTAAACAGTTCAGGGAAAATTTTTTTTTACAGAAACAATATTAATATTGAATATTAATATAAGAAATGTTCTATTATATTAATCTGGGTTTTCACTATGTTTTGTTCACACACTCTAAACAATGCTGGGTTGTTTGAACCCACATTTGGGTCAAATATGGACAAACCCAAATGTTGGGTTTAAAAATGTAGTTTCAAATTTTAACTTCAACTTCCTTTCAACTTTAAATTTTTTAATTGCATTTTTAACCCAACATTTGGGTTTGTCCATATTTTACCCAAATTTGGGTTCAAACAACCCAGCATTTTTTAGAGTGCACGCTTCAAACTAAAATTAATATGAATAAAACAGTTAACATAATTTTTTAGCAGAAGCAATATTAATATAAATAAAAAATACAATATTTTATAATATAATGTAAATAATATTAACATTAATAACAGAATAAAAACAAAGTCTTATTGGTTGATGACTACACTCTAAAAATGCTGGGTTGTTTTAACCCAACTTTGGGTCAAATGTGGAAAAACCCAAACATTGGATTAAAAATGTAATGCAAAAATGTAACCCAGTGGCTGGGTTTGTCCATATTTGACCCAAAGTTGGGTTAAACCAACCCAGCATTTTTAGTAGAGGAGGAATTGTTCTTCCATGGCAATTTAGAACTTTGAAAACTTTAGAATTTAGAAAAGAAACTGTCACAGTTTCCTGAGAATTCTCATTTTAGTTTCAGAACATGGTTCCTCTCGAGTGAACGCTGTTATCCTTCCCCCATCAGTGAGCAGTTCAGTTCGCCGTGTTCCACTAGCCCACAGTCAAGCGTGTAACCCGGCTCACTACAGAGGTTTGCCTCATTTGACTGCCGAGTTTGTTTGTTAACAGAAGAGCAAGCAGTAGCTAGTCAGCAGGAATTGTGCGTGTTTGTGTGAGGATCAGGGTTCTGGTGAGGATGCAAATCTCGGCCCTCACCTGTAAAATGGCAATGCAAAATCAGATGGATTACACCTGGACCAGGCAAATCATGTGGCCAGGAGAGAGAAAGACATAGAGACATAAAGACTGAAATATATACTTGTTATTCTGCGTATAATCTAATCAAATCATGTATATTTGCGTTAGAATGCAGGATATCAAAATTTACCACATATCTAACAATCATACAATAATGTGGATCCCAGACTTGCTTACTTGTTCATGGTTTGGGTTTCTACTATGTGGTTTTATGCTCAATTGGTGAAACAAACCCACAGGAACCAACCAAACTATTGCTACAACTTGTCAACTATACAGTGGCCTCAAACCATTACTTTTAACCAACTGTTGTTGCACACTATGGACATGTTCCATTAATGTTTGACAACCATACGACCTTCATTTTGTATATACACTCACCTAAAGGATTTGACCCCATTTCACCTGTAGAACTGCCTTAATTCTACGTGGCATTGATTCAACAAGGTGCTGAAAGCATTCTTTAGAAATGTTGGCCCATATTGATAGGATAGCATCTTGCAGTTGATAGAGATTTGTGGCATGCACAGTCCAGGAGCCACCACATCCCAAAGATGCTCTATTGGGTTGAGATCTGGTGACTGTGGGGCCATTTTAGTACAGTGAACTCATTGTCATGTTCAAGAAACCAATTTGATTCGAGCTTTGTGACATGGTGCATTATCCTGCTGGAAGTGGCCATCAGCAGGATGAGTACATGGAGGCCATAAAGGGATGGACATGGTCAGAAACAATGCTCAGGTAGGCCGTGGCATTTAAACGATGCCCAATTGGCACTAAGGGGCCTAAAGTGTGCCAAGAAAACATCCTCCACACCATTACACCACCACCACCAGCCTGCACAGTGGTAACAAGGCATGATGGATACATGTTCTCATTCTGTTTACGCCAAATTCTGACAATGCCCATGTGTTTATAAATGCAGGTTGAGTAACTTTAACCTATAACTATTATAGCCTAGTTTTCCAAGTAGGTAAAAGACTGAAGTAATGTTTGCACTGGATGTTGATTAATGATAACTGAAGGTAATGGCATATCACTCTGACTGGCAGAGAACCTGAGACGAAGGCAAACATGTAGATCTTGCGTGTTTATGTTAGAGCTGTAGTCCATAAGACAACACAGCATGTCGCATGCAAACTAGCTCCTCTCCGACATGTGCCGCACTGCGATCTCATACATCAGCATGGGTCAGGTTACCATTCACAAACATCTGATACTGTTCTGGAGATTTACAAATCAGGTCATTGATTCAAGACCTGGATCACAATGAGATCCGTTTGTGAATAGATCAGGAATGCTTCCCTCCAATGAGGAATTTTGACCTTGTTGACTCTAAAATCCATTTGTTGAAATGACTGTATTATTATCGATCCAAAAATCACAATTATTTAGCAGCTTTTGCTTTTCTAGGACATTGAAATGAATCAATATTCAGTTTTTTCGGAAGCAATTATTATGAAATGTAAGAACGGTTGGATCTCATTATTCCCGTAGGCGTTTTTGATCGTCGCAGTTCAGAGCGGTGAGTCAACATTACACTCACGCAAGTCTGCAGCAGAGAACTCATGCTATCTGAACCAACTACTTCATATCACAATCGTTTCTCATGGACAGCAATGAGATGGAGAGCAGAAGGAAACTCTGCAACTCCTCAGATGTTTCCTCTATGAAAAAGACCCCAGTCGTCTCTTCTAAAGTTTCAGACGCACACTCAAACTCATCTCACGCTGAGCTCAGGAAAGACACAGTCAGACATCTCAATATGAACTATTCACATTCTTTTTACTGTATGTCAACAATTCATACATTTTTGCTTATTTTAAATATTTTTAAAGAAGACAAAAATTTGTCCAGTACTGCAAAAAATGCTTTCTTGCTTAGTATTTTCTCTTGTTTCCAGTCCAAATATCAAACATTTGTCAAATCAAGATGCATTTACTAAAGTTGTAAAATGCCATAAGTTATTATGTCTTGTTTGCTGGGAAATTAATCAAAATAAAGTGAGTTTTTGCTTAAAACAAGAACAAATATCTGCCAATGTTGTCAAGAAAAATAATCTTGTTTCTGTTTGAATTAAGATTATTTTTCTCACCCCATTGGCAAATAATTTAGCTTTTTTTAAGGATCAACTCACTTTATTTTGAATAATTCCCTGAAAACAAGACATAATATCTTATGTAATTTTACTCATCTAGTAAATAATCTTGATTTAAGAATATTTTGATACTTGGACAGGAAACAAGACACAAAAATACTAAGTAAGAAAAGCATTTTTTTGCAGTGTATTTACAAACCTCATTAAATCTTCCGAGCAATAAAATGATTTTCTGGTAAACTTTGCAATAATATGATCTGATCGAATTGAATCGAATCATGATTCCATATTTGGGGGTTCGAGAACAAATATATAAAATTCTAAAATTTAATTTTGTCTTCCAAATAATACTAAAAAATCTGTTTGAATGAACTCTCTTGGCCACGTGAAACACTGCAAAGATTGACAACCAATAAATGTAGGAGTGGATGTCCTGAATTATGTGATAATCGATCAAGTTTTGTGCTATTTTTGATACAATATGCAGAAATAAATCACTCCCATCAATACCTACAGACTGTACAGACTGAAGAGTGGAAGAGTGACAATATATTTGGCTGTTGTGTGCATATGGCCTTTAATAAAACGTCAAATATTTCCTCCCTTTACAGAGCCGGGATTTTAATGAAACTGCCACCTGGTGTTATGAAAAATGCCACCTGACAAACTGCAAGTCTATTAGGAACAATAAATCAGTCAAAGTGCAATTAAAGAAAGCTATAACTTAAATGTCACCCGGGCTGGTGGGTGTTTGTGTGTGGTGAAGGTAAAAATGACTCAGCTGGATTGGATGTTTGGGGTTTGCGGGAACAGGAAGGGCAGGAATTCTGCGTCGCCGCGGGGAAGGAAAACCATGCCAGCACCAGGTATGTGGCGGTGTGTCCATGGCAGCGAGAGTTTGTGTTTTCGAGTGAGAGTGTTTATACGTGTGTATGTGCCAAAGCAGGTGGGTGTGTGTGTATTTCACACACAGAGAATGTTTATTGTTGTTTCTGGGTCCGTGCATGCATGTGTGTGCGTGTGAAAGGGAAAGTGTATAATTTTTTTACATTCTGTTTGTTTCAGCCCCTCCACAAAAATGCTGCATTTTGATTGGATCATTAATAATATGATTCACCCATTAGGACTGCAAGACACCCACACACATATGCATATCAAAGAAGTTATTTGAGGACAACAGTGTGTGGTTTTTGATGATCTATATATAACAATGATTATTTCTCTTATTCAACTACTAACAACATAAAAGAGCACCAATGAACATTTATGCAAAAAAAAAAAAAATCATATTTCTGAAAAAGATGTGTGGGTATGGAACAGATCGTCACAAAAAGGAAATAAAGAAAGTCAAAGACGTTTGGAACGACATCTTTGAGTGAATTATTCTCTTTGGACATGTGTACCAGTGTGTGTTCGTAAAGTCTCTTACCTGACCAGCGTAAGTCGTCTTCCACTTTACATGTCTTCAGTGCAGGAGGGTCCATCTGATCAGGCCATAATCCTGCATCAAAAACATATACATATTTAATCACTTGTCAACTGATAATCTATGAGATACATACACAAACTCACTTAAAAAATAAAGCGATATGTGATATTGCTGAAAAATCTTAATTAAACATTAAAGACATCTATTAATTTGCTCTTAATTTGTAAATTAATACAAATAATAATTCAATAAAATGTAATTCATATGCAGTGATATAATAACAAAAAATAAAATATAAAAAAATAACATAAATATTAATGCAATAAATAATAAAGCGCTGTTAAAAGATGGTTAAAAGAAAATTCTAAATACTTTTTTGACAAAATGTAAGATATCTGTATATTTATATTTATGTATTTGCTGTATATTTACATACTTAAAAAAAAAATTGACACTAAATATATTTTCACTTGTATGCAGCAATATAAATATTATAATAATAAACAGCAATTTTATCAACACATATTTTCCCTGAAAGTTTTATTAAATGTAAACATTTTTGAAATTAATTTGTTAATTGTTGAATCGGTTTTGAATCAGTTCACTTGAACGAAACTGATTATTGGAAGTCATCTAAACTTACCAACGTCTTTTGCTAAAGAAGTTTAAGCCGGAGATGCTGTTGCTTAATTTTAATTTCATATTTGCAGCAAAATCATCATGAATACACAGTGAATATTATAATCGCCCAGCCCTGTCTGTGTGTGTTTGTAGGATTGCGACAGAGTGAATTTGTCCACACACGCTCAGTGTGAAAGAGCTGCTAGTGTTTTCATCAAAGGTGCTGAGAAAAACAAACACGAAATCTTATGCTGGTTTCATGTTACACACACACACACACAACGTTAGAGCTCCATCTGTCAAAATGCATGTGTATGAGTAGATAACTTTGAAATCTTTCTGTTTTGCTGACAAACCAAGAAAAGTGTCAGCCAGTCACGAGGAATGATATTTTGGGTGTCTGTTAAAGGTGTGTGTGATTATCACATATCTTATCTTTAGCGCGTGATGCCTGTGTGTGTGTGTGTGTATGATCTGAGCTTTTAAATCACTCCATCAGCATTAACACTGCAGCTGTCTCGCACACACAGTCACCGCACAAGTCTTAAAATAAGATACTTTGGGAAATATAGAGTATGTTTGTGTGTGTGTGTGTCAATGCACTGAACTGCCAATTTGACATGCAAATGAATCCTGTTTGCTCTCAGTCTGAGATGAGATAGTTGTTACAAGCTAATCGTTGCAACACACACATTCACGTATGAGATATGAGACGTATGCAACTACATTTTTACATTTTCTGAGAAAAATATGAGTCGTGTTTGTCCATGCAAAACTTGCCAGCATGATGCTAGTCGCTGGTTTCTAGAGTGTTCTGGAGGGACGATTGATAAGTCATAATCTATCCTCTCAAGTCATAAAGTCGTTTTAAAGTCATAAATCAGATCAGATCCAAAAATACAAGCAAATATGTCCTCAACAAGCATTATGGGACATGCTACACTTGAATAAATCCCTATATGCAATAGTAATAATGACGCTTGGCTTAGCAAACCCCACTAATGGCACACTGTTCCCAGGTCTCTCTCTTGGTTTTCTCTGCACAATGATAAATTCTTCAGTATAAATGCTCGTATTCAGGCCACAGCTGGTGCTTCTGCTGAAAATAAACATCTCACTCAAATATTTTGATTGGCCACTGCACAACGTCAATAACAGACAGATCTACTGCTATTAAAGCGGTGTCACACAAACTGTCTGTGAGCAGTACAATATGTGCGTAACTGAGAGCTTTGTGCATCTCTGACAGGACTCGTATGACAGTAACTCATCTAATTTCGGCTATAATGCCAAGCAGTGTAGATCGACTGAACTACTGAATCAGTTTGTTCTAGTGAATCAGTTCAGTCAGGCTGTTCATGTAAATGATTCATTCATTGATTAAATCAACAATTTACTGATTCATTTAAATACCCTGTTGTGAAGTACTAAGGATAGATGGTGTGTTTTTTCTATCTATATGAAATACAAGAACCGAAAGAGAGAGAGAGAGGCTGTATAACACTGAGTGGAAATGCAGGCTTTCCTCAGTACCAGCAAAAACAAACACAGCCACCATGAAGTCTGGTTATATGTCTGATCTTTCACCACACCTCCTCTAAACTCTCAAACGCTCTCTGAAGTCACACACACACGTAGTCTGAGACTTAAATGGACTGAACATTCACTGACTGTCTTATAACGCTTGCCATTATTTTCACTTTAGAAAAAACTTTTGCTGATAATTTTCTCACCCACATGTCATCCAAGATGTCCATGTCTTTCTTTCTTCAGTCGAAAAGAAATTAAGGTTTCTGATGAAAACAGTTCAGGTTTTTTCTCCATACAATGGACTTCAATGGGAACCAAACGGTTCAAGGTCCAAAGGAGAGTTTCAGTACAAACTGCAAACTGTTCAAAGGGCTTTTAAACGATTCTAGATGATGAATAAGGGTCTAATCAAGCGAAATCGATCGCTCATTTAATAAATAAATAAATAACAAAGTTTAAGTTTTATAAGCTCTATGACGCACGTTTGTGACTCTCCTGTTGGAACTCGTTCATCAAAATGAAATCGAAGTCATTTGGTTTATTAAACGAACGAAAGGAAAAAATTGACTCGGAAAATGATTCGTTCATTTTGATGAAAGCGTTCGAATCAGGAGAGTTACGAACGTGCACTGCGGTACAGAGCAAGGCGAGCATTTGACCTTATAAAACTTAAACTTTGTTATTTATTTATTAAATGAGCGATCGTTTCGCTTGATAAGACCCTTATTCATCGTCTGGAATTGTTTAAAGCCCTTCTGAACAGTTTGCAGTTTGCACTGAAACTGTCTTTTGGACCTTGAACCATTTGGTTCCCATTGAAGTCCATTATATGGAGAAAAATCCTGGATTGTTTTCATCAAAAACCTTAATTTCTTTTCAACTGAAGAAAGAAAGACATGGACATCTTGGATGGCATGGGGTGAGTAAATTATCAGCAAAAGTTTTTTTAAAAGTGAACTACTCCTTTAAGAACATTTCCTTCCAGCTCTCATGTCATTTAAACCATATTAAATAATATATATATATGTATATATATAAAACAACATATAATGAATAGAAATTAAAAATGAAAATAATCTCACATATATATGATGTGTTTGTCAGTAACGCAGCATGTGGGATGTGTGTGAGAACACACCACACGGCTCTGCCCGCATCTCTGTGCGCTTGTACCTTTATATTCTCTTCAGTGAATTCCCTCTCGTTTTCGTTTGTTTATTCCTTGTTCGTTTTGATTTTCATCTGATGCAAGTTGCTGCATGCTAACTAAAGCCAACTTTAATTCGCCTCCCTGCTCCTCTGGCATGACAAAATGTGTGTGTACGTGTGTTTGTGGAACGGCGCTGTGTGCTTTTACAAATCTGTTTAACTATGAACCACGTCTGTGTTTGCGCTGTGAATTTTGTAACTTAATATCTGTTTACAGTCATCAACAATCTGCTAACCTCAAGACTCCGGGATGATGCAATCAACACCAGACACACACACACACACACACACAGTTTGCATCAGTCAGGTGGAATGAGAGACCATCTAATTACAGTGTGATGAAGGTAATAAATCTGATTAAACATGTCTATCTTACACATGTCTGTCTGCAAACCTCATACCACACAGAGCTGTCTGACAGAATGTGTGTGTGTGTGTTAAGATTTAGATATAAAGATGAAGCGGGGATGATACGAGAGACAGACAGAGAGACAGTGTTAATATCAGACATAACAGAGGTTTTGATGTATCACACACACACAGGCCTACAGCAGTGACAGTCTCCCGACAGCTAAAGCTCTGTTAATGTGTTATGTCTGCTAGAAATGTGTGTGTCGGCAGTCTTGGCCTCTGACAGCTCCATGAAGACATAATTCCTGTCCTAATCCACCTGCAGATATGGATACTAGAGGTACTTTACTCGCTCAAGCACACTCCTGAGCTCTGGATGAGTTACAGTTTTGGTTTTGCAGGAATGCTTGTGTAAGAGTCCACCCTTCAGAAATCAGGTCAATCTGATGGAGGAATTTACCAGAAACCCCAAACAAAAACACCACCGAAACATCCAGCGCCTCTAATTCAACAGCTTATGATGGATAAACTACTCATAAATAATGAAGGTTAAGAAAGAAACCACACTTTTATGGGTTTCGGTTGACCATTACATCATGTCCTAACCAAACAAGTTATTGTTTGTCTAAAATGCCTTGAAATAGAACACAATCATATATTAGATATAAATCAGATACTTTTATATAAAATAAAAGACAACAAAATTATATATCTGTAATGTATATATATATATATATATATATATATATATATATATTAGGGCTGTTAAATCGATTAATTGCGATTAATCGCATCCAAAATAAAAGTTTGTGTTTACATAATATATGTGGTTGCACTGTGTATAATTATTTTATATATAAATACACACACATGCTTGTATATATTTAAGAAATATATATATAGATATAATTTATATTATATAAATATTAATATTTTATAGATAAATATTTTTTATATAAATACACACATGCATGTATATTTAAGAAAAAAATATTTATCTATAAAATATTTATATTTATATAATTTAAATTATATCTATATATAGTATATACATGAAAATATTTCTTAAATATATACAAGCATGTGTGTGTATTTATATATAAAATAATTATACACAGTGCAACCACATATATTATGTAAACACAAACTTTTATTTTGGATGCAATTAATCGCGATTAATCGTTTGACAGCCCTAACATATATATATATATATGTATGCATAAATATTTAAATGTTTAGCTAATTAATTTTTATACAAATTTTAATCATTATATCAATTTTAATATTTTCTTTCTTAATATAATTATTACATATTTTGTTAACACTTTACCGTAAGTTCATTAGTTAACATTAGTTAACTACCTTAGTTAACATTAACTAATAATGAACAATACTTATTCAGCATTTATAATCTTAGTTAATATTAAAATTTTCAACATTTACTAATATTTTATAAAAATCTAAAATTGTATTAGTTAACATTACTGTAGTTAATGCACTGTTAACTAACATGAACAAAGAATGAACAGCTGGATTATTATTAACTAACATTAACAAAAATGAATAAATACTGTAACAAATGCATTGCTCATTGTAAATTAATTTTAGTTAATACACAAACTAATGTTAACTAATGAACCTTATTGTAAAGTGTTACCCATATTTTTATAATAATTCTCATTATATATAATAAATTATTTGACTTCAAATGCGAATGGTCAAAAGAATAAAAGAAAGATGAAAGAACAGCAGGCCGTGATATGCCCCTCGGGAGCATTTGGTCTTTCTGGCTTTTTGATGGATCGCAGAGAGATGTGAGTCACGAACTGCTTAGATAATCAAACACACGACAACTCTGTTTGAGTTTCTACAAAATATGAGCGATTCTGCCTACACTACAGATGCAGTGAGCAAACAAAAACAAATAAAAAGGCGAATTTGTTTAACGAAATGACAAAATCAAAGCCAATCAAAACATATCTGATGTTACAAGCTTACAAACACCACCCAACTTACAAATCGAGAGTAGTAAGGAATACGTTTTACGTAAATTTTATAGTTTACGACCCCAATGTTTGAAAGAACTAAACGAAATGCTCAAGAGTGAATCAATTAAAACTAACTTTAGCTAGAAAAATTAACTTTAATTTCCTATTATCACTGTAAAGCCGCTTCTAAAACAATCTACATAGTTAAAAGCGCTATATAAATGAAGATGACTTGAAATGTTCAGAGATGAGGAACTATGAGAGTTTGATTGAAACGCGAGTTACGACTGCTCAGATGGCCATAAAACACACCAGTTTGAGTTCTTTAGAAATGTGAGTGATTCAGTCTACACTGCAGAAACAGTGAGCAAACAAGAATGAATAAAAGAAGCACATTTCAGCAACACACACACACATTGCGCGCATGAGAACAGGTGGATGAGTGAAGGGTGGGGTGCGAAAATGGGTGTGTGTGTTTATTTGAGCGAGAGGGACAGAAAATAGAAAGATAGACTGTAAGCAAAGTGCATACGTGCCTTGGAGAGTGTGAGAGTTTTGCTGTTTTGCTAGCAGACATCATGCTCAAAGGTCTTTACATGCGTCTGAGAACGATATCCTCGCCCACTATCACACACGCTGACGTGGGAGCCGAGATTCGAGAGGGTTGCTAGATTCCAGACGTCGAGGTGCGAGTTGTTGTGACGAGCTAACGTCTGACTCTAACAAACACATACACAGGATCTGTAGGGCATCCAGGGACAAAACACACCTGGTATCTGTGTGGTGCTGGAGGGACTGTAATGGGATTGGTGGGAGCGGGCGGTTCCCGTTGCCAGGGTTCATTCTCAGACTGGCCCTCTGGAAACGCTCGATGTCACTCAGGCGATCGGAAAACTGCTTGTGAGGGTCGTCCGGTTTCACACGGTGACCTGTGGAGAGAAATGAACTGGAACATGAGTTTGACTCATCCCCTCAGTTTTTGTATTTATAGTAAAGTCATTTATTTGAAACAAATCAAGCCAGAAATTATAATTTACTCACCCCATGTCATCCAAGATATCCATGTCATTCTTTCTTCAGTTGAAAAGAAATTAAGGTTTTTGATGAAAACATTCCAGAATTTTTCTCCATATAATGGACTTCAAATGGGGACCAATGGGTTTAAGGTCCAAAAGACATTTTCAGTGCAAATTGCAAACTCTTCAAAGGGCTTTAAATGATTCCAGATGATGAATAAGGGTCTCATCAAGCGAAACGATCGCTGCATTTAAAAAAAATAACAAAGTTTAAGTTTTATAAGCTCAAATGCTCGCCTGCTATGTCATTTGATGCACGTTCGTGACTCTCCTGTTCGAACTCGTTCATCAAAATGAATGAATCTTTTCCAGAATCAACTCGTTCATTTCGTTCGTTGAATGACCCAAATGACACGAAAAAGATTCGTTCATTTTGATAAACGAGTTCAAACAGGAGATTGACAAACATGCATCACAGAACAGAGCAAGGTGACCATTTGAGCTTATGAAACATATATATATATATATGAAGAGTTCAGATGCAAAAGCCTCTAAATGCCATTTGAAATTTTCTTTTAAAATGACCATTTTATCAAGCTTGTATATTTAAGTTCAGTAATTTCACTTAAATGACAATTAATAGGTAATCTTCATTGCCATTAAAGTGAAATTACTGAACTTTAATATATAAGCTTGATAAAAATGATCATTTTAGAAGAAATTTCAATGGCACTTAGAGGCTTTTGCATCTGAACTCTTCAATATATATATATATATATATATATATATATATATATATATATATATATATATATATATATATATATGTATGTATTTTTTTTAAATGAGCGATCGTTTCACTTGATAAGACCCTTATTCATCGTCTGAAATCGTTTAAAGCCCTTTGAACAGTTTGCAGTTTGCACTGAAATTGTCTTTTGGACCTTGAACCGTTTGGTTCCCATTGAAGTCCATTATATGGAGAAAAATCCTGGAATGTTTTCATCAAAAACCTTAATTTCTTTTCGACTGAAGAAAGACAGACATGGACATCTTGGATGACATGGGTGAGAAAATGATCAGCAAAATTTTTTTTTAATAGTGAACTTACTCCTTTAAAGCACTTCGATGACTAATTTAGTTGTCTTGTTTCATGCAAATAAACTCTATGGTTATGCATCAGCAAGAAATGTTGTCACACTAGTCTCAAAGATAATTAATATAATTTCCATAATATTAATGTACAGAACACACCATTTCACTATATAAAAAGGAAATATTTTCATACAGCACTTAAAAATACACAGACGGGAACACTTCACATATGCAGCAACTCACACACTCACAAATGACCCTAATAAAGTTTGACGTTAGCATTTCACAAAACAATATCATGTTCTAATGAGCATAAAACATCACAAATATTGTGTAAAACGGTCTGGAAAAGAGCTTATGGCTTTCAGACACAGTTGTGTACTCAGTCGTGACTCATGTAATGCTCTGATGATCCACAGAGGAAATCACCAAAGAAAAACCTTGCTATGAGTGTGTGTGTTTATCACTGACAATAATTTGCCATCCCACTTCAATAGCCATTACACAAACACACACACACTATCATCATCATCATATGTGTAGTCTGGTCAGCTCTAATGGATGAGTTTAATGTGACTATCAGTGGCTTGTGTGAAGAACATGTGAACATTTTGTGGTTTTTAATGTGGAGTAATGGCTGTATTTGAATGTTTTATTCAGATATGAGAGATAACAGACGCTGTGATATGGATTTTGTGTGTTCTTGCCTCTCTTTCACCCAAGGGCAATGCATCACTCCACGTTTTTCTTTACCCCTGGGTGATATTTCTGTTAGTTTATTCGCTCCTTCCATTTGTTGCCATGCATTGTCTCCTCTCTCATTTCATCTAAATGATAAATAGTCATTTTTTTGGCACTTTTTGGTTTGTTTATAAAGTGTGAAATAAACAAACACATAATCCCAGAGGAAAGAAAAACATATTTGTCTGTTGTTTCTTAAGACTGCAATGAGATTAAATAGAAAACAACTAAAGACTTTCCCAGATGTTTGACAAAGAATTGAGAAGATCTCAACAATGTCTCCAAAATATGCAATCAAATGTATCATCAAATGATATGAGCTGCTATCCACATTCATTTTCTAGTTCTACTTTTACTGCATGACTCAATATATTTCAGGAGAAAAACCTGAGACAAACTTAATACTTAAATGCAAAACAGCTCCTATGGCACAAAAGAGCAGTCAAATGCAATGCATAGTCATAGATTTTACTTTTTTTAGCCTCAGACACTAACTTTTAAGTCACTTTATCTGTATATCTTCTTAATGCAGTTGTAAGGTCATACAGTTAAAGGTTTTTTTGTTCAGGCACTAGTGTGTCTCTCCTGTTTGGCTGCGGGGTCCAAACCCTACATCTGCCCTGGCTACATTCACCCTGTCTGAATTATTATGGATGAATGAATATTTCATAGGTAAAGGGGGCACTTAGACAGGAATGTTGACTTTTTGTGAGAACTAATATCATAACCACAGGACACACACAGACACACTAATTAGAGTGGATCGCTCTCATGCACACACACACACACACACACGCACATATTCATGGGAAATGGACTGGGATGAACACAACTGCAACAGACACTGTATGATGAAGATATAGATGTACACCACAACCTCTTAATAAAGTTATTTTTCAAGCCAGATAGATTCATTTGTGCTGAAATGTAATTTGTCAAGTCACAAAAGAAAGAAGCATCAGATTGTCAGGTTATATTATATATCAAATTATATACAAATAATATAAACAATTATTTACAATGTAAACATAATCATTGATTATCATAATTCTCGATTATTGATGATATAATGATTCAAAGACACTTGAATCGGGTATTGAATGAATCAATGTGTTCGAATGAATCTGTTGAGAAAATGATTCAATGAATCATTTGTTAAGATATCACCTAATTTCTTTCTGAATAAAAAAAATAGTTCAAACTTTTGATTCTTTCATTCATTTGTCATGTGATAGATGCAATTAACTAAATGTTCAAAATATGACTAATTTACACTAGGGCTGTCAAAATCATTAATCGCATTCAAAATAAAAGTTTGTGTTTACAAAATATATGTGGGTGCTGTATGTATATAATATATACTGTGTATAATTACTTTATATATATATATATATATATATATATATATATATATAGATGCATGTATATTTAAGAAAAAAAATATTTATATATATAATATTTTTATTTATATATAATATAAATTATATATAAATCTATTTACAGTATTTACATGACAATATTTCTTAAATATATACAAGCATGTGTGTGTATTTATATATATATAAATATATATAAAATAATTATACACAATGCACCCACATACAGTATATTGTGTAAACACAAACTTTTATTTTGGATGCGATTAATCGCGATTAATCGTTTGACAGCCCTAATTTACACCAATAATGTGCAGATTGACGTGCAAACACAGACAATAACAAATTTTCACCAGAAATTCAGCGAAAAAAGAACAACCACAACTGACTAAACTAATGTGTCTTCTCATCTTGACTAACTGTTTTAGCATTACTTAAAGTTTCATCGTTGCTCTTAGAGTAAAACCATCCTGCCCACTAACAGTTCTGGGATATAAGAAGTATAGCCATCGTCATCATTCATTCGATCTCTGTACTTTCTGCACATGGAGTGTGTGTACACAGAGGCCTCTCTGCACACTTTCAGCTTTCATACTTGCACTGATCAACTGACTGATACGCCCAGCTTCCTTCCTCCTCTCTCTTCATTCTCTCTCTTTAACGATGAAAAGAAAGAAACATATGTTCCCCTTTTGGACAGACAGAACACAGGCTCTTTTAGCGCTGGCGGAGTGTGTATGCATTTGGGCAGGACCGAAACTCAACATTTGCTGTGGAGGGCCAGACATGTTCCGGCGGCACACTGTTAATATTTATACGGGTGTCTATAAATGGGGCTGATAGGCACTTAATAACCTTGTGAAATTGATCTGCACAGACTGAGGGTGACGCGTGCTTTAGCTCGACCGATTGAAGAAGGTCTGGAGCTGAAATGAGGGACGTTTACTAAGAATTATTGTCATCAATTATTTTTCATGTGCTGTGTGTCATTAAAATTATACATTTTTTAAAGGAATTCTGCAGAAATCGTAGACTTTCGACATTAAATTACCAACCACAGTTATTTTCTTTTTTACGTGCCATTTACAGATAGTACACCAATAAAAAAAAAACATGGAAAAATTAAACTTGGTGATTGTATTATTAAATGCTCATAGCATATCAACTTAGTATCTTCACTCTAAAAAATGCTGGGTTGTTTCAACCGAATATTTGGGTCAAATATAGCCTTGTTAAAACCAGTTGTAACTGAGTTATCACCAATAGACATTGCAGGTAGACCTAAAACCAATCAGAGCGATGAAGGAGAAGACATATGCAGAGCGGCGGCGGAGAAAACATCTCCGAGAGTTGTTCTTTGCTCGGTTTTTAACAAAAAGGAAACATTCAAATCGCTTAAAACAGATGCAATAGCGGATTTCAACGAGTGATGTTTGACAACGGTATCCATCTTTGTAATGTTGGCTACAAAATCTTAGATCTGGGATTTTGAAGCAGATTTAGAGCAAATCTAAATTTGCCGGAAGTTGTCTGGGTTTTCCCAGGCTAGGTCAAATATGGACAAACCCAAATGTTGGGTTAAAATTTGAAATTATATTTTTTAAACCCAACTTTTGGGTTTGTCCATATTTTACCCAAATTTGGGATAAAACAACCCAGAATTGTTTAGAGTGTTGTAAACACAACTTTTCCAAAATGCATCATTAAAAAAAAATGATGGGTTGTTTCAACCCAAATTTGGGTAAAATATGGACAAACCCAAATGTTGGGTTAAAAATGCGTTTAAAAAAAAATGTACTGTTGAAAGTGAAAGTTGAAGTTGGTTTAAAATTTGAAATTACATTTTTAACCCAACTTTTGGGTTTGTCCATATTTTACCCAAATTTGGGATAAAACAACCCAGCATTGTTTAGAGTGTTGTAAACAAAACTTTTACAAAATGCATCATTTAAAAAAAAAAAGATGGGTTGTTTCAACCCAAATTTGGGTAAAATATGGACAAACCCAAATGTTGGGTTAAAAATGCGTTTAAAAAAATGTACAGTTGAAAGTGAAAGTTGAAGTTGGGTTAAAATTTGAAATTACATTTTTAACCCAACATTTGGGTTTGTCCATATTTTACCCAGATTTGGGATAAAACATACCCAGCATTGTTTAGAGTGTTGTAAACACAACTTTTCCAAAACACAAACATGCGATTCCTATTTTTATGCAGATATGCTTCGGATGGTGTGTGTCAGACATTGGACTGCCCGTCTGAGGATGAGAGTAGTGTGAATTTGTTCAATAGGGTTACCATCTCTGAAAATGCATTGAAAAGCAGTTCTAAATGACTTGAAATGTCTGGATATGTTTAATGAATGTAGAGCTCCACCTGTTTTATCCTCCACCGTTGTAGTTGACAGTTGGTGGGAGTAAGTTTGTGCGTACGTCAGGTGTGGTTACCGAGGCCTCAGATGAAAGTGTGCTTCCGTAGTAACGAACGCAGGAGACGTTTCTACATCTGCTAAGATCAGTGCACCTGTCTTTTTTTTTTTTCGAACCACTCACACACTCACTCTCTTGTCCATCTGAGAGCTGTCGTGATGTCAGAGCAGTGCATGACCAATCCCATCAGCCCATGACAGGAAATGGGTTTGTGCCAGTGAAGTGTGTTGGGCAGTAAATCCCAAACAGAGCCACTATTCAACCTCAAACTGCACACGGCACTCTGTTTCTGAGATTTTTATGCCCCTCAAATTTTAACATTAATGATATCAAAAGTACCCTGGGAGTGAGATAATATTTACATAAAAAGAGTAATTTTAGCTGTACTACTACAGCTTTTTCAATTATATGCATGAAAATAAAGAAGAAATGAAAACTTGAAGCTGCATTTACCTAATTGAAATGATATTAAAACATATTCACGTGTGGGTTAAGCCATAAGCCATCATTATAGTGGCCTTGAGCATGTCCCTGTAATAAGCTGTACAGTGTTTTTCTCAAACACTTCTCGTCATGTGGAAATCCGAAGGAATAAAGAGTCTCTTTTATTTTTATCTCTAGTCCTTAATTCATTCTCTAGGGCAAGTAGGAGCAGGTGAGATAAAGACCCTTTAATACTGCCCATATCCATTAGACAATACACGAGCCAGAGGCAGTCATCCAACGCTTTGTGTGTTTCAATGTCAGTGTTTGTTACGCCCTCTTTACTTTTCCTGTTCAGGTCTTATGCAGAAAAGCATTAAAAAACAAAAAGGGCGTAACAGCGCACATGTGTTTGTGGGTTTTGTGACTTCACTGAGAACAGTGAAGTAATATAACACTTCTTGAAAAAATAATTTTTCAAAAAGTATCTTAAAAAAATTAGTTCACACACTCTAAAAATGCTGGGTTGTTTTTTAACCCAACTTTGGGTCAAATATGGACAAACCCAAACATTGGGTTAAAAATGCGATTTAAAAATTAAACCCAATGGCTGAGTTTGTCCATATTTGACCCAATGTTGGGTTAAATCCATCCAGCATTGTTTTACAGTGCAAGAATATTTCACAACATAGTTCTCATTCTCGTTCTCAGTTATTTGCATACTCTTAAATGAGTAAAATAGTTGTCATAAACAACAAGTAGAGTGCAACCCTTTCACTGGCAGTACTGTAAGTGTTCATATGTGCATGCACCTGCATATGAGTGGTTTGGTGTTAGGTTGGCCTAGTTGTAACTCAAACCAAGAACCCTTCTGACCCAGATGATACGACATGCATTGACTCTTGTTATCAAGCATACATGCATCTAACGGAGGTGTTGTGCTCTCTGCTGGCTGTATGCAGCTGGAATGTTCTGAAATATAATGCTTGGGTTTTATAGGACAAAAGAACGAGCACACTTTGTGTTAAGAGTGTGATTTAGGAGCGCATTCTTTTGCCAAGCTAATGAAATTCAAACGCAACTGAGTTTTCGCGTGAGGAATTTCACTGGGCTCTTAAACTGACTCTCTGAAGACTTTATTTGAGATTATTCTGGAAGACGGAGTGGAAATTAGGGAGGAGATGAGTATGATGAGAACTGCAAGAGGTGTTAAAGGGCAGGAGAGACCCTTGATTTCAAAATGCAAGCGCCCACGCGTGTGTGTGCCTGTGACAGGATTTGACGCAACTGCAGCTTGCAGGAGTGTGAGAACTGATACAGAGATATATCTATGTTCACACAAAATAGGTTTCAGTCGTATTGTTCACACACATAATTGTTTACTTAAAAATGAGGAGATAGAAAAAAATATGCAATCTTATCTTCAGATCTTCTCATATTAGTTACTAATAGAATTTAGAATTAACTCTATAATCTTTGTCCCGGCATCATTGGGTGGGCCTTCAAACATGCCTCATTAATGTATGGCGGTCATGGTCAAATGTATCCATCTGATGTCAGAAAGTTGTGGAAGTGCGGAACGAGACATGTTAGCAAAAAGTTTGAGCTTGAAAAATGATAGTTTTCATGGCACAATGAAGTCTTTTATCTCAAAAGATCAAGGATAAATTGATTCCTCATGATATGAACCTAAAATGTTGAAACACTACGATTTTACAAGGAGAAATTCTCCTTTTCCCAACAAGCTCGGCATGTGTGTGTGTGTGTTACTGGAAGTCTGGGCACATCTCGCTTCTTCAATTAGGCTATTTGCAGAATTTTCCTCACTGTTAAAAATGGCCGAAAAATAAACAGATGATTCACTATAATGTTCCCGTAACACTCCTCCCTCTCCTTTCTGTCTCTCTCTCTCTCCTACCCAATGCCTCTCAGGCGTTTATTATGGACTGTGAGGTGCTTTATTATGCTACTTTATTAAATTAGTCTTCAAAGCAGCTAGTGGTGTCTGCTGGGTAAAAGAATAACGACGGAAGTTCACAAAAACAGGTTGAGCTTAGAAGATGAGGGATGGAGATATGTGTTTGTGACTTGTGCATGGGTGTTTAATGCCTTTCTTGTCAGCCTTTTTCGAGTTTATCCCTCTAATAAAAGAAAACATGACTGGAAGGTGAATATAACTAGGACAGAATCATCCTTTATATCCTTTTTTTGTCAAACGCTGAGTAGCTCTGCAAGGATTCATTGCATGCATGCTAAAGCAGCCATGCACACATTCACTGGCTAAATCCTGCAGTGCATGCTTGACCATTTGTTTTCACTGTAATGAAACGTCTGTTCATTTTTATCAAACGCATTCCATTCATTTGCCATCCGATATTGGCTCCATTCATATTTAGCGTCAGCGGTGACGAAAGCTGCCACTCTGCCGTTAGCAATGTCCACCAGCGTTGCTTTGAAGAAACATTCTTATGATGCATAGATAGCAGAACGATTGTTAATAGCATTAGTGTGATGATACCACCGTTAAAAATTGCAGAACACTCGCACAAAATGCAATATTTTCCTTCCAAAGGAAAAGAAAAATCTTAAATGAGATCTCAAATGAAGAAAATGACAGCAGATATGATCCCTTTAAAGCAAACAATCCGATTTACCAAAGAGCCAGTTGGAGTTGTATCTATACTTCTATCTTTACTTTTATGATCTGCAATATGCATTAGTGTTTATATAGTGTTTATAAGTGTTTATATACATATATATATATATATATATATATATATATATATATATATATATATATCGTATATATATGCATTAGTGTTTATATAGTGTTTATATCTATTATATATTATATAAACATTATATAATGCATATTATATAGTGCATTATATAGTGTAATATGCATTATACTAATGCATATTATATATATATATATATATATATATATATATATATATATATATGCATTAGTGTTCACATAAAATGATTTTGTTAAGAGATTTACATGCCCTCTGAGAGATGTGTGCCAAAATGCAAATACAGTCGAACTTTGAAATCCCTGACTATAATCTTCTCTTCTCTGTGCAAAAATACTTCACTTTTCTGGGGTATTTTTGCAATGACTAAGGGCATGCATCTTTCTTAAAAACTAATGCTGCTGTTTTGATAGGTTGTTAGGTAATATCCACACTGAACAAATTTGGTGTATTTGTGCAAATACAGTGTCTAAATATTGGGCCATCTTATGCAAAGTATGGAGAGCGTTCATCATTTGAAGATGCCTGTGCTTCTGTTGTTTGTGTGTGGGGGTTCCGTCTATCAGGTTTATCTACTCCAGGTAAACATTAAAGAGGTATTATTCCATTGGCAGCACTATCAAAGTACACACACAGCCTCAGTCAGCCCGCGCCTGGGGAGGAGAGGGTGTGGTTTTTCTCATGAAAGATGCCATCAACGCAACATATCTGACAAAGAGTAAAAAAAAAACAAAACACACACTTCAATCTACGTTTGTGCCGAACATGCAAATTCGCTTTCAGCATTATGGGACGGTCACTGTCAGTCATGACTGTGTGAACAGCAAAAAAACACATTAAATCTTTCAATTTTGATTTGGGACACTTTTAAGTGGTCCTAAATCTGATACATGTCAGATGTTTCTCAATGCAACATCAGTCTAAACAGTCATATCGGAACGCATGCAACTTTTACATCCCTCTAAAGCAACATTCGTCACAATTCTACGCTCATGGGAGTCACTTCAGAGATTTAACATGCATACCGGAATAATCAAGACTACTGCGAAAGGCAGTCAGTGAAGGACAGAACTCATAAGTATAACAGTGACCGCTCTATATACAAGCAAAACATGAGGGCTTGTTTCATAAATGTTTAAAAAAACTATGCACTACTTTTTTGCATTCTCCTCTTAGTTTTTTATATTGCCTGTGCATAAATTCATTGGCTTCCATGGCAGATCACACTATAAATAAATGCGTATTCTCTTACTTTAATGCCCTATGATAGCCCTATTCGCATGCGGGTCACTTCCAGGACCATCATATGTTCGCACTGGAATCTGATATTGGCCACATTTAACAGCTATATAAAAAAATCAGATCTGAGCAACAAATCAGAATTGAGCACTAAGGCTTGCAGTGTGAACGTAGCCCATCACTTCCATACACTTGCAGACATGGGCAGGTATTTTTGCTGGGTTTCATTTTGCATGACGGAAAATGATTTTTGATAGGGGATCAAAAACATCACAGATTATAATTATTTATCATTTACTGTTTATAAAAACAGTCCTCATGTCCTGTCTCATATTCGTTGCGGAGTCTGAAGTCATTTCACATGATCCAAATCCACTCACACACTTTCCCACTGCATTGTGTCTGAAGCACCTGTTCATTAGTGATAGTTGAGTGAGCGCAGGCTACAAATCAGGCATGCTATGGCAATGTGACCCGCTCTGCAGGAAACGGCTCTAAAGAATCATTACAAGCCAAATGTCAGTGAGCCAACATGATAAATATGACACGCATGAGGAAATCTAGCATTACACACGTAACAAAAAGATAAACAAAGCTGCTAGATTGAACCAAAAGGGATTTTTGCATGTACTTTGCATTATTACATGCCATTGCATTTTACAAAACATAAAAACAAGTGATGCTAGAGCTTTCCACAGACCTAACTGGGCACCTCGATTTTTTACCACATTTCAAACATTCAAAGGAAAGGAAGAAAATGAAGCCAATTTTTAGGACCATAAGAATCGTTTGCATCATTTGAATGAAAATTTCTATAAATATATAAATATTATAAAAAATAGTATAAATATATATTTAATAAAATGTATTATAATAAAATATTATATATTTAATATTTTTAATAGGATTTTATTTGTATTGTTTTTAAAATTGGCAGGAGGATGTGCTTAATTGTCAAAAAAAAAATAATTTTGAAATGCAAACAAATAAATAAAATATTCATCCTAACATTAGGGTTTCTCTTTGAGTAAAATCTCCTTCATGAGATTCACCCAACATCACTTTTTTCATCACTAAGTCAGTTCCCCTTAAATTCACACAGGTGTCCTAGCAGAGTAACCACAGGTGTAGTTCATCACATTAACTATGGACATGTTCCACTAGTATTTGCCCAGCACAGAGTTTTAAAAAGTTTGTGGTTTTGCTTAAAACATGTACTTGGTTTGATATTTAGTGCAGTTAAATAAATTCATTAGTGTCAAATTTATTTTTAGGAGGGCAAGTGTATATGACAAAATATAAATAGCAGCACTGACTTCCCTTTATCTCCCGCTCTCTCCGGTTGTGGTCGCAGCTGCATTAGTGTTATGGATCTGTACCCCCAGCAGGCGTTCAGTGCTGTGTTAATTCAGCGGCTCTAATGCGGTCAGGCACTGCTGACCCCGTTGGTCAGAGAGAGTGGCCACTTTCATTGAACCCTCTTTGTTTGCGGCTCGGAGACGCACCCTTACTCTCTGTGCCCGAAAGGCTTAATAACACACCACAACTGACATCTGAGGTTGGCACCCATCTAGACCACGAAGGACTGTTCGCTGTTTAATATTAACACATGGTGCTGTGCAGGTATGTATAAACCCAAACACGGTTTTATACATCGAAACCAACACTTACTCACAGAAATACACTGCATTTTGGGAACACACACACATAAAGTATTCCCTGGTATCATCAGCGGATGATTCATAGGTCTTTTAAAGCCGTCGGTGTTCTGAAAATAGTTCAAATACACGTCGCCCCTTCTGAATACTCCACCTAACATAGTATATCAACACTATCACGTACCTTCACCCATTAAAATGCAACATAGCGTGCAATAATAAACCTACCATCTATAATACAGAAAGACAAACTCTATCTAATCTGTTTAACTTGGCACATGTTCTAAAGACTGCTCAGGTTGGTTTTTACTTTAGAAAATAAAGCAGACACAAAAGAAGAGACTATCTCATCTCATATCACTTCCTTAAGTACTTTCCCTCGCTATGAAACAGTGCTTCCTTCACCGCAAAAGAAATGCAATTTCAACAGAGTTGTGATTTGCAGTCTAGCATGAAATTATATGCAGACAATACATCAATAAAAGCAGACAACACATCTTTCTTTGCATTCATGCACAAAGAAACACGCAGCATGACCGGTGAAAGATCACATTAGTTCTTTAACGAATCAGTTAAAATGACTCATTGAATAATTCTAATGCTTTACAAAACACGTCATACGAGTTAAGGAAAATTGTCATGCAAAACGGTGGTTACCAAACCAAGATAATGTTGTCATTGTTAGAGCTTCTGGAAACAATCATACACTTCGGGTAACGCTCTTTTTGATAGTCTAATTGTACTCACGTCTTGGCTCTCAAGGTCCGTCCACGGTGACTTTAATGGCGCGGTGGTATGTGGCGACCTGGGGTGGGCCAGTGAACACTGTGATGGTCAATGTGAAGCTCTTTCCTGTAGATGACAGGAAGACACAATGTCACTTGTCGGTTTTAAAAGGTATTGGCATGAACCAAAAGTCTATGAGACCACAGAAATAAATTCATATAATCCTGGAAATAAGCATAAACATTGTCAAATGAAGCTTGTTAACATGATCAAGTTTTGTTAATGTAGCTTGAGTGCTGTTGTTCGGAGGACAAACTAAATTTGGCATTCTAAATTAATAAAAAATAAGTTTTCCTCTGAAAATATTATGCATATAATAAAATGTGTTTTAAAAACCCCAACCCCGCTGTTGGTATGTTGAGTCAGATTGAGTGTAGAGAGAAACATGGAAAGTATTTGTGGTTTACAACAATACCAAATATTGTGCGGTCAGTATTTTAGCAATGTGCCGATGACTAAATAACGTTCAAATGACATTTGCACACTTTTTCTTAGTTTACTCTGCAAAGTGGTGTATAGGACGACTATCTATGTATGAGTTTTTCGATTGCAAAAATGACTATGTTAAGGTATAACTAAAGTTGCATATACCGGAAAGAAACTCCCATGGCTGCATGAAATAAAAGATTCATGCACAATCCCAGTGAGGTTGGTCACATACAGCTGGGAGAAATGAATGAGTTTCCTCTGAAAAGAGACAGCACTACAGCTTTGATGCGCTTTCAAATGCGTTTATGATGTGGATTAGTCAGACAATGCGTTCCAGATTGTTCCCGGGACTCCGCTGTGTCTGTGTGCGTGTGTGTGTGTGCGCGTGTGTGTGATCTCTAAATGCAATGAAGCTGCGCTTTGAGGGGGAGAAAGCCGTGGCTTGTATGAGGGCTATGAGGGTGGGGTAATTGACTGCAGAAATGAAAGGTACTTTTAATTCGCACACTGCAGCGCTTTCCACTCATCCGTCTGCAACTATTTAAAGTGAAACATTTACAGGAAAAATGTGAGTGCGAGGAGCGGGGCCAAGAGGAAAAAGAAGAGAAGGAAAAGCTTGTGAAAGAATGTGAGCTATGTAAGAGGTAGGGTGTTTTTAGGTGTGTAAACAAGATGGTTTGTAAAGCTCAAATCGTTTAAGAAAATTCTGCAGTGGGGAAATTATTTCTCTGGGCAAGTAACTGAAGGATGCTGTTTTAGCCTTTGCTCCACAACTCCTCAGCCTATATGTGTTGACTAAATCTTCATTACAAGTTTAAATGCATGGTCAAGTTGTGTCCTGTCTTTGCATGAATTAAGAAAAATTAGCTGGAATGCTTTAAATTAATTTCTTTTTTATATCACAACACGCATGCACCAGATCACAGACAGGCAGATAAACAGATAAATGTGGCACCTCTTCCGCTCCTTCCCACGAAGCGCAGGTCGTTGAATCGCGCAACCTGGTTCTTCATGACGGCAGATGCATTTCTCAGCTCCGCGGAATAATTCTCATCATTTCCCGCCATCACCGTAACCAGAGTCCCGTCAGGAACATCACCAAGTGCCACCACCTGATAATAAACACACAGAGAAACCCAACAAACCTAATCAGCAACACAAACAAACCCAATAAACCCCAAACCCCAAACCAAACAAATCCGGGTTGGAAGTTGCAATCCCCCAAAATAATTATTACAACATAATCTTGCTCATATACACTGGAATGCTTTTAATATTTCGATTTTTGTGAAGCTATTTTATTTAAATTACTTTCACGGTTGTGTTTGGCAAATAAAATTAATAGAATTTAGAAATTAATATCAATTGCATATAGCCTAATAATAATTTATTTTCGCGAATAAAACATTCTAACCTAAATGTCGTTGTCGCGAAAATTATAAAAAAAATACTATATTTCCAATTAAATAAAAATAGTAAAAATTCCATGGAGACATGTGCCGAATTGTCTCGTGATTTGTTCAAATTCTGTTCATATTAACAGACAAGCAGAATTATGTCACCACGCTGTCAAAATAGGCTAAATAAATGAAAAAATATGTATAGATCAAATAAATAAATAAAAATTTGCAAAACACTGTTTGAATTATTCAGTGACGTTCAGGTAAGATTTTTTTTATCACTGGTAAACTTGGCTCGCTCAAAATAATTGTATTTTGGCGCCCCTATAGTTAACCACACGTCAACTAGCTATCTTACAGATATTAAAAACGCATTTTGTTACCAGATAATGATATAGAAAATGTATTATAAAAAATAGTACTTAATTTGTTGACGTTCCTATCCTATGTTACTAATTCTAACGGAAAACGCTCGCGCAGTCTGCTGTTGCTATGGTTATCTCCTCAGGAGAGCGTGAGCGGGAGCTGTTTGGCGCTTGTTGACTTGGCTTTTTTAATATAGCCGTAAAATAAGTTATATTTCAGAAAATAATTTACCTTAAAAGCCACAGGCAGAGTTTTGTTGCACCTCCAGTGTGACGGCAGGACCGAGCAGAGAAAGTTTGGGCTGTCCGTGCGCACCAGCTCTCCGGCGTGATCGGCCAGCACGTCCACCACGGAGCGGGTCTCCACGGGCCGCCCGGATCGCAGCGGACCCGGTGCGTTCATTCCCGGGTTCTCGGTCACTTTAGGGCACGGGAACGAGGCGGAGGGCGGCGTGAACCGTCTGCTCGTGGTCGGGTCTACGGGAATATGCATCACAACAGATTACAAGTGAGACCCCGCGAAGAGCTCAGGCACCCAAAGTGAAGTAAGTACAGAAAGTCCGTGGCAGTGGACACGAAAACTCCTCTATGACCGTTTATTTTGCGTTTCAGTGCCCCACAAAGGATGCAGAAGCGTTAAAGTGCGCTCGAGTTTCCCACTGACTTCAGCAAAAACCAAAAACCGCAAGCACACATACACACATTCGAGCGCACACACTCTCGTGCTGCACGATAGAAGAGGTATTAACTATGCCTCTCAAAGCATATGGAACTAATATATTAAAGGCACGTATTAAATAGCATTGATTCCAAAGTGTGTGTATGGCAGGTCTGTGCCGCTCGTGGATGTCAGTTTTACTTTCAGAGCGACACTTTCCGTCCTTTCAGTCCAGAGTCTCCGAAAATAAAGTCCACACAAATTAATCCCAGTTTCTGCAATAAAGTCCTCTTTAGTTGTCAAATGTTCTCTTTCCAAATGAATATTCAAGCGTAAAAAGTGAGGAAAATCGAGAAAAACGTTTCTGGTAGTCAGACGTGCATGTATGCAAAACGCGGCGCTCTGCGCTATGCAGACAAGAGTTATTTACTCATCTCATTATAGCCTGAGTGCGCTGAGCGCTCCACCAATTAGCGAGCAGGGCTGGGTCTAACCGACCAATCAGCGACCAAGGCTGGGTTTGATGTACTCATCAAACATGCCGAAGCAAAACTGAAAGCTCCTCTTTTCGTATTAGCTATGTACGTAATGAACAATCAATAAATATTTGAATCCTCCCCTCACATGTTATGACACATAATGGATAGTCTGCCAAGTGTAACCTTTAAAAACCACTGACATTTTAAAAAAATATTTTCTGTTGAAGTCATATAGCCTATGTCTGTGTGCCAGTTTATCTGTATTGTTTTTGTACAGAAAAAAGAAAAGAAAAAAAAAAATCCAAGATTAAAAATAGTTATTTTTTGCTTTAAAAAATATACATTTAAAAAAAATAAGAGGCTAAAACAGCGACAATAACAATAATTAAACACATCCGTAGCAACGTTACATTTTAAAAACATCCAAATAAAAACCTAATCATGTTGAGGAATCTTCCGTGTATCTTGCGCTAAATTAGGCTAATCGAATTAATGAATTAATGGGTTAGCCCCATTATAACAGAACAACAATAATTATGATAATTTTATAAGTCTCATATGGAATTTAATTATAGTCTGTCTAATGAGTTCTTGTGTGGTTGACACACCTGCGCTCACACTGTCACCACTAGTAGGCGCATGTGTCGTTTAAAAACCTTCAGTGGCTCCTCAAAAAGTGATATAAAGCAACATTAAACTGACACTGAACAGAAGGAAAAAAGACAGAGAGAAAGACAGAAAATAGACTGACAGAAATAAAGCGATTGTCGCAGTTGTGTTGGTCAGCTGATATTGCCTAATGCATCTTTTTTTTATAGAGTTAAGCATTTTTTCCGTGTCTTTCGAATGTTAGTGATGATACAGACAATTTTCTCTAAAACTGACGCTAAAAATGCAACAGTACAAATTTTGTTCACTGGCTGATTAACAGGTCATGAGCGCATTGTTTCAGGCGAGAGTGCGAAAAACAGATATATCTCACTCCACAAATGATCCGACAGCTAATACATTATATACGCTATGTATTTATTTTTATAATTTGGTCGTCAATGATTCGCAACCCAAATTGAATAGCCTAATTATTATTAAAAGTTTCATTATTTTCATACACACATTTTTCTTTATCACAATTAAAAACAAGTTATGTAGTTGGCTACATAACGCCAACAGAAATGCCTTTATTAGTCATTTAGAATTTTAACAGATCAATTCGTAATGGTCATTAATATTATTCTGATTATTTATTTGCTCGTTCTGCGCCGGACACCGAGAGTGTGTTTCAGCGATGAGATGTTATGTGCAGTGGGCTTGAGGTTTGACTCGTGCTGGCAGGATTCGAGCCAGAATTCTGCGGGTTTACATGCTAAAGATGAGCTCAGTTTGAAACCAGCGTTTGGTTATGAGAGAACATCCACTCACTTAAAACACAACGACAACAAACAAACAGAAACAAATACACGTGTGTGTGTGATTAATAATTAGAATTAAATGCAATAAAAAACAACAGTATATAATAATAATAATAATTACTTTATTTTTATTAGGCTATTATTATTATTATCTGGCTGTTATTTTTTCTGTTATATTATTAGTGTTAAACCACTGATGTTTATCTTGATCTCGAAGTAAGGAAATAATGCGAAGAACAGAAGATCTCACCCACACTAATGGTCTATAAGTGAGTAAAAAAAATATGCACATTATCCTACAGCTCAAAATCATTAGCATGTTTCATCAACATCTGCTCGGAGGATTTACATGTATCTTCCTCTTTTCGACGCCTTCACATTTCCACCCGCTCATTGCATCGTTCTGCACTGAGTAATATGCACATAGACGTGTTGCACACCGACTAAACACTTTAAATAAAGCAGAATAATTTGATTAATCACAGCAATGGTTGAGTCACACGTTGCATCACAGTGTTTCTGTTAAATTACTAAAACAAGCATGCATTTCAAATAGGCCAACATGAAGGGAATTACTGCATTATATTGTTGCGCGCTTGTTTTCTCAATAATTAATAGTAATATTATAGCAATGTAGATTATGTAGCCTATAATAATATGTAGTAGCCTAACATATGCTATAGTATAGAAATATATCCGTAGACATTTTTTAAACGTCTGCTAAATGATTACATGTAGGCTATATAAATATTTTTTGGAGCGCAATCTGACAATATGATTAGTCTCGCGCCGCGTAAATTAGCTATGCTTTGGCGCCAGTTTTCTAAACGTAAAAAAAAAACAAAAAACTGTTGAAACCTATATAGGCTACTTATATAGCCTAGTTATAAAAAGAGCAAGCTATACTTGTACAGGGACACTGCAATATAAATTGTTATTCTGAAAACGATAGTGCCAAGAAACCTCCCCAAACACAAGCTGGTCAGGGGTGGTTGTGGATGCATATATCGGTGTTTTTTTTCAGCATCTGTTTAGTATTAATATGTGACCGCACGCGCTCAGACTGACTCCGCGCGCCTGTCATATTCAGACTCCGCGCGCAGTTTCTACGGTTACAGTCGCGCAGCAACGTGCCCTCCCTAATGACGCGCGCCCCTCTGATATGCGATCTGAGTGGGGCGCGTGGAGCTTACAGCCCGCGTCAAATACACATCGAATAATCAAGCGCTGAGGAATGATGTGAGTTCATACAAAGTGGCACGAGCCCTCAAAAACAGCCTCAAGTTCAAACTCAGAGACTCAGAGAGCACCCACATGCCATCATTCTTTACAAGGCTACATCGGGGCTAACTGCCTCCAGGAGTAAAATATCCTTTTGATTTTATTTTCTCCCCAAAAACACTAAACAACATCTCCAACACAGCTCTTTCCTAAACCTGTTTGTGTTAAACATGCATTGCTTAAACATCCTGATTCGTAACACTACATGTAATGTTGTAAGGTTTTCTTTTTTAAGAAATTTCCCCTCGCTTTTAGACTTGAAAAAATGCAGACTATTATAAAATAAACTATTAATTTTATGATCTGATGATTAAAGTAAAACCCCATATGCTTTATTTTAGATAATTATGATGTAATAAACAAGGATAATTTCTAAATAGCAAATTTTCTACAATATATTAAATTATTGTTCTGCAAAAGGCAAAAAAAAAATCCTTTTTTTTTGGCACTGGATTGACAGTATGCCTCAACATCAACAAACTGCTTTCCATAATTGGGAGGGAATAGATTTATTGCAAAGGATGTGCAAATCACACTGTCTGCTCCAATCATACATTCATTTGTAATATACGCTTATACTAACACTGCAGCTCCAAGACATACACCCTACTAAAAGAAAAACAATACTCGTATAAAATACTTGAGGGCCAAAAGTGGTTAAATAAACGGAAAATTGTTTAACCATTGCTGATGTGATTATTTTGGAGCATTTACCTAAATGTTATTCCAAAAATATCATTTGTTGCAAAAAAAAAACGTTTGACCATCAATATTTAGCCAAACCAGAGGCCTTCCGCTCCCTACTGCCATCGAAAATTTACATCGAAAACAAATAATTCTGACACAAATTATGTTGCTCAGTCAATACTGTATATCAATGGACATATCCTCTGATCCCTTAGGCTTTTCACCCCATTGAACCTTGTAACAAAGACGTTCACATGCCAACCTCTTTACCCAATAGTAAGTGAAAAATAACTTTTTATGTCTCAAAAGTTAATGATGAAAGCATGCAGACACACACACACACACAAATCAACCCACTGATTTCTTGCAAAAGCAGCACGACAGTCTAAAGCATACTGAATCAAAAGAAACCACAGATATTTGCCCAAAATGCTCTGGTAAAACATTACTTTATTAGTCATCACCCCTCGAACACACACACACACACAGGCCTCCATACCCACAGATAAAATCAAAACGGGGCATAAAATGCTGACATAAGTCTGTGTATTTGCTATCTTCCCCCCTCTGTGGGCGGCAGCACATTTCTGTACATTTACAAATTACAGAGGGAGCAAGTCTGGAAGCCGCAGAGAGCATTCCTTCCGTACAGTGTCTCCTTGTGTTTCAACTGTGGGTTTGTCTGCCTGAGAAAGCAGCACGGATGACCTGCAGTCAACTCTAAATCTCCCGTTTACATGCTTGAATTTCAGCCCCACCTCATATCAGGTGTCCCTATGACATCATCACAGTGTCCTATCTGGAGTGCAGTGCATCTTTGTGATGGCATCCTTTCATTTTCATTGCATGCAGCTGAATGTACATTCAAATGAGGAAAAAACATAAATGCACGCTCATAGTAATAGGATATACAAACGCTCTCGGTGCTGCCGACTGTACTGAAGCTTAGTTTACCGTCTTTTGTCAAATACAGTGACGCTTGTGGTGAATGATTCACTCTAAGCCATGATTTGTTTTATATTTTAAGTAAAGCATGTCAGATCAAAGCATATTTTGCTGTTGGATGAATCTGAATTGTTATTGCACAGAAATATCACAGATGACGGCATTCAAAGCGTATATGGATCTTTTTTGCGAATATAAAACAAACAATTATTTTGTATTTCTGTCCAGAAGCGCTCGCTCCATCACACAGAATTAAAGCCATATTTTCTCTCAGGAACTGAATAAACTTTAAAAAAACTCCTTACTCGGTGAAATATCTGATGGGTTTAGATGACAATGTCTGTCCATGACACCATCCTTCTCAGTGTCTCATTTATTATTAAAGCAATGAGATGCAAATACTAATTTATTTTGCACAGGTGAATGTATCTATTTTACAAGAAATGTTTACGAACTAAGAACGCTCAGAGAAGTGTTATGTGACATAACCCTGAAAATGCATAATGGAACGTGTCATCAAAACAGTCTGTTTTTCATTGAGCATGCAGGAAGTGTTTTACAAAGAGAGATCCGAGTTAATGTTTGCGGTAGAAAGTACTAAGATTTATTAGGCTGTTAGGAATATTGAGACTCCGCAGCAAGAACTGTCTGAGAAAAATGCCTCCCTTGAGAAATAAATCAAATGCTGTTTTATAGAATGTCATTTCCTCTTTCAGATGGATTTGGACTAACTTCATGGTGGTATAGTCGTCCTCCTGGCCCCTAGAGGAGGCTACGGCCTGTGCATCAGCTGAAGCGAGGCTTCTGAAACATCACAGGAAACATCAAAGTAAGTTCTGATTTGCAAAAAATCACTTATGCAAGTGTATGCACGGTCTCTTCTGCTTGTTTAAATGTGCATGACAAGTCCTCATAAACATCAACATGAATTCAGTTTTGAGTTTTATAGTATTTTGATTCATCAGGTTGAATCATTTTTATTTGCTCATGATGACACAAACACCTGCAAGCCCATTTGCACTCACATGCACACACACACTTTTGTGAGATGACTGTCTCTCACTATGTGTTTGATGCTGTGATACTGAATCTGTGATCTACAGTAATTACGTGTTTCAGAAACGTGTTTGGCAGTTAAAATCTACAAAAGAAAATTCTGAAAGAAAACCCCAGCAAAAAGATTCTGTAGAAGTTTATCTCATTTAAAATGTGCAGAGGGAGTTTACATACTATAAGAGTCTAAAAGGCATAATAAATAATACATTTAATTCTTTGAGCCAGAGAAAGGGTGTACAATGTGCATATAAAACTAAATTATGCCTTTTTTTGGTGCAAATTATGGGTTATGGGTTAAAATCCTTTTAAAAAACCACACCAGTCTTAAGCTTCTAAACAGTCTTGATAGTACTGCATAAAACGACTACAACACATTTCACTGTAGTAACGAACAGCAGGCTGATTTTTCCCACCAAAATGTATCTCATTTAAAATATTTCTCAATCCAAAAAGTCACTTTCTCAGACTCTTCAAGTCTGCTCTTTTAAAATGTTCTTTCATATGTGGTCAGACAATGAACAGCGTTTCATTAATTATACTGTTGACCAAGCACTTTTTGCGTCTGTGACTGTGGTTGACCAGCGGCTCTCAACACATGAGAATAACCATGACTGTGTCGATTACGTTTATGATGTCATTCATACAGAGTCATCACCATTATCTTACACACACAACCTTGTGCGTGGGAATTTGGGTGTTGAGGGTTTCTTCAAAGACCACTTCTTATGGTTGATTCTAGTGCCCATTTTGGGCGGTCCCAGATGAGATGATCAATCATGTTGATTTCTGTGGTCGTGGCTCCTAAACGGTGGTCCCTTCGTCATACAGTAACAGTCATACAGTTTGATGAAATAAAACAAAATTCTGTATCAAATTTATAGACAGTAGTTTGTTCAGGCATGGTTTTGTAGGGATTTACAAACCTGGACACATATATTCAAACGCACATAACTAGAATAAATTCTTAATGCGCATCAGCTTTTATCACAGGTTTGCGTTTAAAGTCTGTTTAGAGACATTCATATGCATTTTCACAAATCTGACGTATAGTTCATAAAGTTCTCCAAAGGTTTTTTTTTCTCCATTGGGTCACTTGATGGAGTTTTAGGACACATTTAGGTCACTTAATGGAGTTGTAGGACACCTTTAGGTCACTTGATGGAGTTTTAGGACACTTTTAGGTCACTTGATGGAGTTTTAGGACACCTTTAGGTCACTTGATGGAGTTTTAGGACACCTTTTGGTCACTTGATGGAGTTTTAGGACACCTTTAGGTCACTTGATGGAGTTTTAGGACACTTTTAGGTCACTTGATGGAGTTTTAGGACACTTTTAGGTCACTTGATGGAGTTTTAGGACACCTTTTGGTCACTTGATGGAGTTTTAGGACACCTTTAGGTCACTTGATGGAGTTTTAGGACACCTTTAGGTCACTTGATGGAGTTTTAGGACACCTTTAGGTCACCTGATGGAATTTTAGGACACCTTTAGGTCACTTGATGGAGTTTTAGGACACCTTTAGGTCACCTGATGGAGTTTCAGGACACCTTTAGGTCACCTGATGGAGTTTCAGGACACCTTTAGGTCACTTGATGGAGTTTTAGGACACCTTTAGGTCATCTGATGGAATTTTAGGACACCTTTAGGTCATTTGATGGAGTTTTAGGACACCTTTAGGTCACCTGATGGAGTTTCAGGACACCTTTAGGTCACTTGATGGAGTTTTAGGACACCTTTAGGTCACTTGATGGAGTTTTAGGACACCTTTAGGTCATCTGATGGAATTTTAAGACACCTTTAGGTCATTTGATGGAGTTTTAGGACACCTTTAGGTCACCTGATGGAGTTTCAGGACACCTTTAGGTCACCTGATGGAGTTTCAGGACACCTTTAGGTCATTTGATGAAGTTTCAGGTCACCTTTAGGTCGCCTGATGGAGTTTTAGGACACCCTTGATCAGTTCTGCCAAACGTGGAATATTTTTCCATTAAGAAACGAACATTATTATTATGTTTTGCCTGATACTGTGAAGCTGCTTTGATGCAATCTATATTGTGAAAAGTGCTATTGACTTGACTTGGCAATGATGAAGGATCAAAGATGATCGTTGTCACAGTGTTGCGAGTGTCAGAAATTTAGCATGATCATCTCAGTGTTTGCTGTTACGACCTACGTCTTATGACTACCAATAAAAAAGCTACATGAAAAGGCGCATTGATCAACGCAACATGACTTAATACTACTACGTACCTCATGCTTCATTTGCAAGATTGGCATGCCAAGTTGGCCTCTTTTCCCTATAGCCATGACCACGTCCATATTCTCCTCTTTCGCTTTCACCACAATTAACGCTTTAATCATCATAATCGAACACTAACTTTGTTTGTAATCAATAGGTGTCATCATCGTAAAGTCTATACATGTTGTACCCAAATATTTCGATTGATCCATGTCATACACTACAGTGTGATCTGTAATGATCTTATAGGATTGCCGAAATCTGTAGCATGCATTAAATAAGAAGCATTCCTTTTTATCTTCTGTTGGAGTCACTATTGCAAAGTTTAGAATAAGTAGGTGAAGTGTGTGATTTCGGTGCCTATAGCACCACCAAATAAAAACACATAATGATTGTTCTCAAAACTGAGCACCAACTGCAGTAGCTAGGCTTGGCTGGTTGTGATGCTTGAACACACAGGACAATGTTTTAAACATAGTGCCTCAGTGTTTGCAAATGGCTTTTTATAGTTTCTCCACATTAAGCATGGATAAAGAATAAAGTATTTAAAAGATTACACACACCACCTTCAATCTGAAAAAACTCCCCATTGGGGACTAAAACAATTGCATTAAGATGATTTTGAAAGATATCCCATTTCTATCTTTATAATCCATCTATATAATAATTCATTTGGCATACATTTCTATTATTCAGCTCTATTTTTACAGCAGAACCGCAGTAATCCACCACCACCGGTGGGAAATCTGACCCTCTGAGGAAAACTTCAAAGCCCCTGGAAAAGACCCCTGAGCCACTGCACTGAGATGTATTTTCAGACTTGATGGAACCATTTTGATGGAGTAAGTGAGAGATGAGTTTCAGTGGGCACACCCTGACAATAGATGGATGTGCGAGTGTCTTAATGAGGGAGAGAGACAAAAGAGATGGAGTGACCTTGCGGTGGGGCCTAAATTCACACTCCGCCCCACTGGCTCCCAAAATAAGCCATGTCCCGCTTTCATAAATGCCCCTCGCCACAGCTGCCATAACTCAGGGCTTTCCCAAAACAAGAGCTCATGTGCCGGCAGCGTTAGGAAGTGCGTCTGCGTGCCAGCAACCGCTCAGGCCGTCCACCAGCGTCTGCTTACCACATTTTACCCAGAATACAATGCCCCTTTGTTTTTGCGTGCGGTGGGGCCTCTCTCGGCCGGAACACACAGACACAGAGAGAGAGACAGAGAGAAGGGCGAAAAAGATAGATGGATAGATAGATTGATGAATTGATAGATATGAAATAGCCATGAGAGGCTGAGTGAAAAATAAAATTGAAAGCATGATAAAGTTGTAGAAAAGAAAGAGGAGAAATGGTGTGAGATATGGGAGGCCTTTCATGTGGTTTCATGCGGAATGCTGTCGTTCATTTATGCCTGCAACAAAAGCCACATGTTTATCTTTTTTTTTTCGTTCAGACGAAGCGCTCCATCTCGCAAGCGTCTGAGAGGGAGGAGGTATGCTGTATATGAAAGGAATGATGGAATTTAAAAAGTAGGTCGACATAAAACAGAGGAATTCATCAAAACAGCACGCTTGTCAGAGCATGAACGCACGCTGTGAACACGCATTATAATGTTGATGCAGATTTTCTGACTGCAACGCACAAGGTGCAGATGCACAACATAACACGCCAAGATCATAGGTTCAGATTCACAGGGAATGAATTCATTGCTAAAAAGTAGAGCTTCAGATGCAATGTAAGTCGCTTGGGAAAAAAGCATTTGCTAAGTGCATAAAATCGTTAATCAGTTAATGTAGCCTTCAACAAAATTTCTGCCTAAATGCCTCTAAACAATTTTCCTTTATAACTGATGTCAACAAGCCCTCTTCTGGTGTGTTTGTAAACCCAACACAGAAGGTGGTCTGTTAACGTTAATTGAGCTAATCAATTTGGGAGCATGTAAAGTCTTTACCATTGAGTTTTAAAATGAGCTTGTTAACAGACTTGCTGCATGTTTAATCACTTGCCAAGTTTGACTTCCTATCAATGGCCGGTAAAAGTGTTTACACTGCTGAGCTTGCTTTGCAAACATATTTTTCATAAGAAGTAAATGTAAAAAAATGAAGATTTAAAACATTACATGTGCTGCTCTTTTGAAAAACCAACCCGTAAATTATATAATAAGTAATAAAATTACTTGCCAGTGGCCTGTGAAATTCAATATGAATAAGTAATGAAAAAATCTGTTGTGAACTCTGTTGAGACAAATATTCCATGTTTAATTTAGTATTTTCTTTTATTTTGTAATGTTTATTTTATTTACTTATATATTATATAAAACATATATAAAACTTTGCAAAATTAAAAATAATTAAATTTTAATGTAGGCTATATTATATAATTTATATAATTATATATATAAATTAGTAATATTCTGTGATAAATACTTTTGTTTTTATATATATTAAATCATAAAAGTATAATATATAATACACGTATAATATAAAATATTCATAGTTATTAATATATAATGTTTTTATTTTATAAAACAATTATATATATATATATATATATATATATATATATATATATATATATATATATATATATAAATATATTAAGAAATAATGCAAAATGAAAATTAAAGCAAAATGAAAAATAATACAATTTGAATATCCATTAAGAAATATTTCTTGCTGGTAAATTTGGCTCAGTTCTTGTGGAAGAAAGCAGTTAAAACCTGCATTGCAGGACTGTTCCTGTAAAACGTTGACTCTAAATTCACTTCCTACATTTGGCTTTTGCTCTTATTAAGAAAGGACAGACAAATAAAGCATGGAATGTCCAACAGGAAGTGACAGTGTAAAAATTTGTCATGAAGTTTTCTAGATGTAACGAAATCACAAAGTCATCACTGTGACATAACGAGTAGAGCAACATGATGTCTGTCATCTGTCTGCAAGAATGAAAGAAAGTGTGAGAGATTTTGCAACATCTGTGGGAATGCCGTGAGAGCGATTCAGACAGCCAGACCAGAGTCCAGACAAGGAAGGGCCGATGAATGTGAAGAAGAGAAAGGCGTGTGAGTGTGTGTGTGTCTATAAAGAGAGAGAGAGAAAGGGGAATCCCTGTCTGTTTGTCAGGGGCTTTTCCTCGGAAAAGGAACTGCAGCAGCTCCAATAAACACACAAACACACTTGTCCATGTTACCTGAGGTCAAGCACGTTGAAGAATAAATAATGCCAGACATTAAATTAAATCTAAAGTTCACTTGTGAATTAAAATGACTAACTCATCAAATGAATAAAAAGGCAACCTCCTCAAATTCCCTATAGTTTATGAACTGTTCAAAGATACTAGATTACTGTAGTTTAAGGGCGGCCCATCTAAAATGCACACTTCATGAAATTGGATGTTTGTGCTTAGCTTGCGAGCTTCAAAGTCCAACATGAAATCAAAACAGAGGCTAGATATTTCCACAATGTACGTTACTCGGTCTTATTATGGATGATTCATCCATGCATGTTATTCCAAATAAAAAAGATAAATTATCTTTTTATACATGTAATAATTTTCTCCACTAATTTCAAAAAAGTTTCCTTTGCCGTTGATGTCACCAAGCCCTTTTAATTTTCTACCTCTTTTTCAAACCACCTGCCATATAGTGACACTTTTTACAATCCAATCAATAAATTTGATAAAATGAAGTCCCACCGAACAATTTTTTTGTTTGATGTACATTCACCTAAAGGATTATTAGGAACACCTGTTCAATTTCTCATTAATGCAATTATCTAATCAACCAATCACATGGCAGTTTCAATGCATTTAGGGGTGTGTTCCTGGTCAAGACAATCTCCTGAACTCCAAACTGAATGTCAGAATGGGAAAGAAAGGTGATTTAAGCAATTTTGAGCGTGGCATGGTTGTTGGTGCCGGACGGGCAGGTCTGAGTATTTCACAATCTGCTCAGTTACTGGGATTTTTCACGCACAACCATTTCTAGGGTTTACAAAGGCAGTCCTGTGGGCGAAAACGCCTTGTTGATGCTAGAGGTCAGAGGAGAATGGCCGACTGACTCAAATTGATATAAGAGCAACTTTGACTGAAATAACCACTCGTTACAACCGAGAGTATGCAGCAAAGCATTTGTGAAGCCACAACATGCACAACCTTGAGGCGGATGGGCTACAACAGCAGAAGACCCCACCGGGTACCACTCATCTCCACTACAAATAGGAGAAAGAGGCGACAATTTGCAAGAGCTCACCAAAATTGGACAGTTGAAGACTGGAAAAATGTTGCCTGGTCTGATGAGTCTCGATTTCTGTTAAGACATTCAGATGGTAGAGTCAGAATTTTGGCGTAAACAGAATGAGAACATGGATCCATCATGCCTTGTTACCACTGTGCAGGCTGCTGGTGGTGGTGTAATGGTGTGGGGGATGATTTCTTGGCACAATTTAGGCCCCTTTTATGCCAATCCCTTTATGGCCACTATGTACCCATCCTCTGATGGCTACTTCCAGCAGGATAATGCACCATGTCACAAAGCTCAAATCGTTTGAAATTGGTTTCTTGAACATGACAATGAGTTGTCATGGCGTTCTAATAATCCTTTTGGTGAGTGTATTCTTTCAGTGTAAGAAAAAAGCAGCATGGACATTCTGAACATCTCCTTGTGATTCATGGAGGAAAAAAGGACTATTCCTTCTTTTAAAAAAGGAAAAAAAATTATATTCTATATGACGTTCTAACAGAAGAAAACCACATATGCATTGAAATAATCAACTGAAATATTTATTCACTTAAAGAACTCTAAGCTGTATCCTTTCACAAACATCAACCTGAAAATCTCCCATCATCCAACACAAGTCAATAAACCGCTTGTAAACAACTTCAGCTTTTTCTGGGAAGGGCGCCTTGGATTTAGCAAGCAAAAAAACAAAAAGGAACAGAGAGAATCAAGAACTCATAACCTCAGGGCGACCATCATCTTATATCCTATCATTATCCTCATATTTTCAATGCCATAATTAACTTGTTTTATTGCACTCTGGCAAATAAGGAGAGAGGAAGGGAGAGGTTTTGAAGACGATTAAAGATTTTTGTCTGTGTGTGAGAGTTCTCATGGTAGAAGAGTCTCCGTCGCGTATCAGTCTTGCACGCTTTCAGACGGATAATCGAGACAATGATGACGCATCGGTCTGAGGTTTTAACGACAAATAAAACGATTGTGCGCGGACGCTCCAGGAACGTTTTTAATGAGGCAATTCAATCATTGCGAATTCTAATTTTCCATGTATTCCATTCATTCTTGACCAAACTTAAGTTTCTTAAACCCTCAGAGAGTATGGCAAAATTGTAAACATTATATAATATTTCATGAACTTATTTGCTGTTTTATGTCATATTAACCTATAATTTGTGAAAGTAGACATGACTAAATTGCTTTTAAGAAGCGTTGCAATTTTCTGACAGCGAGTCTCTGAGGGTTAAAGTCCTAATGTGGAAATGTTCGAGTTACGCTGTGAAAACACAGTGTGAACCGGAGCTAAAAATGCGGCACTAATGTTCTTAGTGGTTTTGCATCTTGGTGGGGCCGTAGCAATAACAGTTAAAGGGTGTGTTTGGGAGGTTCTGTGTGTTTTTGCTTGAAACGCCGAATGTGTGTTAGTTTCTACACTTTCAATCAGGTGTTGGGTGAGGTCTGAAAGTGATACTAATGGAAAACAAGCTTATCAGCATTTAAGAGCAGGTGTCGAGCTGTGTGGTGAAAATACATAATTAGTTTACAAAACAAAAAACAACAGCAAGATCTAGGACTGACTAAAACACATCAGTAAGTTACATATTTCAACACCGAAAAGCTGAAGACACACAAAGTCAGACTGACCAGCTTTTCCTTGGTCTCGTCTGATAACATTCTTGTGGTCTGTGGCTCTGCACAACTTAGCTTGAAGATTTTGTATTGCTTGTTCTTATTACAGTCAAAATTACTATAATAGTCCAATCTGTAAACACATTAAAGCAGGACTTTATTGATATTCCTCAAATATTCTTGTTCTAAACCTCTAACACTAAATGATAAACCTCTTCAGTTCGTTCAGACTCCATTTTGCAGTTATTTGTGCTATCCTGAAAGTCTTTCAATTGTTCTTCTTTCTTTCATCTTAAATTTCGATATTACGTCTTGTATATTTAAAGCCAAAATGTGGCACCAAAATAAATTGCGAAGAAATCAATTTAAATAACATTTAATTAACATAAAATGTACTTTAAACAACTACTCCGACCTCTTATCCTGTTTTAAACTTATAATCTTCCCCAAACTCACTTTATTGGATAACAGTCAAAAATTTGGACACACTTTTCTGAAATTAAGTTTAAAATATTTTTGAAAGGCTTCTGCTTTCATGCCTAAAGAAATCTAAATGTATTTTCTACTTATGAATTTCTTTGTAACCCCAATATTATTTATAAATTTTTAATGGATGAATATTTAAAATTGGATCCGAATGGTGAAGCCAACAAGTGTCTGACGGCAATTCCTTCAATAGCATTTAAAAATATTCCTATATGATGTACCTCTTGAAGTTTTTTGAGGGAACATCTATAAAAGTTTTCATTTCTGTCATATTTGATTCATTCCCAGACTTAGGTTTATGCTATAGTTTAGATGCCATTATCTTTATTCTAAAATGTAAAAAATAATCACAGGAAAGAATGAGGTCTGTCCAAACGTTTGCCTGGAAGTGTAGATGCTCCGTTACGGTTTATGGAGAAAAGAAGGCGGTCAATTGTTGATGGTATCACTGAAAAGTAAGGTGTAAACCTTTCAGTTCCTGTCACTCCAAAATGTTCACACTTTAAAACATAACATAACCATCAGCATACTATGTCACACCACTGCCAAACAAGATCACTCCCAACAACACAGACCTTATCTCTGTATATTTTTACATGTAGATCTGCTAGAGGCTGATTTCTCAAGCTGATGGTCAACTGATCAGTTGACTGTCATATACATATGGTCCGAAAGTTTGGGGTCAGTAGATTTGTTTTAGTTCACTTTGTAATCAATTGTTGATATGTTTTAGCTTACCTCAAGGGCATCCAAGATGTAGGTGTCTTTGTTTCCGCAGTAGTTTCAATTTTGATATTTTTTAGGTCAAACCGTTCATGTCTTTCAGTCATATAATGGAGGTCTATGGTCACCACCTCAAAGAGCATGCACAGAGAAGTCCAAATTAAACATGATTTAATGACTCGTAAATGTAAGTACACATTGATGGCCTAAGACACGAAACGAGTGGTTTGTGTGAGAAAACGAACAGTATTTATATCTGTTTTACCTCTTGTAACCACAGCCACGTCCAAGTGATCTGAAGGCACGGGCGCTTCGGTCTGCACAAGAAAGCACCGGAAGGGATCTCTTGTGCAGTTGCGGAAAAAATGAAGGTTGTCTGTTGATATATCGAAATCGTCTTCCATTGCAATTTCCTGTATATCTAAATATGTTTGTGAATGATAACACTTCTGAAATCTCTGTGTAAACAATGAGTGACGTACACGCGCGAGAGATCACTTCTGGGGCTTTCCGGGGCTTTCCGGCCCTTGCTGGTGCTTGCACAGACCGAAGCGCCCTTGCCCTCAAATCACTTGGATGTTACTTTGATTACAAGAGGTAAAAACGATATAAATACTGTTCGTTTTCTCACACAAACCGCTCGTTTCGATGTCTTAGGCCATCAATGTGTACTTACATTTTACGAGTCATTAAATCATGTTTAATTTGGACTTCTCTGTGCATGCTCTTTGAGGTGGTGACCATAGACCTCCATTATATGACTGACAGACACGAACGGTTTGACCTGAAAATATCTAAATTGAAAATACTGTGGAAACAAAGACACCTCCAGTACATCTTGGATGCCCTTGAGGAAAACTAAAACATATCAAAAATTAATTTCGAAGTGAACTATCCCTTTAAATTAATACTTTGATTCAGCAAGGACACATAAAAGTGACAGTAAAGTAGCCCAAATTATATATGTTTCAAATAAATGCTGTGAAAATAGCATTTGGTGAAATGCTATTTTCACCAAAATATGAACTGTTTTCAACATTGTATAATAATAAAAAATGCTTATTGAGCAGCAAATCAGCATATCAGAATGATTTCTGAAGGACACTGAAGAGCAGATTATTGATGCTGAAAATTCAAGGGTATTTCATGATATAACTGTAATTCTGATCAAATGAATAAGCACAACATTTTTTAAATCTTAAGACTTTTAAGCTGCAATACGTGCATTTCTGCAAGTAAAATTTAGAGTTATGTGCGCATTCATTTATTCATTTTGCATTCTCTCCAAAACTTAAAAAATGAAAAAACACAAATATGTACTATGAATCACAACGAGCAGTATTAACACTATTACTAGTGGCGGACAGAAAAGTTTCATAAGCATGAAACAAACTGTTCTGTGGAAGTGCAGTCTGTCCTAATGGCCCATTACTCACTGGAACATGTGAGCTATAAAGATGTTAGATGCATTTATTTTAACATGCTCAGAGAATCAAACAGAAACTATTTTATGAGCATTTCCACTGAGCTTTCCAATGCTGTGGATATTCTGGAAGTGGACATCCTGACTTCATGACGTTTGTTCCACTGCAGTGAGGGTCTCTCAAAATAGCTCGTCTAGACATTTTAAATGACATTGACATCCCTCTACCTCCTCATATCATGACAGATCGTTATGCAAGGACCACCGAACACCTTGTTCCTCAAACTTCACTGTGTGTTGTGGTAATGTGTTCAGCATACACCCTGGATTCGGCTTCACTCGCTGCTGTCACACACAATCACACACCCCAAGCGCTTAAAACACAGACTAACTCTGGGTGAACCCAGTACACTGCTGCCACTACATACATGAAAAACACTTTTGATCCACACTCAATGGCCTTTTCAAGGTCTAGTACTTTGCTTTACAAAAGAAACACACTGGCTTAGGTCCAAAACCTGTAGTGTAGGCAGCATTTTAAGCCTGAAACATACTTTCATGTGAATGCAAAATCACACATTGTAATGGATTTCTTTTTTGTTTAATCATTGCATTTCAAAATATGTGAGAGTGTAATTTATAAATCAAGTTAAAGTTAAATATTAAGGGACTACAGGAGAAAATATAGCCATTAGATGCCCTGACACAAGCTCTGAACACTAGCTTCAGGACCAGTGAATAAAAATATCTGCAAAACACTCCCCCTTACTCGGGACATTTCCCTAATCAACTCCAGTCCCACAACAGAGCCATGTGCTTTATAAATAGCAATTGTTCTGAGCTAAATTAGACACAGAAGCCAGACCCTCCGCTGAGACCCTCATGCAGTTTTCATTACGCTCTTCCCTGTCCAATATCCAGACCCTCAATATCTGGTTACAGAATTCAGTTCTTGCCATGGATGCTGATATTTTCAGGGGCCGAGAGGGTAATGGGTCAGGAGCTCAAAGCCTTTGAATGTGCTCCAGCGCAGTGAAGTATCAATTTATAGGAGCAAGAAATTTTATTATGAAATTATTAAACTCTGTGCAGTCATCTGAAGTTTTGCATGTCCTACATGCTGCATTGGTAAGCACTTAGTGTCCTTAAGTTCTGCCATGAACACTTCAGAGCTTAATGTGATAAATGTTTTCTGTATCTCCGAACTGACGGAGCTTTACTTTGCTTTGGAGTTCATGCTAGTGTTATGTAAGGTCATGCCGAATTCAACCCTGAATACTGTGGCAGGATTCAAATGTTAACTCCACTATGCGCATGCATGCTTGTAGACAATTGAAAACTTGGGCTGGGTATAGACACAATTTTCACGATTTGATTTCGATTCAAAAGCTTCGATTCATTCGATTATTTTGGCTATATCAGACAGTATTTTCTCACTCTGGATTAATGTCAGACGTAGCCTGATTTATTGATTACATTAAACGTGATACGAATTTCGGTAAGTTGTTTTGTATCTTTTAACACACCTTCAGATGCTCATTAATGTTTATTTGTTGCTGAAACTGGTACAAAAGCCGAGTTGATGCCGCTTCTCTTGAACTAAGGCGCTACTGCGATGACTTTAAAATCGAGAGACTTTATTTCATATCAAAATAAACAAAGCACAAAGCTTATTGCGATTTATTAGATGGGAGGCGAGCTACAATTTCCCGCTCATTCATCAACTGAAAACATGGATAGATTAATCGATTGTTGGGATTTAAGACCCGATCTCGGTTCGTAAAAATGAGAATCGATTAAAATGGAAATCTTTATTTGTTTTGTTTTACCAAGCCTATTGCACACTGTACAAAATGAGGTGTTTGTGGAAACCTGAAGGTAACAGTTTGCATGGCTTTTGAGTTGCATTCAGTTATTAAAAAGATAGTTTACCCACCCAAAAATGCAAATTCTGTCAATATTTACTCACCCTCATGTTGTTTCAAACCTAAATGCGTTTCTGTCTTCTGTGGAACAAAAGAAGATATTTTGAAGAACTTTGGGCTTTAATGCTGTTTGACTCTCTAACATTATTTTTATGTTCCACAGTAGAAAGTCTTGCAGGTTTGGGACAACATGAGGGAATTTAAATGATGACAGCATTTTTATTTTTGGGTGAATTAAGAAGTAAATGCCTTTGACTAAATTTTAAAGTATGCATACTTGTCATCAATAAATCAATTAACAGTTCATATTAAGTAACTCCAAAAAGATTTAAGTCGTATCGATGGGTTCAATGCTAATTGTTTCATTTATAAATATATTTTTTGACATTTAATATTGTTCAATAATATATCCATTTCATGAACAATCGTGATATAAAAACAACAACAACACATAAAAAAATGTCAATGAAAAAGGGTAAAGTCAACTGACCAAAATTTTATGATTTTTTTACACAAAGGAACAAGCTTATCTTGGCACCACAAGACAACAAGTTAACAAATGTGACAATAAATCAACAACAGTAAATGTTCAAACAGTCAAACGGATGCAACCATCTATAATCCATAGCTCAGTTTATGCTGGCAAAAAGTAAATGAGACTGAAGAGTAAAATAATTTTCAGTAAAGGATGAAGAGTCCAGTGCAGATACATGTGAGTCCAGCTCACCTGCTGTGCTTCTTTATAAAGAAACATCTTTATAAGGGGATATAAATAAAAATGCGTTGAGATGCATTAGTGGTGTTCCCAGAACTACGTAAATGAATCATTTTTACATTGCATGTTTAAGATTGTGCAGTGCATTATTTTTGTGAGCAGACCCGCTACAGTGAATGTTGTGTTTGTGTATGCATCTATGAATGCATACACTATAAATGTATACTGTATACGTTTATATATTATATTATAGATGTTTATATAATATCTATATATATATTTAGTGTGTGTGTGTTTTAGACTGCTGTTTAAGTGCAACAGGTGTGACCTCATTGTGGTTGCTGGTGAGCAGCAGAAGCAAACAGAGTCTGCATCAGATTAACACGCAACACACACACACTGAGTTGTTCCTTCAATTTTCTTTCTCACACTCACTCTTCGCTTGTATGTGAACCGTTTAAGACTCTTTCTGTATTGTGCGAACACATTTGCACTGTGAAAAATCTTTTCTTAAGTATTTTTTGTCTTGTGTTTTCCAGTGAAATATCTAAGCATAAACAGAATGTATTTAAATTAAGTTTATAGGCAAATGTTTATAGATTTTTTTTTGCCCTATAGAAAAATAGGTTTATTCCAAAACCTCAGCAAAGTTTGTTAGATTCAAGCATAAATCGAGATCAAACTTCTCAATTGGGAAAGAGAAAAACAGCTTTATTATCTGAATAATTGTCTTAATATGTTATTTTGCTTCTCAAGTTCTAAGCACGGTTCGAATATTTGTACTGGATAACAAGCACAAAAAAAACTAAATATTATTATTATTTTGTATTTATTTATTTATTTATTTTATTTTATTTGCTGTGTGTGGCATAGGCCTACATCTCATGTCTGTCTTTTTCCAATGAAGTTGAGCTTCAGTTTGGAATTTAGAAAAACTTCTGAATTTAGTGAAATACTAAATGTTGGGAAAACAACATTGCAGTTGAGTTATTATATATAAATTCAGTATATATATATATATTAAAGGTAAATATACAAATGTAGATACCATAGTTTTCATTTATTCAGATCACCATATCGTTATATTTATTAGGCTTACTGTAAACCCTTATAAAAACATAAAAACATGGTACATGTTAAATGCTATAAAAATAAAGTATGGTTTCATATACAAAATGTGAATGGCTACAAAATCATGCCAGCTTGTGATTTTATTTTTGTACACAGAATGTGTAGGATATCTGAAAAACGGAATCATTGCGCAAGTTTTTCAGATATCCACACCTCTGTGTTAATTACCACAACTTGGGTTTGCATTATTTTTCTATATTATTCAATGGCCTGTCGTGTAATTATTCCTTACATAAGATTAGACGTCGTCTTTTTGTCTGGTTCTAATAAACTTCACTAAGTTAGCTAAACACTAAGTTAGCACTAGCTTGTTCTTGCTTACAGCTGTTAGCTAATAATGACTGTACCTAACATTAGTTGTTCGCGGTCAAAACACTGTGGTGTGAGTCTAAACAGTTTGATGGCGGGATATTCACTGCCCAAAGCCTGTTTAACTAAAGCAACCAACCCCGTGACGTCACGTTATAATACTGCACAATGGCGGCGCGCGCTGGAGGCGAAAGATATACCGTTTTTTCTTTTATATGTTTATATTTGTCATGTTTCTTATATAATTGTTGTTATAGTGGAATCCATTTTGGAAATCACGTTAACTTGATTGACAGCTTCATTTCACCTTTAAAGCTTCAACAGTTGAGTGCATAAAGTTTCCAACATTCTTTTTAGAATTTTCAGTGTGAACAACAAACTCCTCGCATAGTTTATACTACAAAACGACATAGAAAAAGTGCACAAGTATGTGAATCGGGACACTCTGAATCCGTCAGTGAAAAACTCTCCTGTTTAATCACCTGACTCCATTCTGGTATGCAACGTTCACTTCGGATCAATTCTAGAAATGCACTCAAGCCCCACCCTACATTTTTTTCATTGAAAATAAATTAATTGCAAATTATATAATATTGGTTCAGAAAACAACAGGTTAAAAATATCCTGCAAATAGTTTGGAGCTCATACCTCTCTCATCCCAGACTCTTATTTTGGCAACTGTTCCTAAAGCAAGCACACCTTTTAACACTTCTGTTTTCCATCTCTGTGTTTCATTTTTCTTTCCCATTTTTGGCTGTGTGCACGTATTTAAGACAAACTAAGAGTCTCTGCTCATCTTGCAGGGAACGCAATCACCACAGCCATTGGGATACATCTTCCCCAAATGTTCTGATTAGTGATCAATCAGGATAGTACTGAACAGGTAGAAAGTGAGTGAACACTACAATGAGAGTGGAACAGCATGCTGGGAGTTTATAGGAACATAGCAAACAAAACCCCCTGCTAGCGTTTAGCTACTGTTTACTTCATAGAGTGGATGACATCAGTGTTCTCTCTGTCCAATTCTGAGCTACTTTATTTAACACACACAGATCCATCCCAGACTCTACAGTAATGTTAACCAGCTCAGAGCTCTGCTGATGCATGTAAACACTGACTCAACTATACATGTGAGGATCAATTACTTAACCATATGCTTTCATGTGAGCAGATGAGTGGGATATTGGTGGATCTTTGTCATCTATGTGAAATGGACTGCAAAGAGAAAGAAAAACAACACAGGCAGGCGGATATATATATATATATATATTTTGTCTCTGCAGGCCTGGGTGTCGTCACTTAACCAGACTAAAAGCATCACTTGTAATTTTGGCGAGGGTGATTGGCTCTTTGATCTTAAAGTTACACAACTTGTTTTCCTAAACAGTTTTGACTCTTATTCCGATTGGATGAGATGCTCTTCAAGCAGTTGCATTAATGCGCAACATACATTGCTTTGCCAGTAAACAGCATACAGAATATTGCTTGCTACAATAATTATTATGATTATTGTAAAGCTACAAATGGATACCTTGAATGTAATGTAAGTCACTATCGAATAAAAGCGTCTGCCACATGCAAAAATTTACATTTTATTAAACATTGGCATCTTATATTAGGCAATTACACGCGTTTTATAAAAGCAATAAGCCACGCAGAACAGTAGGAAAAAAGAAATAGGCAAAACATAGCGAGAAGTCGATTATGCCTCTACGTTTTGTTATATAAAATTATATAATAATAATAATTTGTTGGGACCTCAAAGCGCTTCACATATGGAAGGGGAATCTCCTCAACCACCACTAATGTGCAGCATCACCTGGATGATGCGACGGCAGCCATATTGCTGCTAAACACCTATCATAAACCAGCTTACTTTTGTAGACTGAGACAGTGATGAAGCCAATTGACCTGAAGCCCCCAAACGCAATGAGCCAATCAAAGTGCACAGCTAACCCAATACACTCATTTTCTGCTTCCACGTCCATTGAAATGTATTGCAGTTAGTCAGTTTTCATTAGTTTTTTCTTGTCAATTTAAGTTAAAATGGTCAAAACGGTGTGTATGGGATACATGCAACATCGACACTAGGTTCCCGAGGGCTGGGCGACAGTGTGTTTTTTTTTCCCGTTCCCAAGCCACATCTCGACCGTAGATAAGTGTCTGCTCTGGATTAAGTTTATGCGATTAATTATGAGTAGACGACAACACCAACTAAACATGGATAAATCAAACAATGATGTCTACATTTGTTCTAAGTTAAGTCAAAAACATATTTGAACGATATCTTTAAAATCTACATTAGCCTGACATTAAGAAAACATTAACGTTAGCTTCTAGCTGCGGTGTACATCATGTCACTTAGCTTCATTAATGGATAAATAACCGAGATAACAAATATTAAACAATGTTGTGCTGAATGATTCATGTAAATACTGTAGCACCGGTGATGGTGACGATATGCGGTTTTTCACGTTTACACCTGTACATTTTTGTCTGGAGCTGAAGTTTTTATTGACCTTCTCAACAATAAAATTATTAATATAACCCTCCAATGCATAGTTAAGGCCCTTTAGGTGACTTTTAGATGATATATAAACTTTCTGTCTCCAAAAATCGCCAATTGCCTCCTGTGAAATGTCTCCTGATGACAGCTGCCATAGCGCCTGTTTCCGAATGTTGACTATTTGTCCGAGTGAGTGGAGGGGGCGTGGCTTAGCCATAGGTCAATTAGTATATAGGGATGATTAGGAGACCATGATGGACAGAGGCCAAGGGGCAAATTTGGCCAGGATGCCAGGGTTACACCTCACTCTTTTTGAAGGACATCCTGGGATTTTTAATGACCACGGAAAGTCAAGACTTCGGTTTAACGCTCTCATCCGAAGGATATACTTCCTTAATATTATATATTTCTAAGTAAAACTTTGAAAATGTAGGAGGGGACTTTAATGTATCCATTGGGAACTTACTGGATTGTGAAAACTGAGAGAATGACAGGTGGTTGGAGGGATATGTGAGCTGACTAAGGAAATCCTTATGAAGACAGACATTTTTTATAGTGATACATAATGCACAATTAGACCAGGTACATCCACATGTTGTGTTCGGGTTTTATTTGGTTTTAAGCATTATTTGTGGGTAATTTTGACAACATTGAATGCATTTGTTTTTTAATTTTCTGTACAATTTATCACACATATAAATTAGGACAAGATTTGTATTTATTTTTGAAGCTGACTGATAGTAGGCCTCATTGATCTGAGCTTATAATGGTCAAAAATGACCATCCATTGAAAATGAATGTGGAATATTGAAAATAAGAGAAACATACAGTATAGTGTTCAGGAGCATGTTCATCATATTCATATTCATATATTTACATGTGTGCTTGAAAAGATAAAGGCCTTGGACCTGTGCATGTGTGGATACACACACACATTGATGTACACAAACAAAACTATTTAGAGTATCTTTCTTTTTTAGAGATGAACTTTATCCTCAGATTAATGAGGCCTTAGTTTCCGAAAGAACTGACTGAAAGAAAACAAGTTGACAAAAGGATTAAATCCAATATTTGGTGATAATATAGCATTATAAGCGCTTTACAAGCAATTTTTAAAAGGCCGGTTATTTTTAACCGGGAACGCAAAAGGTGTTACAGGGTTTTCAACACAGCACAAGGATCAGCTGTGACTTCACGTAAACTTTAAACTTCACCATCCCACCCTAAATGAATATCGCATGAGGATAATGATTCGCCATTGTTTTTAAAACAAAACCTTAATTCTAGGACAGGAAGCACCTCATCACGTGTTGACGTTACCATAGTGACAAATGGCCTCGTCTGAGGCGCTCAGGAGATGCAGATGCCAGTAAATCACTAATGTTGACTTGGGCTCGTACCCACACATATACACAGCGACCACAGAAAGGCCGAGAGTGCCCTGGCTCCAGAAGTTGACTGGTTTGTGAGTTCCAGTAAAGGTTGGTCTAGCTGGTTCCTCCCTTGCGCCCTGCGCTAAGAGTGCGTTTATAGTGCTAATGCTTGCGGTGAGCAGGCCATTATGATCCAAACCCATCAGAACTGCTCCAAACAGACTGGAGCATTATAAAACAAACATCTTAAGAAGGATAAATGCGCAGGTAACTTAGGCTCCAAGTTTCGACAGACAGATTTGTGCATTGAATACCCTGATCTAGGTTTCATTTGTACCTTAACACGGTATCTCAGAAGGCCACACAGGCTCGACTCACACAACATCCATATGATGCTTTATTATAGTACATCTACAGAGACATTTAAATCAGTCCGTTTGTAACAAAACAAAACAAGCATAAACTGCCCTTTTTTGTTAGGATGCACTTTAAAAAGTGTCATTATAGGAAGTTTGTAGCCCATATACAACACGTCAAACCCACATGCATGTACTGTCAAACGTTCATAACTGCTAAACTGCCACAGACACACATGCAAAACACATCAGACATTCTCGAATAAACATTACAACTACCAAAACTAGCTTTCTGGACACCACACTGGCGGAGAAGGAGGGAGGGGAATGCCACGACGGGTGACTTACCTCGCAGTAAACCGGGAGAGTAGTTGGAGAATGTGTCGAAGATGCTGTTTGAAGCCATGTGTCCCGCACAGGAGGGAAAAGAACTGGCCTCTCCGCCGCCTTACCGACTTTCAGCCTGAGAGAATGACAGTCAGATGAAAAGAAATAGAGAAACTACATAGACTGCCTGCAACCAAGAATTTGGGGTTTGAGAGTGCCACAGGAATCTTCGCCACAAGCCGACTAACAGAACAGCATATGTGCCGTGTGGTGAGAGCGAGCGATAGAGAGTGAGAGAGAGAGAGAGAGAGAAACTAAGTGAGGATAGCAACTGAGAGATGGACTCACCTTTGACAATGTGCGTCTGTCTCTCTCTAGAAGTGGTTGTTGTAGTGTCTACGTGGTCTAGTCAGATAGTGGAAAGTTCAGGTGTCTGACGCTCTTGCAATGGTGATCTCCGTGGTAACGGCCTGTCAGTCGCATGTCTGAGGTATCCGAGGTCACGGCTCCCGCGGTAATGCTGCTGCACGGCAATCCCATGATCTGATTGGTGGAACTCAGGTCACATGACTCCCTCTCTCTCACTTGCATGCAGTGAAGTTCTCTTTTCCTTCCAATGTGTGTTTCTCAGCCATGATTGGCTGATAGTTGTTTTTTGAATGGTTTCTCAGAGGATGATGTGGCCTTCTGTAAGAGGGACCACAAAAATACACAGCTCATACCCAACACGAACTCTCCAGTGAAAGAAATTGCAGAAAATGCGGGACAGAAGAGAATTATTTAGGAAAGAGAGTGTTGAAGTGTGTTTTGGTGGTTTTGGGGCCTGTTAAACCACCCTTCCACCCTCATTCACCACTTGATAGTTTATCGATGTTAGCCTCATTAAAAACAGCCATGCCAGTCATTTCATTCGTCCTCCCGCTCTCTTTTTACCCTCATTTGTACTCGATACTCTCTGCTCTGACAGTTTAATACGGCTGTGGGCGGCCTACTTTTTATTTGCGAAATATTTGCGGTGTTTAACACACCTTTCATGTATGGCCTAATTTCAGTGGCCCTGTTAAAGTGTGTATCTGTTTATCTACACCATCTAACGGTACATCTAGGTATGCATATGTGCGCGTGTGAAATTTCTCCCTGAGAACGAACCTCACGTGCAACGACAGACAGACAGACAGATAGTTTGATGTGTGTGTGTGTGCATTGACCTGATGTTGTAACCACAGTGCCATGAAAATGAGCACTTGTGTGCTGGTCAGCGGCAACACAGGGAAAATGACACAGTGGAAGTGTATGTGTGTGTGTGTGTGGCAAATAACACACTTCCAGGGAGTGTGGCCTATGGTGAAGCCACAGAATGACTTCAGGGCTTTTTATCAACCTGATCCCAACCTCACACATGCAAATCAATCTCAAAGTTTCCCCTATGAGAATGACCCAGCTCGGTCAGTGTGTGTTTGTGTGTGCACCTGTGTGGGATGTTCTGGTTAAACATAATTTTCACATGAGTAAAACAGAATATAGGAAGAAGACTGTCAGCGGGACTTTATTTTAGTCATTAGGAATTGATAGGATGGGAATTCAGGACCAGAATGGTATGGAAGTTTTTTATTTTATTTATTTAGTTTTTTTTAGTAAATGAAGGCTGTAAGTTAAATTTACCCTCTAGAGCATCTTGATGCAAACAATATCGTTGTTTCCTACTGTTGTTGTAATGTTAAACCAACTAGTAAGTTGGTCATGTTAATTACTTGCTAGAAGGAAAATTAGAAAGACTTCATTACGATTGGCTAAAACGACTTTTTTATTTTAAAGTTGGAATAATGTGCACAGATGAAACGTATTAAGTCAGTTCGGCTTTTTAGGGCCCCCTTAAACGTCGGTAGATGACGTTATCGGATCCTATCTCTAACCCAGACCTAAACCTAACCCTAAACCCAACTTGTCACCTAACTGACGTTAAAGGTAAAGCGTCAGTTGTATGACGACCCGGGATCGTCATCTACCGACGTTTAAGGGAGCCCTAAAAAGTCGTATATTGACGAATGGTCAAAAGACGTCCCAAAACGTCAGTTATATGACGAATTGGGATGAGACTGTGTTACCAACATATCCAAATTTTTATGCGTATTATAACTGTATAAATTTAGGAAGTACACCACAAGTGCGCGTATTCCCGAAGAGTGTGTATCGGACGTTGAGGATGGGGCCATCCAGCTTCTTTCCTCAGACACAAACACCATCTGCTCTGTGTTTTGGGAAAAGGGTTTCTTAGCAGCGTCGTTCACTAACCACAAGCAAAAATGGTCGAAGCAGTGTGGCAGCAATCGGACAGAGATGTTTTTTTCTTCCTCTCTCTCTTGTTTATCAAGCCCCTGTATTTAAGTTTAATATAACTGTAGTGTTTTGCTGAGAGACCTGCGGTGGGCCAAACGTTGCCAATGTCCCTCCACCCCACGGGTGGGGCAGAGCGGGGCGGTGGCTAGAGCGTGCGGTCGCGAGCGCAGATGTGCAGGGGCTTATTTTGTGGTGAATAAATTGCAGGCTGCCCCATGTGCAACTCATAAAGGGGGAACACAGCAAAGGACAGAAGGAAAAATACAGTGATGAGGTGGCCATCTTCACTTCAAACGCATTTTCGGACCAAAAGCAAACGCCCAGAGTCTTAAATCTGTCCCGCTGAAGGGGGATCTAGGCTCTTGGATGGAAGGATGAGAAAGGAATATGAGGAACGAAAGTTCTGCTAGTTCGATTTCATTAATCCCAGAGTCATAGGTTTTGTGATTCATTCTGTGACGTTTCATTTGTTAAGATGAAAGTTTATCCTAATTGAGAAATTCTGGTGACACTAGTGTTTAACTTTTAACTTTCTTATAGTGATCTTAATCAGAATACTAAAATACTTGGAATTACAATATATTACATTTTATACTATAAATAGCACTATATATATATATATATATATATATATATATATATATATATATATATATATATATATATATATATATTTAAAGTTAAAACATGTTTGATTCCACAATGCTAGTGCTAGATGTGCGTGCTATTTACCCGCTTAGCAGAAAATGAAGATCAACAATTAGTTGTATGCTGACATGATGACTTTTTTTTAGGATGTGTTAACATCTATAAAGAGCTGTGAATGTGTAGATAATTCATCGGCTGGGAAAAACTATGTTTGTCAGACCATTTCAGCAGAAAATTAACCACACAAAAGCAACCTTTCACAGCAACTTTCAAACGTGCTTTTTTTATTTTTTTTATATCAATATTTTAGATTCAGTATATATACATTCACCTAAAGGATTATTAGGAACACCTGTTTAATTTCTCATTAATGCAATTATCTGATCAAAATCACATGGCAGCTGCTTCAATGCATTTAGGGTGTGTTCTGGTCAACAATTCCCTGAACTCCAAACTGAATGTCAGTAAAATTTGCAAGATCTCGCCAAATTGGACAGTTGAAGACTGGAAAAATGTTGCCTGGTCTGATGAGTTCTCGACTCTGTTGAGACATTTAGATGGTAGAGTCAGAATTTGGCGTAAACCAAACATCATGCCTTGTTACCACTGTGCAGGCTGGTGGTGGTGGTGTAATGAAGTTGGGATGTTTTCTTGGCACACTTTAGGCCTCTTAGTGCCAATTTGGGCATCGTTTAAATGCCACGGCTTACCTGAGCATTGTTTCTGACCATGTCCATACCTTTATGGCCACCATGTCTCCATCCTCTGATGGCTACTTCCAGCAGGATAATGCACCATGTCACAAAGCTCAAATCATTTCAAATTGGTTTCTTGAACATGACAATGAGTTCACTGTACTAAAATGGCCCCACAGTCACCAGATCTCAACCCAATAGAGCATCTTGGGATGTGGTGGGACGGGAGCCTCGTGCCCTGGATATGCATCCCACAAATCTCCATGCACTGGAAGATGCTATCCTATCAATATGGGCCAACATTTTTAAAGAATGCTTTCAGCACCTTGTTGAATCAATGCCACGTAGAATTAAGGCAGTTCTGAAGGCGAAAGGGGGTCAAACACAGTATTAGTATGGTGTTCCTAATAATCCTTGAGGTGACTGTATTGAGAGAGAGAGAGAGAGAGAGAGAGAGAGAGAGAGCAGAGCACAAACCGACCTCCTGAATTTTTTGGCAGCCTTTGTTTTGAAGGTTTTTTCCCCATTAATTTTTCTCCATATTAAAGCCATGGACCAAACCAACATGCTCTAAGAGGAATCAAAAACTCACATTAGATCACATCACGTAATCAAACCACATTACATTTGATTACAGTATATTTGAAGCACAAAAGCATATGAGAATCAGAAAAAGTAGTTACAAATAACGTTACAGAATCTAATGGTATACAAAATCAAAAATATTTCCTTATAATCATTAATAGAATAAGTAATTGATTAATGTCTAGATCTCAGTATTGGTCTATATTTAAACATAATAAAAATGTGTTTATTTAGGGTCCAATTCTCACTATTTATGAGTTAATTTGCATGCATATTACTAGGATATACGCTATTTATTAGAACTTTTAAAGCACATATTAATGCCTTTCTGCATTACCATATTTTACACATCCCTACCTAAACTTAACAACTGACTATTAATAATCAGTAATAAGGAGTTTATTGACGCAAAAGTCATAGGCAATAGTAAGTGGGGACTGGACACCTTAATCTAAAAGTGTGACCAATTTGTTTGTTTTTTTAAATGGTAAAATGGTAAAAATGGACTGCATTTATATAGCGCTTTCACAGACCCAATGGCCACCAAATCATTTTACATATTGCCTCACATTCACCCATTCATACACCGAACGGCAGTGTCAGGCATGCAAGGCACCATCCAGTTTGTCGGGGCAGCTGTCGTTAGGTGTCTTGCTCATAACCACCTCGACGCTTTGGATTGATTTCACTCCTGTTTGCTTTATCATTATTATAGCACTTTTTCTAAACTTATCTTGTTTGTCTGTTTTTGACTAGTCCTGTTTCAGGCCCTTTCTGGGGAAGTGGATGCTCATATGTGTTAATGAAAGATAACATTTGTGTCAATCCCTGGCTTGTCACACTTCTAAAATAACGTCAAAGCTCAAGTAAGTGTTGGATCCTTTTTTCCCACAGGTGCCATAGCTGATGGTGGTTTCTATTCAACTTTTTTTCTTGCCACTGCTGATGCAAATGGATTTTTTTGTGTGTAAATAATAGGAATCGCAAATCATTCGCTTTCCACATTCAATCAATGTAAGTCTTTTAGTTTTTTGTCTGCCACAGGAAAACTGTTCAACTGTTCAAAAAGTTTATAGTTAGAAAAGACAGCACATTAAGTCAAAACAGGCTGACTATCTTTTCGTTGTAAAAAAAACAGTTTGTACAATAAAAGCAATTATCAAGTTTAGGCTACATCTTAAGCGAGAGATAAAAAAAAAAACTTTGGCCTGTCTCTATCGCCTTGCCCAGGCTGATAAGCTCCGCCCCTTTCCACAGAGCTGTACCCGCACTTCCCCGCCTTCTGCTTTCTCACACACTCTCTCCTCAACCACAGAGCCTTTACTGGCAGAAAAACATACCAGCCGACCATATTTTCTTCTAAAACGAAATATTAAAGAAAAAAGCATTTGAGCTAAATGCTAAATTCCATTGCATATTAATGAGTGTTCAATATAACGAATATCATATATGTGACCCTCAAGATGTTACATGTTTCCTACGTCAGTGATGCCTTTAAATGTGATTAACGTGTTTAATTTCCAATCTCTTTCAAACACAAATACAGCCACACTATCTGTGGACAAAATCTTTGTAACTGAAAGGCCCAATCTGCACCCTGCACTCCTATATTTCACACAGCCTCCAACATCCTCTTCGTCTTAGTTCCTTAAAGATCATGTGTGTCGGGTTTACGTGGCTTTTAAAAAAAATTATTTTCTCATGAGAATGCATTGTTGTCAGTCCTCTCTATGAATACTCATTTAGTTTAATCAGGTCATGTTACTATTTTGAGGACTAAGAACTTCAATACTAGAACACTTAATTTGACTAGTGCAATTATTTGAGGAATTTATTTTAGTTCACAGTTCACCCAAACATTTAAATGATTGCATTTTTTATTGTGAATATACTGTATGCTAATGTTATTAAGCGTCGCGTCCCCTCTTTTGAATAAACATGAAAATGCACAATCCGAACTTAAATGGTTGTAATTCAAGAATGATTTAGGACATAGATGTAAAATTGGTCTTGTTTTAAAGAAGACATTTGGTAGATTTTTGTAGAAGTTAAATAAATTAAGAAAGTGAAACAGAAAAAGTTATAGAAGTTTGAGTTAAAATGTAAAAATTTAGTTATTCATATTTTATATAAAATATATTTTTTCAAAACCTGGTGGACTCTAAAACTGCAAAAAAAAAAAAGAAAAAAAAGTTGTGTTTAAATTTTTAGGTTGATATAAAAAAATGAGCTTTCAGTAAGATTTTTTTTGGGCGCAGTACCAAACTTTTTCACAAGGGCACAACCAGACTCCATTACTGCCCATTTAAGGGTGCCTCCATTTCCATATGTGTTTTGAGTGATCGGAACCATTATTTCCACAATTGTTCATATAATTTATGAAGTATGCGTCCTATTCAGGAGTAGTAAGGGAAGTTTGGTATATTTTGAATATGAATTCAACCTCAATAATCACAAATATAACATGCATGTGCGTTATAGCTCGCTGCCACATCACAAATGGTGAATAATTTTTTTCTTTATATTTAAAACATTTTCAGACCTTTTTTTCTAAAACAAATGAATGTATTTTATCTTTTGAACTACTGGCATGAAAACAAACTTCTTTCTACCATTCTTTCATGATTTTCATGTTCATCACGATTTTCAAAATAAGAGTCTTAGTACACCTGAAAATATTCTTGTTGCAAACTGATAGATTACAGCTCTATTTTGAAAAAATATTAAATCTACAAATTGTAAGCTTTCAAATGAAATATTGTCAATATTAGTTTAGGTTTAGTATAGGATATTGTTTTAAATAATAGCTATGCAACTTAAGGGGCCTAAAGAAGGCAGCATGTCAGAGCATGTCTGTGCATTATTGAAAATCATTATTTTTTTCATCTGTAGAACACAAAAGAAGATATTAAGTTATAATTGATGACAGAATTGTTATTTTTGGGTGAACTATCATTTTAAGCTAAGATATAGGCAGACGCAACATTTTGACAGCTTAAAGAAATAAAATCCAATATTCATAGAAAAGTCAATGATCTCACCGTGTACAACCTAATGGCTCGTCTATGCACAAAGTGCAATATGCAGAATCCCAACAATCACAATCACGACGTTTGTATTACATTCCAAAAGAGCAGCCGCTATCAGCACCAGTGGAAAATGAAACAGTAACCGTAACAGCTGGCCCGGATCGGCATGGAAAGGAACGGTTACGCAATGAGTGTACTGTTCGGGCCGACAATAGAAAAGCAGTTTTTTTCTGCATATAATTTTGCATATAGATATTTTTCACTATAAACAAATATGCTTTATTTGCAGTATAATGAAGTAAATCAGTGTTAAAATTAGCTTCCTAAGCTGCTTTGCCTTCGTTATTTTTGTGATGTCCTTGGGCATCACCATAATGACCTCGTCCACATTAGCTGCTGACGGGGTGAAACTACTTTAATGTGGGGTTACAGAGTTCCACTGGCAGACTCCACTGCGTGGGAGCTCTGAAAGCCACGGTCTCCACCTCAAGATTCACCATCTCACATTCCTCAAACCAGACCAGACCAGATCACACCAGATCTGGGCCAAAGCATGGTCGACCAAAACCCAACCACCAACCTCTGCTCCTTACCATTCAGAGCACTTCAAACATGCAGATGTGTGTCACACACAGCCGTGCCAGATTTATCCCTTGTTCGAGTTTCTCGTTTCCTCTCTCCCACTCTCTCCCCACTGCCCGAGCAGAGCATGTGATTTTCTCAGTTTCGTTAGCAGATGGCTTTGATGAAACAAACTCATCACTTCACATGCCAGACTTGTTTGGGGTTTCTGCAGTTGACTTACCGATTTTAAATGCCTCAAATGCATCTATTTCCCTCTCGTTGCTCGCATCTGTGTGCACGGTTGACCGTGCATTTATATTTTTTGTGCATGTGTTTATGCACGGTTTTGTTTTGCATGTGATGTGCGTGTTGTCATGCAGTTGCGTGCTACAGTTCTGACACACAGCTCAAAATGCATGTGTATATGCATGGTTGTATGTGTCTACTGTTTGTCTGTATGTGTGTGTGTGTATATTAGACCTGTTGATTTCCTGTGGTGCAGACAGAGGTTTGAATGTGCCAGACAAAAAGAAGCGCTCAGAGCTTGGGACAGGATGTAGAGATGTTGTTCTCACTAAATGTAGACACATTTACATACAGTAGACTGTGTGCGTGCATATAATAGAGATAATGGACAACAGCCCCAAAACATACTTGCAAACTTAAGTCACACTTAGAAATGTTTGAATGTCAATTGCAAAAAATACAAAACCACATCAAGTAGTGGGTATTTTTAAAAAAGATAGCACGCGTTATAAGCAACATTTTCACGAAACAATGTCAGTGTGCCGTGCAAGTAGTTTTGCAGTCACTGTACACACTTAACCAATCAATGTGAACAGTGAATGAATCGTTACCTTTAAGAGTTAATGTTGCATGCATGCAATCTCTCTGTTGGATGGATGTGATCTGTCTGCAGTCCTGATAAAATCATACCATCACATGGAGAAATTAGATAATGCATGCTAACCAACAGCACAGTGGGTGTTTAGATGTACACACGTGATATAAACAGAAAAATGTATTACAATTTTGATTTAAAATTAAATAATAATTAGACATGTGTTTGTCTTCTTCAAAAAGCAAGGAACAAAACCGTGTTGCACTATTACGGAGTAAAGTTAAGTCTCTGTTAAACTGCCATTACAGAATTCATTAACACATTGTTGAGGTCAATATAAACTAAACACCTTTCAGGCCCAATAATTTCTGCGATCACGGAATAAAAAGCACACTCTTTTTACAACTGAAATAACAGTAAAGGGTAAAAAAAATTAATTCCCAAAAATTAAAAACGGAAAAAACAGAATTTGCAAAAATTAAAACGGAAGAAAACGGAATTTGGGAAAAAATAAAATGGAATTTGGGAAAAAATAAAACGGATTTTATAGGGCCCTACACCTTAATATTATCCTATTTATCCTATTTAATTTCCTGATTCCTCAGCCTCTGGGAATGTCCCCACTAATCTCAAACGCCCCTGAGTAAGCACTAGATATGGGGTCTGAAACCAGTAACGTAACCCTCATGTCACAATTCAATACATATCACGATATGATATTATTGCAATACTCAAAGACATATGATAAAAGGTAAACAAAAAATGTATTGTTGATTATAAAATGCTAAATTTGATATTCCATTTTGGGTGTAAATGAATAGGCTTTGTGCTGGAAACCCAAACGACAATAGTGACACCAAAATAAAAATATTCATGATTCTTGATTCTGAAAAAAACATATATATATATTTTAGATGAATATGCTTGCACCATCTATGTCATACAGTATATTTAAAATAATATAGGCCACTTTTTACTGGTAACATACAACATTCGGCATTATCAGGACCACAAATATTCCCCCATTGCATTATACATATTATACATCATATTCAACATTATATACAGTTAGTTATCCACGGCTGCGACGACTGACAGCCACACACTCTCCTCAAACATTGTGTTCATCCAAGCTGTGTCGTGTTGGAAGTACGACGCACGCATAATTCCACAAATGACTGCAATTGCAGATTTCGAACAGCAGATGGCGACAAAGAGGAAAAACTACAGAAGGCAGCTTTAAGTTGAAATAGTTGCCAAGTTCCCCTTTAATGTAGTACACGACAGCTAAATCTCTTTAAACTTGAATTTTTTTCTCACAGTATTTTTTACTATTACATATTTTTACTAGTATTGTCACTATTCACAATATATATTGTTGCATTTTTGTATTGAGATATATATTGTGACGCGATATATTGTTACACCCCTATGCATTTCCGTTTAATTTGATTAATTTGAGTGACAGGTTGAATTAAAAAAAAATGCATGAAATATTACAACTGAATTCTGTTTATTTGCAAATCCATGCATCTAGTTTTTTACACCCCCACAGATCACACACTTTCAAGTTCTGTGGAACTTCAGCAGTTTTTGGGTGATTATCAGAATGCCATGAGTCACCGCAGCCAGAGTGCAGTCTGGGTAGGGATGTGAGCCGCAGGGTTGAGAAATGAGTGTTCCATGGTAAAGTGGCTGTGTGTGTGAAGTGTGAGTGTTTGTGTTCCATGTTAGAACGGCTCTTTTGTGTGTGTGTGTGTGTGTGTTCCATGGTTAGTTGTGCGGTTGGTATGACCTGCTTTCAGTTGGACCCATCACTCATTTGGTTCAGAGAAATCCTGTGAATCAGAGAGCGTGTTTCATGTGAGAGAGAAAAGGAGATTTATTTCAATCTCTTGCCTCCAGTTTGTCCTTGCTTGACATTTCTGAGCATGTGTGTGAATGCATGTTTCTAAACAGGTCTGTTTTTTATGTTTTTACTGTGTATTTATGTTTTTTCTTGTGTCTGTGAATATATAATTTTTTGATCATCACATCCTCTGATGCATTTCTCTGTGCTGCAGTATGGTGATGCAAACCTTTTATACTGAAGATATCATCACACTTTTAATTAAAGTCTTCTCATTCTCTATTTTTCTTTTCTCTCTGTTTGACTTGTCAAGACCACACAGCCATTTCCCACGCTTTCCTTTGTTACTTTGCACATTGATGTGAACATGCTGTGTGAAATATTCACACACACAACTGCACATCATAAGCACAAAAAAACACACGGTCCTAAATCTGAAATGGACACACTCTAAATGAAACATTTCTAAATGAATTTTAAGCGAATGCAGAAATCTATTTTTTAATTGTGTTTTGGTAACACTTTACAATACTGTGTGCACTAATAAGCATTAATTCATGCTTAACTAATGCACAGATAATACTGAATTAATGTGTAACTAATGATTATCTAAGCTATTCATTAATGATTACCACATTAGGAACTAATTAAGAGTCTGTAAGGTTAATGTATTAGTTCATACATGAATTGTTATTAATTAAATATGTAATTGTGGATTAATTCCATAATAACTCATTTTTTTAACTAATCGTGTTAATTAATATGTTAATTACCAGAATGAGCCAAAGCCTTGTATTTCAACTTCCAGATAATATGACAGGTAACACTAATATGCATTAATACATGATTAATTAATTAATTGTTAATGCAAATTCATGTGCAAATTACTACAATTACTAAATGACTAGTTAATAATGATGTGCCTCAGCAAGTAAAGTCATAACATAATGATACCTTTGCAAATCATTAGCTAATGATTAATTAAGGCAGACAACTGGAAGTTGAAGTGCATAGCTTTGACTAATTGTGGTAATTAACACATTAATTTACACTATTAGTTAATAAAATATGTTATTAAGGAATTAATACACAATGACACATTGAATTAATAGCAATTCATGTATTACTTAATCTATTAATCATATAGACTCTTTATTAGTTGCTGATGCAGTAATCATTAATTAATGATTTAGTTCTTTATTAGTTATACATTAACTCATTATTATCTGTGCATTAGTTAAGTGTGAATTAATGCATATTAGTGCACACGTATTGTAAAGTGTTACCATATATACAAGCATGTGTGTATTTACAGTATATATATATATATAAAATAATTATACACAGTGCACCCACACATATTATGTAAACATAAACTTTATTTTGGATGCGATGAAATCGTTCACAGCCCTAATTATTACTTTAGACTTTTAGACACACATTAACTACATAAAAGTATTATTATTACTGGTGAAGTTTAGACAATTTTACAAAATTAAATCATTAATTAAAATGTGTTGTACAATTTGTTCAATTCATTTCATAATTGCGGCACCCATACTCTTTTGTTTTGTTTTGTTTTTGAACATCAGTAAAGTAATCCCGCAGAAAGATCTCAAACAAATGTTTGATCCAAAGAGCAGATAGTCAGTGCTCGTTCTGTCTCATGGTGGGGCAGGTGTTTGCAGGGTTTGTGGTTGTAGTTCAAGCTCTACTGCACACAAATGAAGGAATTGACTATGAGGACACATGCAGAGTACACACCATGCTGAATTCTGCATCATTTGTGTCACACACGAAGCTTTCGTGACAATAGTCTCAGGTCTGGTTTCCGCCAATGCGATATGTGTCTTAAGCGTGGGGTGTGTGGAAACATCTCTCTCTCTCTTTCTCTCATCTGTCTGTCCTTACACAGTAATTTAACTTTCCATATTTGAAAGTCAGATTGTTTGTGTCATCCTCTCATTGCTTGTTTCACAGTGTTATGATGAGACCGTCCAGTGGTATATTATTCCATATTAATCAAAGATAGTGTAAATTTAGAAGTGTAACTACATTCTAAAAATGCTGGGTTGTTTTAACCCAACTTTGGGTCAAATATGGACAAACCCAAATGTTGGGTTAAAAATGTCATTAAAAAATTTAACCCAATGGCTGGGTTTGTCCATATTTGACCCAAAGTTGGGTAAAAACAACCATGCAAATTTTTAGAGTGTAAGATCTAAAAATAACTTTTCACCATATTAACCACATTTTGAAAATGTGTCATTCAGCCATTAATTCTTACAGAAAATAAAATCATATTTTCCATTATTTAAGTGCAGTATATATACAATTAAATTATTTTGCAGTTTTATTTTTAACAAGCATTGCAGGAGTGACACAGCATCATATATGAGATGAGCTGGTTCTCCTGGAACCTGCTTGACATCTGGAATTCTCCATAATGTTGCCAAAATAACATATAGGCTGTCAGAGAAGCGGTCATTAATCGTGATTAATCGCATCCAAAAAAAAAGTTTTCGGTGTTTACATACAATTTTTAAATATTTTATTTTATATATTTCGAATTGTATAAGTACATATATAAATACACACACACATGCATGTCACAGAGGATATAAAATGAATTTTGGAATGCGAATTCTATCACAACTAGGCCAAATCGTCATACAGTCCTGATATGTAAATCTTACACAGCCAAATGACGGTCAGGTGTGAGCGCCCTTTATCAGTCAGTGAGGGTTTTGTGAATGCGAAAAAAAAACATACTGAATGAGAAAAACGGTACTTGGCACTGAGGGTGAATTTTCGCAATTTAGGTATGTGGGGTTCACGGAGAAGCATTGTTTTGTTTGATCATGGTGTGGCATGTCGATCTTCATAGTGTAGTAGTGGAGAGATTTATAGGGTTGCACGAATAGAGAGGTTTGTTTATCAGTGAGAGGTTTGCAGTAGAGAGGTTAAAAGGGCCAAGCAGCGCTCTGTGGGCTGTGTGATTGGGGCCACAGCAGAGGTTTGTGGGCAAAGACTCTGCATTATAAAGCTCAGGAAATCAGACCAAATCAAGTGCATTCAACACACACACACTGCCAAAAGAGAAGCACTTAGAGAACCGTGCAGCTGAACTGGTTTTATCCGGATTCACGGTTCATTGCTCAAGTGTGTTGTCTGAGATATCGAAACGCGACTCGGGTCAACACCTGAAGTGGGAGGTAGAAAGCATCTTAATGCATCTCAAACTCAATGATTTAGATGAAGCAAAAAATTCAAGCGTTTTAAGATGGTTGGTGAAGATACCTAACTAAATTAATCTAGCTAGCTCAGCTGTTAAATAGTTCGTATTTATATGCTTTTATCTCCAATGTACTGTGGGTTACAGTCCCCCTGTGGTGAAAATCAAGCTTTGAATGTTGTTTATATGTCTATGTGGTGTTTTTTAATGTGCTTTAAGACAAACCATGTGCAAATTCATGTCAACGCCATTGCAGAGTATTTTCTCCTTAAAATTGCAGTAAAAGACAGTCTCTAAAATGTGGTTTCAAATAGCTGGTGTTTCTGACATCACTACAATAACTGGCTTGTAACCAATCAGATCAACATGTCTCTTAGCTGAGTGGAGGCGGGGCTAATTTGCATATTCATATAACCTCGCATACTAAATAAGGCAAGTGTAGTAAAGTTACATTCAAGCTATTTTAAGGCATGACGACTTTTTCCAAGGAAAAAACTTTTAAATATGTAATTTTGGTGATCAAAGTTGAGTTTCAAGGGATAACATTTTTTGACCACAGAGGGACTTAAAGTCGTGTTATGCTTGGCTTGCAAGTGGCAAATTTTGTATTCAGTTTTTGATATGGAGACGTTTGTCACTTGACATAGTAGTTGGCATTCAATGACTAGGCTACTTTATAGATTAAATGATGATTATTGCATTTAAAAACAGATAGATGGGATGCAAGATGGTAAACATATGCCACATGGTCTGTGAAAACAGACAGTTATACAAATGAAAGGAAAATTAATAAATATAATACAATTGAATATATAAATATTTAATGTTTATACATATATAACCAGCGCCTAACATTGTTTCACTCAGACATCAGCTTTTTTCAAGAGATCATAAATCCTTGATATTTCTGTCAGTTCTAAATCTTTTCAAGCTAACATGTCAATTAACTTAGCCATCATGTTAATATGCATTCTACACTTTGCATAATGTAAAATTAAATTAACTTTTAAAGTAACTTAGTGCTTATATATGACCAAATTGTCAGTCAAATTTTCATACAAAGAATGTAATTCTCAATATGCAAGAAGAAAACTCTGTTCCAAAACAGCTAACTAACATGATTTCGACTTATAAGTTGTTTTTGCTTGTTGTTGTTTTTCTTATTTGGTAATAAAAGCAATTTGTAAGTGCAATAGATACACGCTGACTGCATTATGGATGAGCAAATTCACTTTGACCTTGATCAGAGACTCATTCAAAGTAAAATATCTTTATGTTAGTATAACAAAATCAACCAAATCCTCATCATTGTAGACTAAAACTTTATCATTGGACAGTATAGTGATTCTGAACATGTGGTCAGATTCATTGGCAGCACACAAGAGGGTCTGCATGATGTCTGACAGATGCCGTTTAAATAATTTGTGGCGAGAACTGGAAAGCATCATGCGAAAATAGAGTGAAGAAAACAACTTTTGTTATGCGATCACAACATTCCTGTAGCTTAAACAATAGTGGATGGTGCAAGCAATAGCAAGGCCATAGGTTCGATTCCAGACGATGCATGAACTAATAAAATGCATATCTTCAATTTAATGACAGTTACTTTGGATAATAGGTTTTGCTAAATGCATATTAAGGCGTGATTATGGGAAAAGAGGACTGGGGAAAAAATAATGCATGGCCTTCCAGAGCTTCCATTCTAACATGCATGCATATTTCACACATACTTTACAAAGTGAAGAATTTCACCTGTATTTCACTGAAATGTGGGCGTCATGAGAATTTAAAGGCCACAGTGACATCTAAAACCACCGGAACCACTCTGACTCACGCACGGTCTTCAGTAGCGCTTGAATGAAAAGCACAGGCCAGGTGAGCTGAAGCAGTTTGGAAATAATCTTTGGAAGACAGTGCTGAATGCTGCAGGGTTCAAGACCTATGGAGGCATCTGAATCATGTGATTAGTCAGTGCAAATGCGCTGAGTAATAACAACCTCTATCTCCAATTTCAAAAGACAACTAAAAAATCATTTCAATTAACCTATATCTAATATAAAACTGTTTTCTCATGGATTACTGGGATGTATGTGGATGATTGTATGTGTATTGTTATGTAGGCCTATGTTCTGGTGCTCTTTGCATGCATTTACTCACCAGCTGGTTACAGGTGGTAACTGGGTATCCCTTGTCTACGACTACTCTTTCATAAATGGCACATAAAAGCTTTCTTAGCTTCTTGCAAGAACTCCATTAACTTTACCCAATTGATTCTGGGTGGTGCATTGGATAAAACACATGCCTTTGGTGTGAGAGACTCGGGTTCGAATTCACTGTGAGATACCAATGTGTCCCTGAGCAAGACACTTAAAGGGTTAGTTCACCCAAAAATGAAAATTAGGTCATTAATAACTCACCCCCATGCTGTAACAACCCCGTAAGACCTTCGTTCATCTTCGGAACACAAATGAAGATATTTTTGATTTAATCTGAGAGGTGGATCACTCCTACATAGGCTTCCTAAGGGACTGGCACTAGATGGCCCATAAAGTCATTAAAGAAATTGTTTAAATATGTCCATGTGCCTACAGTGGCTCAATTATAAGTGTATCAAGCGACGAGAATACTTTTTGTGCGAAAAACAACATAAATAACGACTTTATTCGACTATTCCATTACTTCCTTATGGGCCTTGAGACGAGAATTGAAGAGATTTCCAGAACGCCTGTGCGAGAACTGAGACGAGGACGTTCTTCTTCGACTTTCATGTTATCGGCTGCTCACCGCTCAGGAGTATCACTCCACCTACCGTATAAGATGATGTGCTGATATAGCTGGAAGCGCAAAACTTTCTGTTTACAAGCAGAGGAAGATGCGCGCTGTACATACGCTTTTCAATTACCGTATTTTCCGCACTATAAGGCGCACTTAAAAGCCTTTAATCTTCTCAAAAAACGACAGTGTGCCTTATAATCCAGAGCGCCTTATATATGGATCATCATCTTATACGGTAGGGGGCGGTAATACTCCTAAGCGGTGAGCAGCCGGTAACAAGAAGTAGTCGAAGAAGAACGTCCTCATCTCAGTTCTCGCGCATGCGCCCATAAGGAAGTAATGGAATAGTCGAATAAAGTCGTTATTTATGTTTTTTTCGCACAAAAAGTAGTCTCGTCACTTGATAAACTTATAATTGAGCCACTGTAGGCACATGGAATATTTAAACATTTTCTTTAATGACTTTATGGGCCGTCAAGAGCCAGTCCCTTAGGCAGCCTATGTAGGAGTGATCCACCTCTTCAAAAAAATTAAAATAAAAAATATCTTCATTTGTGTTCCGAAGATGAACGAAGGTCTTACGGGTTGGTACAGCATGGGGGTGAGTAATTAATGACTTAATTTTCATTTTTGGGTGAACTAACCCTTTAACCCCTAGTTGCTTCGGAGGCGTGCGAACTCTGTCACTTTGGATAAAAGGGTCAGCTAAATGAATAATTGTAAATGTACCCCTAACTGTATTATTGTAATGTTTGAAGTAGCATTGTGAATAATCTCAAACTCAATATATTGTATAATATTTTATAAGCATCTTAGCACAGTATAAGAGCCATTTAACCAAAACAAGGTATATGACAAACTACATGGTGTAACACACTGAGAACCCACAACCCAACCGGTGGGTGTTGCTGACAAGATAGTATAAACCTGGCATCTCGCTAACTGATATGTGTAGTCGGACAAGAGCTTGCATGTCCAGGACATCACCTAGAAATGAATGGAGTATTCATTCGGTTCACTGTGACGTCACTGTAGCTTTGCGCCGCCATCTTTGCGACCAGTTTGCGACCGACGGTCACATTAATGCCTGCAATATGTTGTGCAGTTGGCTGCAAAAACAGCCGAAAGAGGAACCCTGAACTGGTATTTTATTCTATACCAAAAGTTATACCAAATATTTTTTTTTTAAACTTGAAGTCTCATGTTGCTGGTTTATGGTTAATTATATTTCTATTATAGCATACTCTCAGTGGCCAACATTATACAAACAGATATCGATAATATTTTTTTCTTCATTGAATTTGTTGGATCTGTTTAAATGCACTTTATCGTGGTAAGTTATTAGATTTGGGGTTATTTTGACGTAACTGTCTGTCTACCTAAATCTAATAAATATTTTTCTGAAGTTCGTATTGTCTTCGTCACATGTGCTTTAGATGTTATTTTTGTGTAAGTAACGTTAATGTTAGCTCTGCAGACGATGCATAATCTCAGCCTTGAAATACATAAAGGACTAGTTCTTCCAAAAATGATAATTCTGCCGTCATTTAACTACTCACCTTCATGTGCAAATCCTTAAGTTTACTTTCCGTGGAAGACAAAGGGGACATTTTGAATATGTAGCCTAATGGAGACTCTTCTTGTCGATGTAATGAAAGTGAATGAGTAACATTAGCCGACTGGGGGCTGTCACGCAAAAAAATAAAAATAACAAAAGACAAATAACATCACAAAAGTATCATAAAAGTGATCTATACGACTCGTCCATTATATTAATATCGTTATTTATTAATATGATAGCTTTATGTGACGAACAAACTGCAATTCAAGTCGTTATAATCACTGAAGAGCTTTAATTACCTCTTGATAGCTTTTAACCGTAGCCAAATCATTCAAAAAGATTTGACTCGAAAGAATCATTTCGATATTTGTGAATATTAAACCTTCTCTGTTACTGAACATCTGTTCTTTCCGGACAGATATGGCAGTCTTTTATGATATTTGACTGATGTCTCTGACTGTGCTGATGCAGGTGTCTCTGTGCCAGCCAGTGTTGCTGTTCATGCCAGCCGAAGTCCTGCAGAAGAATCATTCATGACATCGCCTCGACTCTTATGAACGCGTGCGCTCTATGACTTATGTATTTCTATCTCATGGCCGATTAGGGCAAGGATGGGGCAGATAATAATGGACTAAAGAAAACTGGGGGTAACAAATTAGGATCGGAGCCTAAAATTGAAATTTTCTCAAGGTATCTCTGTCTCTCTCTCTCTTTCAAATAGGCAGTTTGGGCGGCCGCACCGGGCGAGTCGGTCGCAAATATGGCGGCGTTCTATTTGTAGTGACGTAGGTGGCATCTATGAATAAGCACTGAACTTTTGCTTTTATCATAGTAATACAGTATTTCATTTTACTGAATGTATACTTTTATTTTTAGAATTACATTTTTTTAAATTTATACAATAATATCAACATAAACCTCTATAATAGAGTAGGCCAGACAACTACCCATTAGTCTTTGTAACAAGCTTAACTATCAAGACTTCCTTGATTGACCAATATCACCCGAAATTCCATGATTCCACCGCTTTCCATCTAAACCTGCACCGAACCAGCCTCAACCGGTTTTTGTCTTTCTGTACACAGTCAAAACTTCCACCGATAAACAACTTGATGCATTGCAGAATGGAATCTACTAATCATGGAAAATGATCTCAGCAATATTTGATGCTAATGTGATAGATGTAAGTGTAGGTTTAGTGGACAGACGTTATGACAAGTCCAGTGACTCATGGAAACTTCATACCTAAATTCAGTAGTGCTCACGCCAATCAATTCACATTTATTCTGTATAAACAGTCAAAAGAGAGTCATGCATTGAGTCATGGATAAAATTTGGCTTTCCAATATGCAAAAAAATATATGAAATCAACTAAGCTTGCATCCAACATCTTAATCAGATTATGCATGGACAAGCCAGCAAAACAAATATTAATGAAGTTATAAATGGCCACAGTGGCCAAACATAAAATGCAAACATCTACCAAAAATTGCATACATTTTATTTTATGCTTAGAAAAATTTTAATGATTTTATTCTCAGGAGCCAATAATTTGCCAATAATCGACACAAACCATGTGTATCTGTGGTGCGATAATAAATAGCAAACACCCAACGAGGCACCTGATGACTGATGCCAGCGTGATCTGGATGAAATCGATAGGGTCTTTATCTGATCTCAGTCACACTTCCTGTTTTTAAATGTGCAGACAGATTTCACAGATGATTCTGCAAAAAATAAGAAGCAAAACAATACACATTTGATAAAATGCTCAGACAGCGTGTGTGAGCTTGTGGCCTGTGACTGCCGCAGCAGAAGTGAGAAACAGTTTACCGTTGCAATAGTGCTGCTTCCGGTCTGAATGGGGGAAACTTGAAAGCGTCTGGCTGCCTGGCTGTCACGCAAAGGCCCGGCTAATCATCACAGCACCGTTGGGCCCTCAGACGCAGAAACAGGAAGTGAGCAGGCGACAGAGGAAGTTGTTGGTTTTTTGATGGCCATTGCCGTGGTTTTCAGACTTCTCTCACAACAGGGGGGGCGTACAGTCAGATGTTTGGCGTGGGAAAGGACAAGACTGTCCTATTGATCCTTGGAGAAATGTGTTTTTTTAATGACAACAGAGAACAAGCAGACTTCATCAGCATTTCCTGCCCTCTCCAGCTAATATATAATATGATTCATCGAACATGATGATTTAAAGAGACAAACATTATGCACACTGTGTATATATTCACAGACATTATAGCCTTGTAAGGCCCTGTTGAAATATTTTAAACTCAAAGTCTTAATATGATGGGCGGCTGTAGATATGGTCAAAAACATTTTACAGTTTTTTTTTCAGACATAGTAGTTCACCCAAATGACACTTCTGTCATTATTTACTTACATTATATTACCTATTTATAACCCTCAAGTTTTTCATATCTTTTTCTTTATAAAATAGCTGAAATTGAAATGAGATTGTTGGGATAGGGATAGTTCACTTTGAAATTAATTTTTGATATGTTTTAGCTTACCTCAAGGATCATCAAAGATGTATGTGTCTTTGTTTCCACAGTAGTTTCAATTTTGATATTTTTAGGTCAAACCGTTCTTGTCTGTCAGTCATATAATGGAGGTCTATGGTCACCACCTCAAAGCACAGAGAAGTCCAAATTAAACATGATTTAATGACTCGTAAATGTAAGTACACATTGATGGCCTGTTTGTGTCAGAAATCAAACAGTATTTACTGTATATCATTTTTACCTCTTGTAATATGATCTGAGGGCGAGGGGATCTCTGGACTTCTCTGTGCATGCTCTTTGAGGTGGTGACCATAGACCTCCATTATATGACTGACAAGACAAGAACGGTTTGACCTAAAAATATCAAAATTGAAAATACTGTTGAAACAAAGACACATACATCTTGGATGCCTTTGAGGTAAACTAAAACATATCAAAAATTAATTTCAAAGTGAACTATTCTCAAGCAGGACTCTCATAATCACTGATCTAGAAATATCACATGTTTTTAAGGCCTAGAAGTTAATTCAGTTACTATATTAATAATAAAAGAAGCTCATACAATCTTAAAACTCATGGAGATTTCTTTAGTGAATATAATTATTCTAGTTATTCTCTGCTGCAAAACATTTATTTGCCTTGATATAGCTCTTGTTTAGAGCTTTTGTGGAGTAAAGGCCCATTTACACCAATGACGATAACTATAAAGACGATAACTATAAAAACGATAAAGATATAGTTCTAAAAAGTGTTCTAAGTAAAAGAAAAAGCAGAGTCCACACCACAACTTACGAGTAACTGGCACAGAGATACGATATTGTTGGAATCTATTTCAGAAAGATATTTTTCAGCGGATGAACACTGACAGCCAATCAGAATCCATTCCACTTTAAAGAGCTTGAGCTTTTTTTTATGTTTCCTGGGTTGCCCTTATAATGTTAGTATGTTTTTTAGAATCAGAAAATAGTCATAATTTAGAAATAAAAGGCATTTTTCCTAGCCTGATTTTAGCCTCTGCTTTGAACGCTCTGATTGAAGGGGCGTGTCTGCTGTGTGTAAGCGGCCTCTGCTGTGATTGGCTGACATGCTTGCATATGAAATAGCTATGTATTACATGTGAATCTCTCTCGAATAATTTTACTACAGCTATTATAGGTTTTACTATTACAGCTATAGAGAATAACGAATCGTGAGATGTTTTTGAAGTATTTAGATCTATTCCCATCACATAAAGTGTTGCTGTGATGAGCATATTTAGCAAGCAAAGGTCGAACAGTCTGTCGATCGCGAGATGAAGATCTTATCATTGTAACGCAGTTTCTGCCTTCTCTGCTTTCTCTAATGCAGACACGATCGTGTAAATACAGCAAGAGCTTTGTTGTGCAGTGTAACGTGCGTCATTGAATTCATCGAGTTTGGCAAGTGTCCAGAAACTTGTGCTGTGATTGTTCTTTGATCGCTTTCTTTCTGTATATAATTCACAATTAAAATACAATTTTTTTTCATCCTACTAAAAGAAATGATGTGAAGTCACTGGCCTGGTACTGATGCAAAAACAGCATTGAACGATTTTAAAGTGAAAGATTACCTGTCTGAACTTGAAAAACAACACATCAGCTCGATCCAGAAGTTGAGGAAACAGTCGTCGGTGAAATGTTTGAAAATTTACAGAGAAAATAAAATGAATCCATTGTTTCTTCGAGAGGCTTCGGACGAAGGAACTAAAATATACTTTTGTATTCATGTGTACATCCGAACGCTGATCGACTGCCATGCTTCGGCTGCGCAGTCGTCTCGTCTGTCACTGAACATGGGCTGGCTATGCAAATGTTAGGGGTCGTACATATTAATGATCCCGACTGTTGCGTAACAGTCAGCATTATGTGGAGATTCGCCTGTTTTTCAGGGGTGTTTTTCAGAAACGAGATTTAAGTAAGAAGGAGAAACAATGGTGTTTGAGACTCACTGTATGTCATGTCCATGTACTGGACTTTTGTTATTTAACTATGCCAAAATAAATTCAATTTCACATTCTAGGGCACCTTTAAAGGATAAAATTACTTGACTGTGGGGGGTCTTTAAAGGGATATATCCCTATAGTTGATATCCGTATATATCAACTATAGTTGACCAAAAACGTACAATTCTGTCAATAATTCTAATTACTCTCCCTCATGTTCCAACTCCCTTAGACGTCCGTTCATCTTCAAAACACAAATTAAGATATTTTTGATTAAATCTGAGAGCTGGCTCACTCCTTCATAGGTAATTGCATCTGCCAGCCTAAAAAAGTTAGGAAAGACATTGTTAAAATAGTCCAAGTGACTACAGTGGCTCAACCTGAAGTTTATCAAACGACATGAATACTTTTTTGTGTGCAGAAACAAACGAAAATAATGACTTTATTCAACTATTAATTTTCTTCTGTGGGGCTCTGACGTGAGTCCACGACGCATGAGACATCAAATTCTCAGTTCTCGCACATGCAAAAGTGATACAGAATCACACTGTGTGATGCTATTATAAATACAGTAGGTGAATGTCATCTGAAGAAACCAGAACTCCCACCACAGACCAGTCACCTTCCTGCCATATGATACCACACCTCACAGCGACAGGACAGGTCGTGACAGGGCCAAACATTGAAGTATTAGTTATGACTCAAGTCTACGTGTATGAAACTAAGACAGAAATGAACCATAAGCGCAAAACTAAAATTAAAACAAATCCGTACAATTTGAATGACATGTTAGGCCAGCTTGTCTACGGAGTAAATCATTTCAGTCTGAGTTTCTGTTGTGGCCAAAACACTGAACCGCTGACTTGTGCTGGAAAATCCTGAGAATTTCCATACTTCCTTGTACTGTTCTCAAGGAACTGATAATGCTGAGATGGCGTGGTGTTTTCCTGTTCAGGTGCTTTTAGAGCACCTTTATAGATCTAATTGAGTAGAACAATGTATGTACGTATATTCCAAGTCTTCTGAAGACCATCAATAGTTATTCAACTGAATAAAAGTATTTTTTTTGACACCGTACTTTTGAAAAGTTCTATACATGTGATAAACAGATCAGATTTTAAGTAATTATTTGCTGAAAATTGCTTAATGTAAAACTTAGCACGATGGTTCCTGAGCTTGAACTGAATGACATCTGAGCAATACTGTTGAGGTGAAGAAAGAGTTTTAACACCAGATCTGAGGTCATAGGTATTTGCAGACAGACAGAATAGAGAAACAGGTACTGTAATTTCACAAGTGGCAAGATAGTATCAATGATATCACCCACAATAACCGGATCCCAGCATTATGAATCATCAGCTGTTTGCTACACGTTCCAGCAGACGAGAACTGTGGTGACCGTTCAGACAGATTCGAGACAGTGGCTGCATTCGGGTTGTCAAAAACCACTCTCCTCTCTTCGATTTCGTTCTCCATATGAGGAAGAAGAGAGGCCCTTTCTTCATCTTTGTGATGAGGTTTCAGTGTGTTTACAGAGATGTGGAAAGCCTGCTGTTACTGAGGGTAACTGCCACAAACCAAGGTGAGGCAGGTTCTTGAACACTCAGAGATAAGAGTAACAGGGATTGCATTTGCTAACCATAAAAGACTTACAATATGACATAAAAACAACCACTGAACACAATGAGAAGTAAGTGTAAGAGATGGTTTGGGCCGCATCCCTTCCCCCGTTAACCTATTCCTTAACTTTGTGGTGGATATTAGATTCAGATGAAATGGCCGCAGATCACCACAAGTGGTTCACGGATTGTCTGAATACACATGGCAAGATCTGATCTGATAGGCTGACTTAAGGCGGGCATACACTGTGATGTCAGGGACCTCACACGGAACGAGTAGAATCGCATGCGATGCAAAGCCAAAGTTCAGGATTTATGTGCTCACACCGTGCTTATACGGTCCAATCATCGAGCTGCGACTTCACTGCTCACACTATACGTGTGAAATATCTGCGATAACCCCTAGATTGCGCCTATAGATATTGCATCTGCTATCAAATATCAAGATGATTTAGCATTTCCAATTTATGCATTCAATTATTATTAGTATTATTGTATTATAATTATTAGGGGAGGCCTAGGCTAATTTTATTATTAAATTGATCCACTATTTTAATTAATTTGCCATGCAATAATTTCACAGCACGTGCTGTGAGGATAATAAAATATTACACAGAAGCTTACTCCTGAAAATAGTCTAAAACATTTAGGTTGATTACAATGAAGGCATATATAACTATTAACAGTCTATATGTCCGAACATTGCAATAGTTAATCATCAATGAAAATTAAGAACAGGTTTATTTTAAAAACATTGTTTAACAAATTGATAAAATAGGCGTTACATCGCAGATGGCTTGGAAGACGTGGGTAATATATGATTAATCCATTTTGCAATATGAACTGGGGGTAAGCAACAGTAATTTGTAGCTAGTTTGAACTACAGAAAGATCTCACTCTTTCGTTTTTATTTAAATTTTATTTTTGCTGTAGCTGAAATGGTTAAACGTCTGTTTTCACGCATGCACAGTGAGGGAAAAAACACTGAGTTTCAGGGCAATCGGTCCGTAGCTTTGCTTCAACTGTGCGATATAGTCACGAGGAGCGACCTGCCAGAAATTCATCCGATTGTCGAATCGTGAGATGTTAATCGCCTCTCGTTTCTCCCTGTACATTGCACGAACACTGCACGACAAAGCTGAAAAATCAGTCCGACACGAAATAGTCGCACGAGTCAGAATTTGGCTCAAAATTGGACGAAAATCGCACAGTACATGGCCGCTATTCTAGGAGTCGAAGTTCCTCAGGATTTTAATCGACCCATTGGGAAACAAAGGCTATGTCTGACTCCCATCCAACTCAACCTCAAGAAGCTGCAATAATTTGGTCAAAAAGGAGAAATCATATGACATAGGTCATGCACGATTGAACAATTTATACATAAACCTAACCATAAAGTCCAACGCCAAACTCATGACTGTGATACAGTGGCTCTCAACAAAGGAGCCTGACTTTACATGATTTGAAATAAGACAAAAAAAATTAATTCACCTCCTTAAAAACGTTTTCTTTGTCTAGAAAAAGCTGGATAGCCTATATGAGCTAACCTTATTTTAAAAGTTTGATTTCTAGACCTGGAAAAGCAAGTGAAATTATCAAATCTTCATGAGAACCTATGTGCCAAGCTCTTTTCTATATCAAGATCAAAATATTTGTAAAATCCTTATCCAATAAATCATGAACTGATAATTTATGCAGCCTTTAAATAGTGTTGTGTAAAAATTTCCATCTTGTACAAATTATTGTTGTTAATATAAATGTGTTTGTCCAAACCTGAGAAATGCTTGCTTTTTAGGCAACATACGTTGAAAGGAAGGGATGAAGACACGCCTGAAATCATTGTTTGCATAACATCCTGTCTATTAAAGATGTCTTCATCTGGTTGTTTTTTACTGTATCTCATGGCTCCGTGTCTGCATGCAGCTTGCCTGTTATTGGAAGAAAAAAAAGCATTTAATGAAACTTATTTACAGCTAAAGTAAAAAATGATTTGCCATAAACCAGCATGACCTCAAAGCTAACATACCAGTGTAGTTATTGTTAATTAAAACTATTAAAAATGGCTTTCAGTAATTGAAAATTCAGTAAAAATTAAAGAAGTGCGGAGTACATAATCACATTTTTGAATGTGATTTATTCCTCTAAATCAAACAGACCATAAATTGAAAGAGTAATGCTTAAAATGTATTTTTTATAGGGTAATGTAACATTATAAAACTTAAACTTAATTTAGTTTCTAGATGGCAACATTTCACATTTCCCTTTTTTATGTTTTTATGTCGAATTCCTAAAACTAAAACTGAAATAAAAATAAAGTAAAATGGATTTTTTTAAATAAGCTCAACAAAATTACTAAATCATTTAAAAAAAGGTAAAATAACAAATAGTAAAATAACAAACATGAACTAAATGGTGTGTAATTCTGACTATATATCGTATAGCTAACATCAGATTTAACGTCACGCTGAACACAGAGGTTTGGGTATAAACAGGCTACATATAAATATGAACCACCATCGAGGTTTTAATGGCTTTGACCTGCTGATAGTGAGCTCAAGCTGAGGTTTCCAGAGTCTGGGCTCAGTTTCCCGAGTTCGGAGAAACTAATGACAATTGATCTTTATCAAATTTTAAAACAGAGGGAGAGAGAGGGTTATCCTGCCCACGGCCTGACCACTGCGGCCTGGCTGGAGGTAGTCTGCATCGGGCAGAGTTTCATACACTCAATGTATATTAAACCTGAGATGGAATTTCATATACAGATGATGCCTGTCTTCTGTCCTTCCAGCAAAACCAAAAGAAGTGGCTCTACTTTCACATTATGTCTCTTTCCCTTTGTTATCTCTCTCGCTCTCTCTTTCTCTCTACATCATCATTCTGTCCTTTCCCTTCCATCTCACGTCTTCTGTCATGTCTCCGGTTTGGTAGTAAAAATATCCTGCTCTGAAATCAGCAAGTGATCACTGTATGGTTTATGTTTCAAGACATACATGATATGCAATAAATACTGCTGTATAGTACATTATTTGTACTTGACGCTGTGACCTGGTTGTTATATATATATATATATATATATATATTATTCAATACAAAAAAGCATCTTTAAAATAGTTCCATCTAATTACAAATGAACTATTTTAATAAATATGCGTACTCTGTTTATTAGTGTTTTACCTTATAAGCTGAGCATGGAAGCCTGTTTTTGCCATAGAATAAAAAATAAAAACGGTTATTGCGACTTTATCTCAGAGTTATAGTCAAAATTGCAATTCTGAGGAAAAAAAATCACTTTTTTCTTCAGAATCAGACTTTATACCTTGAAATTGTGAGTTTATATCTCACAATTGTGAGAAAAGTCAGAATTGCAAGATAAAAAGTCACAATAATATTTTATTCATTTTTTATTATGTGTCAGAAGCTTCCACAGCTTGAGATGTTTTACTCTTTCCTCGCCATTGACAGAATTTTCCTGGCAATCCATGTTTTCACTGTTATACGATAGGGGGAGCGCTATTACGCAACTTCTGAAAGAGTAGAGAATCTCAAGATCAAAACACAGCCAAAGAAGAAGCAGAAACCAGTGATAGAAGCACTGCTTAAGCACATTAACATTGAACAGCACATAAATCAAAAGTGCCTAATGTCACTGAATGTTGATGGACGCCATCTGTGTTTTGATCATCGTTCTGAAGCCAATCCGGACGTAGTCTTTAACAAAAACACATTTTTCTTAGCTTTTTATTTAAAATGTTGTTTTTATGAAACTTACTCAAGTGTTGATAAAAAAACAAAGCATGTTTGTTTGTATGTTTTACAGCAGAGGCTCTGTTATTTCTTTTTAACATATTCTATGTTCAGATAATCTATAATTCTGGCAACCTTTTTTTAAAAAAAAAAACACTGGCAGGGAAAGAATTTAAATTTAACTATAAAAACCACAATGAGAGACATTACTCATTTAACACATCTGCATCTGAGAGGCAAGCTTTTTGTTAGAGTCAACTGGTGGCTTTAGAGTTAGAGTGAAAATGTCACCCTAAGATGTTTAAACAGCATGTTCTATAGATCTCCGGCTGGCGTGCTGTGTGTGGCGAGGTGCAGTATGTGATAATGGCAGTGTGGTGTGTAGCCTGCAGTTTCCCTCTCCACCACGCTGCTGACGCCACCACTGGCTCGGCTGACCCAACATGCCGCCGGGGTCTGGCTTGCACGGGCGGATCCGGCAGTGGGACGCCTGAGAGCCTTACAGATATGATTTGAGGCCTGAAGTGAAAGAACAGAAACCACTGCCTACATCCCTTTGAGATCCATGGCAAACGCACAGATCAGAGGAAGAGAAGGGGAGAGATAGAGTGGGTAAATACAAAACAGTATGCAAACACGCAAGTGTTTTTAGCTAGTTTCAGCCCGACGCGGTTATCATTTTCACGTCCTTCGCCATGTTGTTTAAATAGCAAATGCATTTGCACCCATGGGCTGCTGGTCTGAGAACGAGGTGTGTTACTGTACGTTCACACCGCCATCGAGCTTGAGCTTCCAAAGCGGCCGGAAGTCATTCATTTTCAATGGATGCTGGCTTCTCTCAGCTGCAAGGAGCGTCAAATTCCCAACACAGTCTCATGAAGATGCGTATCTATACCACGAGTTTCATTTCTCGTTGCATTTATACGCCAAAAATGGTTTTTGCGTGTATATGGTACGCACTAAAAAACCCTGGGTTAGGTTTAGGGGGAGGGGGGTGGGGAGTTTGTGCATATTATACGCCAAAAACTGCGTATCATATGTACGCGAAAGTCGCGTGCCATATACACACAAAAACTGTTTTTGGCGTATAAATGCCACGAGAAATGACATTCGTGCCATAGATACTAACTTTCATGAGATCAGGCTCCAAATTCCTCAGCGTTGCGTTTTGGGCATTTTGAGCGTCAATCAGAAAGTTGAAAGAAGCTCAACTTTATGGTAATGAGCTGTGACGCGGTTCAGCAGCAAACAGCGGTAAGCGCCAGCAACCAATCGGAATATCAGACGTCCTTCACGCTGGCTGTTTCCGGAGAAACACTCAAGGTAAACTTTCGTTCCTACCAAAACATTCGTTTCGAGAAAATGGAAGAGAAGCTAATCATCGCCATTGCTGTGATTCCTGCTGGTTTGGTATCATTTATGACATGACGTTATTAGCGTATAAGGACCGCATGAGCGCAGCTTTTTTAAAAATATTTACGAACGCTCGTTTTAAAGCGGGAATGCAATTAATTTGCTCATGGTGAGACCGATTTGACCGCAAATAATAATAATAATAGCTATTACTATTTTTCCCAGACCAAAACGGTTATAAAAATGCTGTCATTAAAAAAGTTTCTTCAATGTATTGCTTGTTTTTTTTCTGTTTATTACATTTCATTTTGTGACACTTCTATTCTCCCTGCAACGCGTTCAAAGCGTCCAAAGCATCCCCGTACTTTTTGACAAGCGTCCTTGACAGGGCGGCCAGAGTTTCTTTGACGCTCAAGTCGGCGGCGGTGTGAACGTATGGTTAGGAGCATTGTTGGCACGTTGCTATTTTGAGGATGAAATAGACATTTATCATTTACATTTATTCATTTACCTGACACTTTTATCTGCTATGACGCTATTTTTTGACGTTATTTTTATCACAAGCAGATCCATTTCCTCGCTAGAGAACCATTCAGTTTTTACGCTTGCAAATTACATCATGTAAATGCCGAATCCGACTTAGGCGCGTGCGCAAACTGATTTTTAAAGGGATTTTTCCTGTCGTTAAAGGGATTTTTTCCTGTCGTTAAACTAGCAAAAGTGGATTCAGACACGCCCTAAGTGCACTTGTACCCTTCGCTTTAGACCATGCGCTTAGGTCCTTAAAATATGGCCCGAAGGTGTGTAAATTTGTGGGGCAGTTGTGATCTACTGGTTAGAGAGTTGGACTTGTATCCCAAATTTTGCGGCGTTTGATTCTCAAAAGACAAACCCATACCCATTGAGTAAGGCACCTAACCCCCAATCGCTCCCCAGGAGCTGCATTAAATGGCTGCCTACTACTCCAGGTGTGTGTGTGTCTATGGTTTGCAGTGTGTGTGTGTTCACTACTCACTGCTCTTAATATGTGTGCACTAACTTTTATGGATTAAATGCAGAGGACAGATTTTGAGTATGGGTTCCCCTCACTTCACTTCTCTTTTCACTTGTCGGTGCACTAGTACTTTTAAAAAGAACACAATATGATATTAGACATACATTTATTTATTCAAAATGCACTGAAAACAAGGTGTAGAATTCCCCTTGAAACAGTTTTTACACAGAAATTGCTAGTAAAAGTGACAAATAATTACAGAGGAACAGCTATTGGATTAAACGTAACATTTTGAAATGGTATTTCCACGTAAAACGCACTGCAATAATCTTTGTTTTATTTTCAACTTAATTTTTTTTACAGTGGTCGCATACTCCAACATGCACTTATCAGTAACGACCCCAATACTTCTGACGTTCTACAGACCACACAGATTGATTTCCATTTTCACTCATCATTGCGTTCCCATCAGCAGCAGTCGAATGACACACTGAGCGAGCCTCTCTAAAGGTCAGCCTGCTCTCATGTGACCTGTGGTTTAGCAGCACTCTAGGCTGGAAAAACCCAAAGAGAGCAGCACGCTCACAAAAGGGGTCGGGGGACCTTCTGAAGTGTGCTGCTTTCTGAAAGCAGATCTAGAAATGAATCAGAATGTAGCAGCGTGACATATACAAAGAATGACAGGTAAAGGAAACTCATCTGAGATACGTGCCTACAGGAATGTCACACATTCTTGGTCTTCTCCTGTCTTGCTTATGATATGAACATGTAGTAGCTACATTTCATGAGCAGTCTAACGACACAGATTTACACCATCAGTCAAAACTCTGGACACACCGACACATTTTAGAATAATAGCTGATTTTTTTGTCTTGTAAAGATATATCTACATTAGCAAATTTTAAGTTTGTCTACAAAATTGATTTCATGCATTTAAAAGGATACTTCACCTCTGGAAAGATGAATGTGTATATAAAATGGGTCATTTATGTAGAAGAAATGTGAAATTATTTTTGAATTTGATGCTTTCTAGACTGAGAAAAGCCAGAAAATGTATTTTTGGCTTATGTGGATGAAAGACAACAACTCCCAGAATGCACTTGCTTCGCTGCCCTAAGAGGCCACGCCTACCGGTAACAGAGCGCAGGAGTTAAACAACAAGTCTAGGGTACTAGTGAGTCTCTGTGATGAGTCTGCCGAAAATGTGTTTGGAAATTGCACAAATGTCCAGGATTCGGCTTTTGCGTTCTACAGTCGCCATTCATCACGTTTACTGTGGCGAGCATGTTCTCAGTCAAATGTATTCAGACGTATATTTTTTGGTCATATGAAACAAATGAAATATTCATACATTTGCAAAAACCACACGCTCTCTGAATATTTAAGTTATATGATAGGCCTAAGTTAGTTGAGCAATTTATTCCATTGATTTAATTTTACTTTACAGAAAAAAAAGAACAAACCTTTTTTCGTGTCATTTGGTTCATTCAACGAAGGAAATGAACGACTTGACTTGAAAAAAGATTTGTTCATTTTGATGAACGACTTCGAACAGGAGAGTCACGAACGCGCATCACAGAACAGAGCAAGGCAACCATTTGAGCTTATAAAACTTAAACTTTGTTTTTTTTTGTTTTTTTAAATGAGCGATCGTTTCACTTAATAAGACCCTTATTCATAGTCTGGAATCGTTTAAAGCCCTTTGAACAGTTTGCAGTTTGTCTGTCTTTTGGACCTTGAACCATTTGGTTACCAGTTAAATGCACTTTTTATATGGAGAAAAATCTTGGAATGTTTTCATCAAAAACCTTAATTTCTTTTCAACTGAAAAAAGAATGACATGGATACCTTGGATGACATGGGGATGAGTAAATTATCAGCAAAAGTTTTTTTTAAAAGTGAACTACTCCTTTAAGTGTCTTGCTCAGGGACACATTGGTGTCTCACAGTGGACCTGGGTCTCTCACACCAAAGGCATGTGTCTTATTAACACAGTCTCATCCCAATTCGTCATATAACTGACGTTTTGGGACGGTCTTTTGACCATTCGTCAATATACGACTTTTCAGGGTCCCCTAAACGTCGGTAGATGACGATCCCAGGGTCGTCATACAACTGACGCTTTACCTTTAACGTCAGTTAGGTGACGAGTTGGGTTTAGGGTTAGGTTTAGATCTGGGGTAGACTTAGGATCCCATAACGTCATCTACCGACGTTTAAGGGGGCCCTAAAAGGCGTATATTGACGAATGGTCAAAAGATATCCCAAAACGTCAGTTATATGACGAATTGGGATGAGACTGCGCTGGTCTTATCCACTGCACCACCACCACCCCTACTTCTGGCTGCATTGATTATTCACATGACTGCAACGTTCATGTCTTCTGACTGCAGTGACTGTTACTTCTGACCACAGTGATTATTACTTCTGACGGCACAGATTGTTTTTTAGTCATCGTTATTCTTGATTGCAGTGATTTTTACTGCTGACTACAGTGATCATTACATGTGTTTGCAGTGATCATAATTCCTGACAGCAGCAATCATTACATCTAAGTGCAGTGATCATAACTCTTGGCTGCACAAATCCCTCAGCGACTGAGTTTTAGAGGCCTGGTTAAAAGACACAAAACCAGTCCGAGCTTTTAGACCTGGCCAAAGGAAAACCACCACTTCTGAGCGATGAATATTTTACCCTCCCGATCGCTCAAAGTGACCACAGGCTGCGTTAAGAGTTATTGGCCAGAGGCAAAGAGGGCACTTAACAAATGATAATGCCCATTCCTATCAGGTAGAAGACACACGGCCAACAGCTGAGAGCCACTATGGTCAAACCCAAACCACTGAGTCCAGCGCTGACCACAGACTCATCAAGAACATACGCATACACACACCGTGCACACACACCATTAGAAAAGCATCTAAGCATGATGTATATAGATATGGGTGTGTATATTTGTGCACTTGCATTAATAGATAAACTCTAAATAACTATGTTATTCGTCTTGCACATATCCATTTATCACTCACAAATGTTACCACATTATTAACATTACCGGTCATCCTCTTTCCAGGAAACCCACTGTAGTCGTCAATCACAAATAATGATACCCGCCAATCCCATTTGTGACATGTCTTACGACCACCATTATGACCACTTCCTCCATCGCCATGCCGAAAATGACCATTCAGTGCCCACAAATGCACCGCACCAAGGAAATCCTGAGGATTGAAAAAGTGCATACACATCATTCATTTTGCATGAACGTTGTACATGTACTCTATTAAATCTGCAAAAGAAGCTCAAGAAATGTTAGAAGCCATTCTACAATCTCCCCATAATTTGCTTGCTTGAGATGTTCTGAACCATCAACTAAACTTGTTCTCCTGTCTTTAGCAGTTCATCATGGGCTCTAGATCATTTTGCAGCTCTTTTTTTTCCTCACACCAATCTAAAGATTTCATTGTCCCGTCTGAGGAGCCCATAAGACATTTTGGAGCTCCACGGCCGCCTGTAGACATATTCAGATATTGATCAACCGGGTAAGAGATCTGATTCTTAGAGAGGTCGGCACAGTAATCTGGTTTACAGCTCTGTAGTTTGGAGACAGGGCTGGCAATGATAGCCCTGCCTGATTAAATTTGCAACTCAAGGGGGATTTTTTAACGTGAGGTAATTACTGACAGGCAGTGGGTCAGACAGCCCTCGGTCCAATCAAGCGGTATCAGATGTCACAGTAACATTTCATGGCCCCAGAGAGGAAAAGAGAGCGAGAGAGTTATACAAATAACTGCCATATCTAACTCTCTCTCACACATACAATACATGTTCACATAATCTATCATCTGTGCTGTGCATTTCAATTCTTCATCTATGAGTGTCAGAGGTCATAGGTCAGATGTCACCATCACTAGTTAGCTTCGCCAATTCAATTGCTGTTTGTTAAATTACAGTAGGTTTTATTAATACGCTTATTTATTGTAAAATCTTGTCCTAGTTTAGTTTACAGCAGCAACAATTCAGCAAGTGATTTTTTTTGTTTGCTGTTTAATGTTTGATGGTCACATTATTTTACATGGGCATAAAAAATGCGTCTATCGCTTGTTTCTGCTTCTTCTTCTCTTTCAGAATATGCATAATAGCACCCGCTACTGTATAACATTGAAAACATGGATTGGTGAAAAATTACGTCAATGGCGGGGAAAAAAAGAGTTAATAAATGCTTTTTATTAAAATCAATTATTTGGTATGTGCTTTGATAAACTGTCATATACACTGACCTAAAGGATTATTAGGAACACCTGTTCAATTTCTCATTAATGCAATTATCTAATCAACCAATCTCATGGCAGCTGCTTTAATGCATTTAGGGGTGTGGTCCTGGTCAAGACAATCTCCTGAACTCCAAACTGAATGTCAGAATGGGAAAGAAAGGTGATTTAAGCAATTTTGAGCGTGGCATGGTTGTTGGTGCCAGACGGGCCAGTACTGAGTATTTCACAATCTGCTCAGTTACTGGGATTTTCATGCACAACCATTTCTAGGGTTTACAAAGATTGGTGTGAAAATGGAAAAACATCCAGTATGCAGCAGTCCTGTGGGCGAAAACGCCTTGTTGATGCTAGAGGTCAGAGGAGAATGGGCCGACTGATTCAAGCTGATAGAAGAGCAACATTTGACTGAAATAACCACTCGTTACAACCAAGGTATGCAGCAAAGCATTTGTGAAGCCACAACACAGCACAACCTTGAGGCGGATGGGCTACAACAGCAGAAGACCCCACCGGGTACCACTCATCTCCACTACAAATAGGAGAAAGAGGCTAAAATTGCAAGAGCTCACCAACATTGGACAGTTGAAGACTGGAAAAACGTTGCCTGGTCTGATGAGTCTCGATTTCTGTTGAGACATTCAGATGGTAGAGTCAGAGTTTGGCGTAAACAGAATGAGAACATGGATCCATCATGCCTTGTTACCACTGTGCAGGCTGGTGGTGGTGGTGTAATGGAGTTGGAGATGTTTTCTTGGCACACTTTAGGCCCCTTAGTGCCAATTTGGGCATCGTTTAAATGCCACGGCCTACCTGAGCATTGTTTCTGACCATGTCCATCCCTTAATGGCCACCATGTCCCCATCCTCTGATGGCTACTTCCAGCAGGATAATGCACCATGTCACAAAGCTCGAATCATTTCAAATTGGTTTCTTGAACATGACAATGAGTTCACTGTACTAAAATGGCCCCACAGTCACCAGATCTCAACCCAATAGAGCATCTTTGGGATGTGGTGGAACGGGAGCTTCGTGCCCTGGATGTGCATCCCACAAATCTCCATCAACTGCAAGATGCTATCCTATCAATATGGGCCAACATTTCTAAAAAATGCTTTCAGCACCTTGTTGAATCAATGCCACATAGAATTAAGGCAGTTCTGAAGGCGAAAGGGGGTCAAACACAGTATTAGTATGGTGTTCCTAATAAACCTTGAGGTGATTGTATAAGTATTATTAATAACAAAACGTTACTACAAGTAAATAAATAAAAAATCATTTCAAACTAATTAATTATTAATAATCACAACAACAGAGAAACGTAATTACTGCAGATTATTTGCAAATAAATAAATACATTTATCAATAATCACTAAGCCAGGGGTTCTCAACTCCAGTCCTCGTGACCCACTGCTCTGCATATTGTGTATGTCTCCCTTATTTAACACACCTGATTCAGATCCTCAGCTCATTAGGATAGACTTTATGGCTATCCTAACGAGCTGAGGATCTGAATCAGGTGTGTTGAATAAGGGAGACATACACAATATGCAGAGCAGTGGGTCACGAGGACTGGAGTTGTGAACCCCTGCACTAAGCATTACTTTAAATAAATAAGATAAATATTTAAATAAATAATTATCAGTAATTACAAATTAATTTGGACAAATTATGCATATTGTTTCCTGATTTCTACAATACAGATTTGTCTAAACTAAAACTAAACTAATTTGAGTGAAAATCGCTGAGGATGACCATACAGCAGAGACATGTCCCATCGCTCTCTCACTGTACCACCACATGTCATTCAAAGACAACAGCATTTAAATATAATTTAAGAAAAACATTTCTGTTTGCAGACAAATATAGGCATATGTGTGTGTGTGTCTGAGAGATCAAGCGCCTGTTGGGGCCCATTTCTAACCGGTGCTAAATGGCTTCAAGAGTGTGTGAGCACATTAGTGTTAAAGGTCATATGTTTGCTATGCTAACCTGTGACCTCTGGTCTATTATAGCAGCGCTCTGAGAGACACAAGGTGTGTGACATCTCTAATGGACATGTGCTCAGAAAAGGACCGTCCCAAGACAAGTGAATTATTAAACAAGGCAAAACAGTGATCACACACACCCCAAATTAATGTACACACACACAGACTATCATAATGGAGACCATACACTGACTTGCATTCATTTTCTGTCCCATACACTACAAAAAATGCTGGGTTGTTTTAATCCATGTTTGTGTCAAATATGGACAAACCCAATTTTAATTAAAAAAAAAGTTTGAGTTGGTACATTTTTTGACCCAAACATGAGTTGAAACAACCCAGTTTTTTATAGTGTACAACTAAACATTTTTCAATGTATTGAGGACAAACTCTTGCAGACTTCTCTCATTTTCTCTTTCACTCTTGATTCTATCTCTATTTATTCCCCTAAGAACCCAGACAGTTCCTCATTCTGAGTCATTTTTAAACATGTTAATATTATCAGTCACACTTTGTTATCAGACATATTTAAGAGTCTAAACCACAGGCAACATTTAGCAACAATTCGTTAATTTCTCACACTTCTGCTTCCTGGACGTAAGCCGCAAAACAGACAGGCAGCCCATGATGTTTAGAGCAGACCACTGTGAAAACTAGTTCATGTGATGAAGATGATGATGATGATGAGTGTATGTGTGGATAGCGAAGGCTGACTGTCATGAACATATCTGAGAGTGTTCTGAACTTGCTTACTCTCATAAATCCTCTATCAGGCCTGGGTCATGTTACTTTATCTAACAAAAATGCTCACACACATTTCCCCAGCTATCCTCAAAGGACAACGTTATTGCTCAGAAATTGCCATTTCAGAGCTTTAGAGACTTAATGGAGTTTTCAGTTTTTTCAGCGAATCATCAACTTTGTCTTGTTTATCCTAAATGTCCTCCCAATAAAAACAGACACAAATGGGGAAAGAAATTTTAATGCTTAAAACATTTTTGCATGACCTTTTCATGGATTCATTTATTAAAACAACCGCGTTGTATGTGCTTTGATAAACTGGCAAGTATCTAAACCTCCCTGAATCACTCATTCCAGGTTTTGTGGACTTGCAATTCATAAAAATGTATCAATAAGAGGAATTTCATGAGGAATTTTTCAAAACACTGTAACAATTTAAAGACAATTTTAGACAATTTATAACAAAAAGTTTTATTTAATGACAGCAGACTAACCTTCTAAAGGTAAACAGTCATTTTAGACTAAAGGATTTTTCTTTTTTATATATATGCATTTGCGAAGGCAGGTTTTGTCAGAGTCTGGGATACTTTAGAAGTAAGCCCACAATCTAACACATAAACTCGTAAGTGCAAACTTTAGTTTAATCTGCACATTTATGCACGTGCATGAATTTCTGTACTTTAAAATGTGCATGCTCCAATTCTAATAAAGCAATAAAACACTATATAAAAACAAATACTTATATACACATTACTGTACCTAACTGCTGGTTGATTTAAAGCTTGATGAAGGTTAAACAGGACAGAGAACTCAGAGAGAGTGAGAGAAAGACGTTCAGGGAGGGTGATATGGAGACATGGGGTTCCACCTGCTGGCAGACACAAATCAAGCTGATGCTTCTGTATATGAATCACATTTGACAGCATGTGTAAACCATCAGGAGTAACTGACTCCATTCATCTGAGTGTACTTACATAAACATCTGAGTCCTTGCATGTACAGTGAGTAAATTAATTAGTCAATATTGTGCACCTGATAGATGGTTGCGTGCAGAACATATCTGGGTCAAAGATGTTATGCTTATTATTTGGCCCAGACCTATTATAAAATGAAATAATATATGAAAGGGATACTTCAGGATTTAGCATTAAACTTTGAATTAGTAGAAAACCTGTAGTCTTTTCGAATAACCATGCTTTCCACCCTCATATCCCCCTGAGACGAGAGATTCATGTATTTATCATGTAACGCTGCAAGTGTCCAACATTCACTTCGTTTTTCTGGTTGATTAACAGCATTATCCATTTTTTAAGTACACCTTTTCTAGGAATTTTAAAGTTTGAACGCACTACTCAGACTATTTGTACAAAATGCCATAGAATAGTGCATTACTGTACATAGAGACGCACCTAATGTTTTCTTCATAGCAGAGATTGTGTGTATGAAAGGCAATTTATTGTTAAAAGGATACTTGACCTCTGGAAAGATGCATGTGTATTTAAAATGGGTCATTTATGTAGAAGAAATTTTTTATTATTTCTGAATTTGGATTTTTCTAGACTGAGAAAAGCCAGAAAATGTATTTTTGGCCTATGTGGATGAAAGACAACAACTCCCAGAATGCACTTGCTTCGCTGCCCTAGGAGGCCACGCCTACCGGTAACAGAGCGCAGGAGTTAAACAACAAGTCTAGGCTACTTGTGAGTCTCCGTGATGAGTCTGCCCTAAATCCCTAAAAATCGCCCTAAATATCCGGGATTCGGCTTTTGCGTTCTACAGTCGCCATTCATCATGTTTACTGTGGTGAGCGGGACGAGTGAGGGCCGCGGGAGACGACGCGAGGCCGGTGGTGACGTGCATGATTACCGATGAGCATGCATAGTGTTATGTCATTGGGGAAGCAACTTATTCTTATAAATAAATAAATAAATAAATGCACAAACAATAAAAACACAATAAAATAATAAAATAAAATATAAATAAGTAATATATATATATATATATATATATATATATATATATATATAATAATTACATATGTCAAAGTAGTGAAAGAAACCTTAAGTTTAAATAAAAATACAATCTGCCCACCAAATCAAAGTCACAAAGAACAGGAAATGACATCACACAGGACCCTTGTACACCCTCATTACTGTGTCAAGGTCAGTTAGTTTAGGTTTTCATACCATAACATGATATTTTTATGATTTAACAAACATGTTTTTTGAAATACATGTACAAATTCATAATATTAGTAAAAAAATATAAAGATTAAGATTTATAGTTAATATTTGATTACTTTTTACTTGATTGTTACACCACTTTACATTTTATTGGTAGCACCTTATTTTAGTGTCCTTGCTACACATATTACTTGTAGTTACTGTAGTAATAACTATAAATTATACATAATTACATGCAACTAACCCTAAATTAAACCCCATCCTAACCCTAGTAAATACATGTAGTTACTTATTATTACTCAGGACTTAATGTAAAATTACACTGTAACATGGACACCTTAAAATAATGTGTGACCGTGTTATTATATCATAAAAGGTTTTCAAAAATGAAACATGAATACAACAACTGCCTTTCTAAGAATTTGTCACATGCATTTTAAAAATAGATTTGTAAAAAAGAAAAAAAAACATCTCCTCTCGACCCACTTACAGGTCATACCAGCACATGTGATGTTGTTGCACTATATGACTGAGTGCTTTGTGTTTGTCCATGTTTACAGAGACATTTGACATCACTAATAGCTGTGTGTGTGTGTCTATTAGACTATTTGAGATGTGTCACTAATGGCTCATGTGGAGTCCCTCCTCACCCAATGACCCTTCACGTCCCTGAACGAACATCATCTGTCACTTTTCCCTCTCTATCTCTCCCCTTCTCTCTCTCTCCTCCTGCGGGAGTTGTGCTGGAGTTCTGTCGGTAACCTCTGGGGTCAGATTGAATATATACTCTCATAAACAACATCTATTATTCACCAGCTGACACTGATCCTCAGCCTCGTCTCCGGGAATGGCAGTCCGTCAAAGCATGAAATATATCCATCTATCCGTCCGCAGTCTTTCATTAGACATATCAATAAAAACCTGCCTCTGTTCTATTTAACCGAGCTCACACATCCCGTCTGTGTTATGGAAATGATCCATTTCTTCCAGCATATGAATGTCTGAAGTCATTTGCAGCATTCTTCAATTCAATAACATGCAAGAAAAAGTATAGAAATTAGACATTAATGCTCAGATTCTTAGGCTATGTTCACGCTGCAAGCCTTCAGATTTCAGATCAGATCAGATTTTTTATTTTTTTTTTAAATTGTGGCCAATTTGAGATTCCAGTGCGAGCATATCATGGTCCTCAAGTGACCCGCATGTGTAAAACAATGATAAAAAGATGACTTGCAGTTTGAAGTGTGATCTGCCGTGGAAGCCAGTGCATTTATGAGCAGGCAATATTGCGAAAAGACAGTTTATGAAACGAGCCCTCATGTTTTGTTTGTATATAGAGCGGTCACTGTTATACTTATGAGTTCTGAGACTGTCCTTCGCAATAGTCTTGATAATTTCAGGTATGCATGTTAACTGTTCATGTTGACTGTTCAGACTGATGTTGCATTGCAAAACATCGGACCTGTATCAGGTTTAGGACCACTTAGGCCAGTTCACACCGCAAGTCTTAATGCTCAATTCCGATTTTTTCCTCAGATCCGATTTTTGGTTTGGCTGTTTATATTACCTTTTAAAATGTGTCCTATATCTGACTCCAATGTGAACTGTTTCAAACTAACCCGCATGCGCCAAAGAACAACAATGACATCATACGCAGCACACTGTTGCTCTAATGTTCGTGTCTAAAGACATACGTCATAGACTACGTTATATTTTATCAAAAATAAAACAAACTAAAGGCAAATGCATGAATACCATGATTCCGTAGCTGATGAAGACATTTTTACTATGAAAACAACTTTCCCCAAGTGAACGAATAATACATCTATCTATTTATCGATCTATCTATATATCTCCCTAATTATCTATTTATCTGACTGACTATCTAATTGCTATATAGAATATCAGTTTTGTACATTATTTTGTTTTGTTTACCATCTTATTTATGAGGATGAATTGTATAACATGCCAATATTATTGCAGAACATATTTCACTTTTGGAAATATGTGTTAATTTGCATTTCTGTTGCAGATCGATCAAACGGTGTTCGTGTAGGCTGTTAATTGTAAGACTTGCTTTGTGATGTCTTCAGTGTTATTTATGAGAGTCATTTATTTTACACAACGGTCTAACAGTCTCACACTTTCACGTGTTTTTTTCCAACTGCCGACGGTGTCGCCATTTCTCATTTCACCCGTTTTTGTGCGTACGCCTGGGTCAGAGCTTGCATGAAGGACCGCACATTTTACCGTCAAGTTTGCTTTTTATAAATACCAACTATTGCGTAGAGAGAGTGGCGTACGCCTTCTTTTGTGCGTACGCAACGTTTGTAAATGAGGCCCCTGGTCACTTGACCGTGCATGCCGTAGGCGATCTGAGGCAGTTGCCTAGAGCGGCACTTTTGTAGGGCGGCAAAATGTGAGCCAACTGGGAAAGAACAATTCACAAAATAGGTTATTTATATGATTTACTGAGCCCCGCAGCGCCGGTGAGTGCGAGCCGCTTCACCGAGTCATGACTCATGACTGGGTGAGGGAAGTTCGTATCATTTTACTGACTCTCTTGAGTCATTCGAGTCATTTTGTAAGTGGCTTGGCTTTAAATGTTATTCTTTTAACAGACAAATTCCCCGATCACATCCACCTACGCAATGTTGATTATATTCTGAATTAAGAAATCACAATGCAGTAAACATGAATAATTACTTTACCTTACGAGTCTTACTTTCATTTGGATGATCCGTTCATTCATTGTGTCACATAATGAACAGATCGTCCGTTAATCACCGAATCAGGGACAGGATGTCGTTGTTGAAACGATATCGCTTCAGGAGAACGCAGTTTCTCAAAGTTGAAATTAATAAAAATACTGACCTTCGCAGTACAATGAAACAAGACTGGCAACAATCTTCTAAAGCGTGAACTGGCTCAGAGAATCAATATAGAGGATGCAGTGAAGAGCTTTGCTGCGATGAAGGCCGCGTATGAAACGTAAGTTAAGCTTTATTTTCTCTTAGTCGTTATTTAAGATGCTGAACCTGCTGATGATACAGTGTGCTTGCTTGGACATTTCATTTGTGTGTTTGTTTAACGCTCAGAAAGTGGTGTAAAGAAATTTGCAAACAATTTGAGGAGGTGAAATGTGATTATTTGGAAAAGTCCTGTCATGACTGCTGAAAGAAAAATGCCAGCAGGCATTTGCCTAAATTGCCTCCTGCATAAACTGTATTATTGTTGACATTTTGGGCACACGCGTGTTGCGCACAATTTGCGTTTTGTAGGCCTATTGCTTATTGGTCTTTGTGTGTTGTTGCTAGTTTTGCGTTATATATGGCATATTGGTCTTTATGTGTTGTTGCTGGTTTTGCGTTATATGTATATGGCATAGTCAGGGATGGGCATAAATACATGGAAATGTATTTAAATACAAATACAAAATACTGTGTGGAAAAATATATTTAAATACAAATACAAAATACTGTGTGGAAAAAATTGAACTTAAAAAATTAAACAAAACTAAAAAAAAAAATAATAATTTCAAACATCTTTTATTGTTTTATCACCATCATTACCCTCGCACTCAGTAGCAAGAACTCAATAACAAAAAGTCAATTATATTTTAAATAACTGATGGTGTACTCCTCCAGGTGGTGTACCTATGTGTTTAAGACATCCATCTATCCGATACCCTTTAGCACCACCAGCTTTTCAAAAAGTTTGGGTTTAAGGCGTCGTCTGTGTGGCCTATTGATTAAACCCGCAAAGGAAAACAAGCGCTCTATAGAGGCTGAAGAGGGAATGATTGTGTTGAACCTCACAAACAGCTGTCTAATAAGTAGATACAGGTTCAAGATGTCCAAATCCTTGATGCATGAAAATAGTACCCTGATAAAGAGGTTGAGCATGGCTCAAAGTATTTTGAGTATTTTGAAAATACAAAAATACTCATCTTAAATGTATTTAAATACAAATTACATTTGATTTTTTCCAAAGGCTTTAAAATACAAAATACAAAATAGTATTTTGTATTTCAAATAGTATTTTAAATACATGTATCTGAAATACTGCCCATCCCTGGGCATAGTGGTCTTTGTGTGTTGTTGCTGGTATACGTTGCAAATAGAGGGGCGGAACAATTGTTTTCGCCTAGAGCGGCAGAAGTGCACGCGCAGGTCCTGACTTGACCCCAAAATCAGGATCAGGTTTGGGCCTTGTCTGCATTGTGAACGGGGCCTTATGGAAGTGGCCCAAATCAGAATTGAAAAGATCAGATTCAATGTGGTTTGTGCTGTTCACACTGTCATGAGAAAAACAGATCTGAGTCACATATGAGCAAAATAATCAGATTTGGGCCGTTTACCTGCAGTCTGAGCGTACTTTAGCTGTTACTTTTGGATGGTGGTGTCCTTTCCGGACTTCTTAACTATTTTACCTTGCAGATTGACCACAGTGATTGAAAAATGTGGGTAGGATTTACTTTTTCAAAACATTTTTATGTTTGAACGGCCCCAAATCTGCATTGGTACAAATCAGCAGATCTTGTAGAAGAATTGAAGAGTTCAGATGCAAAAGCCTCTAAATGCCATTTGAAATTTTCTTCTAAAATGACCATTTTTATCAAGCTTGTATATTTAAGTTAAGTAATAAGGTAAGGTAATCTTCATTGCCATTTAAGTGAAATTACTGAACTTAAATATACAAGCTTGATAAAAATGGTCATTTTAGAAGAAAATTTCAAATGGCACTTAGAGGCTTTTGCATCTGAACTCTTCAATTTTCCACCTGTCCCACATTTGGTGCAAAAAGTACAAATATTATTTGCTTTTTTTTTAAGTGTGTCTTTTGAACTAATCACATGAGTTTATGACATCCTTTCTCCTTCCTCAGGGGAAATGATGTCATGTCTCCCATTAAATACATTCTCCACGGCTCGTGTGTTTTCATATACTGAGAGAAATCCCCCTAAACAACACCAATACATTATTTACTCACTCAACTGTCCTTTATTCACCAGAACCTTCATTAGACAAGGCTAATGTCACTACACAATGCTGGTCTTTCTGGCCCTGCTCTTCATGTGTTTGGCCCATAATCCATTAGATCCCTCTGAGGGCTTATTACGCACAACTCTAATGCACATGCACAGGGCTTACAGATGGAGGGCCTGTCTGTGCTTCTCAGGGGCTTTCCTGCCATTTCTTTGGGAAAAGATTAAATGAAGAAAGAAAGAGTTTGTGTGAGAAAGAGTCGCCACTAAAGTGTAGGCCTGAACCAAGACAAGGTTCTCAAGTCTCACGCATTGGCCGTGAGTCACATGCAATCAAGTCACATGCAAATCGGGTATTTCTCACGCTGAAAAGGCAACGTCAACCAAGATTGCAAGCTTTATAAATAACATTGTATACGAACCATAGGCACACAGTGAAGTTTCCTGCCGCCAGCACGTATCTCTCGGACAGACTGCGTTCGTTATTGGGCAACATAGACGCGCGCCACGAACACACGGAAGTTGACGGAACATTCTCGTCGTTACTAGGTAACCAAGAACATCATTTATGAGATTTACCAATTGTTTTAATTTGTTCTGATTAATTATGAACAATGGGTAACATTGGTAAAATGCTTTTGATAAAACTTAGAACCCGTAAGGAAAAGTAAAGCTTCCAACAAATAGTTTTGTTTGTTGGAACTTAATATTCAACAAAGGATGCATTAATGATCAAAATGGGTGGCAGCATAATTTAAAACTTCTATTTCAAATTAATAGATTTCTGTTTTAAACATTGATAATAATCAGAAGTGTTTCTTGAGCAGCAAATCGTCATAAATGATTTCTGAAGGATCATTCATGTGACACTGAGTAATGATGCTGAATTCAGCTTTGCCATAGAAATAAATTACATTTTCATACTTATTCAAATATACATTAAAACAGAAAACAGTTACTTTAAACTGTAACTGTAAGCTTTTTACTATATTTGTTATCTAATAAATGCAGCCTTTAAAAACAATCTTAATGAACCCTAACTTGTATGCATGTATTTTGTTTATATATATATTTTTTTTATTTTAAGCCCATTTACCCCCAAATTCTCATTACATCAGTGCGTCTGGACATTTAAAGTAGTTTTTTATTTGGTATTTCCCATTATTCTCAATGGTGTTTATGATGATTTTAATACAGTTTATTTTTTTTTAATTACATAAAATATATTATTTTTAAATAATGTAGTTTTAAACCAAACACTACAGAGGCGCATAAATACATAAATCGTCATTACAGTAATGAAAACATATGCTGAACGCAACTTCCATAGTAGCAAAAAAATACATACTATGGAAGTCAATGGGACCAGAAACTGTCTGGTTACTGATATTCTTCTAACTATTAAAAAATCGGCTGAATGGATTCGAAAATGGTAAAACTTGACTGTTTAACTCTGAGGGAGTTGTAAAATGAGCCTATTTCAAAAAAGGTGGAGTATCCCTTTAAATTTTAGCGTCATGTTCAATATGCAATTTCGTGTTGTCATTTTTAGTATACGTAAGTCATATCAGCAAACCCACTGTGAGATGATACTGTAGAAACTTTCTGAAACTGTTATTGCAGGCTGCAAGACAGTCTTTAAAACTCTCTCATTGTTTAGGAGCCACGGCCACAGAAATCTCCACGATTGATTATATTTCGTCTAGAACTGCCCATATACTGGGCAATAGAACAAGGCAGAATAAAAAAGGTTTCGAAACCAAGAATTGTCTTGAGTTCTACAACACTAGAATGTAGTGAATATATAACAATGTTATATGGGCTGAATTAACTTCAGTGAATCAGCCCCTTTAAGGCCTCTGTTACAAACTGCTCCTCTTGGACAGCTTACAGTGAAGCTGCTGAGACACACCCGGGGCTTTCTGGTCCTCACGCTTACTGTCGGCAGCACGAGATTCGCCAATCACTTCCACATGTGACAGCCATCAAAGCCACGAGAGCAGCCCTTCTCCAATTGGATCTCATTACGAGCGGAAGCCGAAGCTGGCGTGGGGGTACGAGCCTTATAAGCGAGACCTGGAGGATAGAGCGAACATCACTCTTTAGTTAAAGGGTGGAGGGCAATTGCACACAAGTTATTGTGACATGAACCTGCACAAACATTTTCAAAGAGCAAAAGTCTGACCTGTGAAGAACGGTGGCTAATGCAGAACATATTAGAGTTTGTCTTTCTCTCTCTCTCTCATTTACGCTCACACACACACACACCTTTCAGTCTGTTGCTATCTCTCTTTTATGTGATCCATCAACACCTGTTGCTATAAAGCAACAGCATTTTGTGGTTCGCGGGTGAACTGCTGTGCGTAACTCAGTCCAGAACAGAGTAGCGGACTCATAAATCAATTCCCCTGCATGAAACACATCCTAAGAGAGGAATAATGGGTACAGCATGGATGGTGTTAAAGAAAAATAAATCACACTGTTATAAAGTTATGAAATTCAGCTGATAAATGTATGCAATGCGGAGACAGTTGCTATTTCCTTCTGATATATTAATACTGGCTGGTCTTGCACAGCTTTGTTAAGCCGAACAACTATTCTGGATTTGTTCTCATAAAATAGAGAGATAGAAAGAGAATGAGACTGAACTATAGTGATAATTAGCCCTCGGTATTGATGTCCACTGTACACTGTAAAAAATATTGTTGGTTTAACTTAAAAAATGAAGTAACCTGGTTGCCTTAAAATTTTAAGTTGATTGAACTGGAAAAAGGAGATTGATTTAATCATCAGAAACTCAAAGTAATAAGTTATCTGAACTAAATAAATTATTTAAGTTGATTTGACAAAAGAAAAAAAATTTTACAGTGTAAAAAACAGTGTAAATGAGTAAAATTTACTTATTTAAGGCAAGTTTTTGCACTGATATTTTGTTGAGTAAATTTTACACTCAACTAAATTAAGTGAAAATAACATAAGAAATTAAGTAATTTTTATTTAGCTAATTAAAGGTTAAGTAATCTGCTAAAATACTGTTTTTTCACTCAAATAATTTCACTCAAACTATATAACATTGAATTAGACCACACATTTTAAAAAATATGATTTACTCAGAAATGTTTAAGTAATCAATATATATATAATGTCTTCTTTTATGGAGTTACATGTGTGAACGCAGACCTCAATACTTGGTAGACAATACACAATGACGGTAACATTTGATAGATCGTTTTTGTGTTTGAATGTGTCATTTTAAGTAGAAAATGAACTTCAAAATGTCACAAAATGGCAAGTTACTAATCCTAACAACAAAAGCAATGATAAAATAGAGTAAATACAGCTGGAAAACGTTGAAAAATCAACCTCATTAATTATTCATGGCCCAGTGCATGATGGGAACATCAGTATCAGAAAAGTTGCATAATTTTACTTAATTTTATAATGCTATTTACGCTTTCATTTCTACACGATTGAATTAAGTACTACTATAGAATTTACTTTTTTAAATTTTTGCCTGAACTAACTTTTTTCATGTAAATTACATCGTTTTTTTCTGTATTTACTTCACCACAAAATCATTTTTATCAGTGTATATGGAGGATGTGCAGAAATCACCAACTCAAATGAACAAGTCCAAGCCACTTTCATTGTTGCAAATCGCTAGTACAAACAAAAACATATGCAGTGTCAAATATCACATACTGAGTACTACATTTGAATTTACTTTGCGACCATTAAATGTATGAATGTGGGTAGTATGAAGGATTTTTGGATGCACTACATACTTCATGTTGTTACTGTCACCAGTATCAGTGTGTCGCTTTACTGCCGTTCATATATCCTCTCCGTGGCCTCATGGGATAGTAAAGTGTCTATCGAATGCACACTTCAGAAACTTGCCAGAACTTATAGATCATCCGGGAACTCTTTCCCTACTGTTTTTCGATTACTGGTAGAAAGATAGCACGAGTAGTATATAGGGTACATAGGGTTTTTTTCTCAACTGCAAAGGACCTTTTATGCAAAAAAATGACGAGAATGACAAGAAAGAACCCTTTTGTAGGGCCCAATAATTTCTGCGATCATGGAATAAAAAGCACACTCTTTTTACAACTAAAATAACAGTAAAGGGTAAAAAAAATGAATTCCCAAAAATTAAAACGGAAAAAACAGAATTTGGGAAAAAATAAAATGGAAAAAACAGAATTTGGGAAAAAATAAAATGGAATTTGGGAAAAAATAAAACGGATTTTATAGGGCCCTACTTTTGGCACAAAGGTTCTTTATAGGCTGTTATTCATTCATATATTACATTATTCTGCAACATTTTGCAATTAAATTATTGTTTATTAAACTGTTGTAGTAACTTAATATCACATTTTAATCATGCTGATTTTTGGAGGATAAAAACTGAAATGGCACTCTTCGTGTGATATTGATTAATTACATTTTTTAACCCCCATATCTGCATTGCATTTTAGAGGTTCCATATACGTAGCGCTTTAGAACCTTTTAATGTTCTATATAGAACCTTTTCTTCTAAGAGTGTAGTATGCAGTTCCGAATTCTGCTTATGTATTCGGACATACTATTCTTTTGGCACACTGTTTATTGCATACTATATAAGGAAGTATTCAATGTCAGATGCAGCAGTTTCACATAGTCATATGTTTGAATATCTGCATGAATTCTGGTCTAGTTTGCAGTCTCACCCTCTCAGAAAAATTCCAAATGACCAACATGAAAGGAACCAAAAACAATTTGTTTTGTTTTTTTAGGTTTTGTCTTTGTTGGGGTTTATCTGAAGTACATGACAACACATTGAAACAGTCATCATCAAATAATTCCAATGCCAATCTTTGATCAACTGTATCACCCCAAAAAAAATAAATAAAAAATAAGCAGAAATGTCTATAGCCTTGACTTGCTTTTCACTGTTAGTCTTCAATAATGACAAAAGCACCATAACCAGTTCTACCGTAGCGCTATATTCAAACTCGTCTGAGGCCGTACAATAGTTCACAATGTGTAAGTGTACGGTACATGGGACCAATGGATTGGAGGGTCACTAGCATTCATGATCTAGTCATTTAACCTCACTCTGTCATGACAAGTAAATGGGTGTGTTTGTAATATTTTGGCTTGGTGGACGTATGGGTTGCCAGAACCACAGGAATGGGACCACCCAGATTACTGGCAGGACATTGGCTAAAGATCAGGAGAACTGAGGGCAAGCTGTACCCGGGGCGGAGCTGTGTGAGTGTGTGTTCGCTCACACGTGTACAGTATGTGGTGTTAGAAGTGTGTGTGAATGGATGTTCCATTTGTGGAGAGGAGATATTTTTAGTCAGTGGTTTTCCTCAGATATGTGTGATTTCACCACTGGTTGAAATAAAACACATTTAGTGAAAAATCTAAAGGGGTCATTGAAGGAGAGGGCTGTTCGTTTCAATTTGTGTAGAAACAATTTTCACTCCAAAATGACTGGTAAATTTCACAATTAATTACAAAGAAACAGCAAGTACAGTAACTAGCAAGTATTCTTTACTTTTTTCTACAGTGTATTTGTTTTACCATATTGCATACTGTAATATATCTTAAGGAGTTTTTAATGTTGTTTACATGTGTTGTTTTTAATATGCTTTAAATGTATACTCCACTTTTTTTGGAATCAGGCTCATTTTACCACTTCCCCAGAGTTAGACAGTTGGGTTTTACTGTTTTCGAATGTATTCAGCCGATTTAGACTATCAATAACCAGACAGTTTCTGGTCTCATTGACTTCCATAGTATATTTTTTTCCTACTATGGAAGTCAATGAGACCAGAAACTGTCTGGTTACTGATATTCTTCTAAATATCAGAAATTGTCTGAATGGATTTGAAAACTCGACTGTTTAACTCTGGGGAGTGGTAAAATGAGCCTAGTATCCCTTTAACGGGCATAGTTAAACCCAAAATGAAAATTTTGTCATTATTTACTCACCCTCAAATTGTTCCAAACCTGCATTAGTTTCTAGATATTTAAAAAAATGTTGATAAACAATCAGTTAATTTGACTTCAATAGTATTTTTAGGAGGATATTCCTCCAGGCGTGTCTTTCGCTTGATTCGTGCCCGAGACGGTGCACCCTCCCTGGGATGCAGTTTCACAAAACCAGCCTGTCAATTCCTGGAGGTTTTAGACTTCCAGAGCTTCACCGCGGTGGAAATTGAACTCTCACCCCACCCAGAGTAACTCTGAGTGGGCCTCACGGTGGTCTAAGGAGGCCCTGTGCACCCACCAGTGCACCCTCCTATACCACCTATGTGGTCCATACTTGAGAATGACATCCAAAGGGCGGACGGATCTGACTTTGACCGGGAATGAGCATGGATGTTCGACCAAGTTTGTCAATTTTGTCTTCCTCCATGGAAGTCAATGGCTACTATCAACTATTTGATTACCAACATTTTTTTTAAATATCTTCGTTTGTGTTCAACAGAAGAAAGAAACTCATACAGGTTTGGAACAACTTGTGGATGAGTAAATTATGACAAAATGTTCATTTTTGGGAACATGCTCATCCCAATTCGTCATATAACTGACGTCTTGGGACGTCTTTGACCATTCGTCAATATAGCTGACGGGTTGGGTTTAGGGTTAGGTTTAGATCTGTGGTAGAGTTAGGATCCGATAACGTCATCTACCAACGTTTAAGGGGGCCCTAAAAAGGCGTATATTGACGAATGATCAAAAGACGTCCCAAGACGTCAGTTATATGACGAATTGGGATGAGACTGCGCTGACTATGCCATTAAGATAAACCATGTGTGAATTCATCAGACAACACCATTGCTAAGTATTTTCTCCTTAAACCTGTAGTGTGCCAAAGAAAGTCTCAAAAACACAGTTGAAAGTGCCCCCGTTTCCTACCATCACAAATATGTAACCAATCCCATCAATGGCGGGGCGGGGCTTTTCTCCAATGACATTCACTGGTGTTCAATGCATTTGTAAGGATGCTGATAATTAGAAAGATTTAGCTGTCTGACTCTGAGATGGGGAACAGGAACATGCTTTGTGTCATATTAGCAAAACATTATTAGCTGTTTGATAACGCAGTCAGGCCAAAGGCTAATCATATCAATTGCCTTTAAGTGTCTGACGTTGTAGAGAGCGATACGTAAAACACATTACCATTCTGATACATCGACTTGTATAATTCACTCTTCCTCTTTTTATTCTGAATCAGTTTCTGGTTCAAACATACATGGGTGAATTAAATTTTCCCTTGTCTTTGTGTAGCGTTTACTACAGTTGACAGAGTGGATCAGGTAGTAAGAGCTGGTGTGATTGAGTGGAGGCGTGGACTAATTTGCATAATGGTTCCGCATACTAAATGAGCAAGGGTGTCGAGTTACATTCAAGCTTTACAGTATGCCGCAAGTAAAAATGTCACAGAAAAACTGATTAGATGCAAGCTTCAGAATAATAAATATGAATGACTGACTTGAATAGTCCTGTTCCTTACACAAATGTATTAAATGGCTTCAGAAACCTCACACATAAGCCAAATGAACTACTTTTAATGTGATTTTTGACCTTTTTGTTGCCCCTGGCCAACCGTTTTAACTTATCTAGTTACATTTTCTGAGTAGCCTAGCTAGTTACTTTTTCAATGGATTTCAAATGAACTTCACCAACTTGAACTCTCCACGCTTTATATTACGCCGAAAAAGGATGCATTCAGGACACAGATCCGTCAATGCTAACCTCCAGAGGCATGTATACAGTTTTCCTGTGTGTCTCCTGTGTGCTGCTAGTTGTTCCACTCTGAAAGAGAATAAGAGAGTTTATCTTTCTGTTTGTCTCCTCTGAGAGAGCATTCACTTCATCTCAGCACTTACAGCTTATAAACTTAACCGGTAATCACGTTAGCTTTCAGCTTCCCCGACACAGGCGGCCCGTCTCTGGGCTAAAGAGACCTTTATAGCCCTATAATTGACTCTGAGCCCGAAGAGAGAGACAAAAAGTGAAAACAGTGAAGCCTGGTAGACTGAAGACAGAAAAGGACAAAAGAATGCTTAAATGGAGACAAGCAAAACTTTAAGTGCAAATGCGGAAACAATCATTTAACGCTAACTTAGAAATAAAAACACATATTGGTGAATTTTGTTTTATACTGTAACTATAATGAATATGCTTGTGTTGTAAATTAAAGGGATATTTCACTCAAAAATGAAAATCACATTTATTGTGATATATTTTAAAATATAGTATATTCCTGTGATGCAAAGCTGGATTTGCTGCTCAGGAAACATTTCTTATTATTCTCTTTTTATAGGATTCTTTGATTAATAGGATGTTCAAAGGAACTGCATTTATTTGAAATTAAAAAATAAATACTTTTACTTTTTATCAATTCAATTTATCCTTGCTTAATGAAAGTATTAATTGCTTTTTAAAAATCTTACTGACACCAAACTATTGCATGGTTGTTAATGTTCATGAGAAAATTAGATGACAAAAATTATGGGGTAAAATTAATACCATAAATACCTTTGCAAATGACTACTGTAAAAAAAAAGTTTTTTCAAGATTTTGTTATCACAACATTTTTTCTTTTGTCAAATCAACTTAAATAAGTTATTAAGTTCAGATAGCTTATTATTTTTAGTTTCTGATGGTTAAATCAATCTCCTTCACTGTATTAACTCACTTTTTCCAGTTCAATCAACTTAAAATTTTAAGGCAACCAGTTAACTTACTTTTTTAAGTTAAACCAACACTTTTTTTACAGTGTACATTTGTAAGTGTCTTGTGTTTTTACATTACATTTATTCTTCATAAAGAAAAACATCTCATATGCTTTGGTGTAGTGTTTGTTTCCCTCTCAGTACATTTTTCATGCTGCCCTCCCCTCGTCTTCCCTTGAGGTCACTGAGCTGAAGGTTAAGACTTGATTCAATTCCACCCTATAAAACGCTCACTAACACTGACAAATATTTGCTTTCAACATTTATCATATGATGCTTGTTTTGTTTACAGAATGAAAAGTAGAGCACCCTTCTGTACTGAGAAAGTCTGTGGAAGAATATTCTCCCTTCTTATTCCACATGCAATATTCCTAAAGAAAACAGTAAATTGAGTAAATTTGAGTTTAACACTGACAGATTTCACCATAGAGATCCTCACCTCAAATCTGACCCCGAAATCGAGGCCCAATATGTAAACATAAATGCATATAAATATTTATAATGCATTCAGCCACTACTGAAAGACATATTGGTAGTGATAAACAAGTAATTCCAGTTGTGCATAATAGAAGTTAGGTTTTGATTTTTCCATTTCCTCTCCCTCAAAGTCTGAACTTAAGATTTCCTGTCCATCAAACACACATTCAGAGCTTCCGAACCGACATGTTGAATGATTTGGATGGATTATAGAGTCACAGTTTAATGTGATTTCAGTAGCCATGTCTACATTAACAGTGTTTTCATTCACTTAAGCTGCAGAAACGCAAAAATATTGCTAAAAAAACTGAAATGTTCTTTATTGAAATCAATGGTTCCTTGAGGAAGAAACAGGTTTTTATTCGCTTTAAAGCCGTTGCGATGGAAACACACTTTCACCAGCTTTATCCGCATGAGTTTTTTAACCGAACTTCAGATGATTCGATTGACAAGTGGATGGAAACATGGCTACTGAGAAAAATTTGGTTCTTTTAAGAACTGTTCACCCAAAATGTTCTTTGGAGAATCATAAATGGTTTTTATGGTGTCACTGTGAAAGCCTCCTTCATTTTGAAGAGCTGAAATCAAGGTTCATCATGTGTACCTCAGTCAGTTGTTGTAGTTTGTGGCCTCTCGAGGGCCTCAGGGGACGGACGATCTGTGAGTGTATTCTGGCCGATACGAGCGCTGGCACAGGTGTCTGCCCGATCACACCGGGCGTTCTCTCTCACCTCCTCCATCACTGTCACCCCTCACTAGCCCACCCGGAGCCAGCACCACATCTAACCATCACCAGACCGCCGTCTCTAGCCGTCCATCAGTCTCCCCACCCCTACGCTACATTTGCAAATCATTTATTTTGCTTTGGTTTCCTGTACTCTTCTGGTTTCCCCCCTACTCTTCCTCCTCTTGATCAGAAGTAGGAGACATCTGGAAGTCATTTTAACGCGTTAGTGGTATTGTGTGGCTGCCTATCGGCGACGCTTTTCACATTCACGCTCTGTACTGAAAAGAAGCTGTAGAGACATAGAGGGAGGGAGAGAAGGGGTTATTCAGTGAAAGCCTGCAAAATTATGGTCTTTAAACTGCATGGAAGTAAACAGAATTAACCAAACACTAAATAGTACTAAAACGGAACAATGTGGCTTGACAAAGCCTCGTCTGAAAGTTTAAAACAGAACCTTGTTGTATAAGTTTTGTGTGGTTCATAGTTGCTAAAGTTTTCATAGTGGCTGAGGTGTATTTGGTGGTTGCTAAGGAGTTGATTGGTTGCTAAGGTGTTCTGAGTGGTTGCTAGGCAGTTTTTGCGTTTACAAAATATGTATAAACTAAAAATAATCCAATTTTGATTATTGGGGATATCAAAGAGGTGCCACCACCAGCCTGCACAGTGGTAACAAGGCATGATGGATCCATCTCATTCGGTTTACCCCAAATTCTAACGCCACATTTCAACAGAAATCGAGACTCATCAGACCAGGCAACATTTTTCCAGTCTTCAACTGTCCAATGTTGGTGAGCTCTTGCAAATTGTAGCCTCGTTTTTCCTATTTGTAGTGGAGATGAGTGGTACCCGGTGGGGTCTTCTGCTGTTGTAGCCCATCCGCCTCAAGGTTGTGTGTGTTGTGGCTTCACAAATGCTTTGCTGCATACCTCGGTTGTAACGAGTGGTTATTTCAGTCAAAGTTGCTCTTCTATCAGCTTGAACCAGTCGGCCCATTCTCCTCTGACCTCTAGCATCAGTTTTTCTCTTTTCACACCATTCTTTGTAAACCCTAGAAATGGTTGTGCGTGAAAATCCCAGTAACTGAGCAGATTGTGAAATACTCAGACCGACCCGTCTGGCACCAACAACCATGCCACGCTCAAAATTGCTTAAATCACCTTTCTTTCCCATTCTGACATTCAGCTTGCAGTTCAGGAGATTGTCTTGACCAGGACCACACCCCTAAATGCATTGAAGCAACTGCCATGTGATTGGTTGATTAGATAATTGCATTAATGAGAAATTGAACAGGTGTTCCTAATAATTCTTTAGGTGAGTTACAACAAGACAAAAACAAAGAGATTAAATAAAAGCCCCTCGCAGACACTGCTGTAACTCAGCGGACAGTAGACGGTGAGTTTATTATTCAGCACGCTCAGCAGAAACGGATCTCAATGCTTTACTTAAGTCACTGGTAAAGATTTTACATTAGGACTTTAACTCTCTCTAAATGCTCTGTCTATTTTTAATGAGCTGCAGTCCAGAGTTCTGCATCAGAGATGCACACCAAGAATGTCAATGTTAAGCTGCTATTGACTAGATAAAATTGCTTGTTCCAGCAGCGCAAAAAAGAAAGCACTGATCATCCATTAGAATATTCTCTTATACAAACCCAAGTCAGAAAAAAATTCCAACGGAATGCTAATGGAATTTTGATTTTAATTTGGAATCAATCTGGAGTGATAAATTCTACTACTGGATAAATAAAAAATAATAAAAAAAATAAACCCAAAGGTCTGGGTTATTAAAGAGCTATTTATTGTCACAATTAGCCAAGCATCGAACTCCATTTCCCATCATGCATCTCCCTGGACTGATTACACTATACACCTGCACTGTGCTGATTACACACACACACCTGCACCTCATGTTCAAACACTCATTTAAGCCACACTCACACAACACTCTGGGCTGATAGTGCATTCACATGCTATGGTAGAACCAAAAGCTGACGTGGAAAATGCACATGAACGCCCTCGTGGTTTTTCCACTGGAAATTTAGCTTATTTTCAATCTAAAATAAGCTAAATAAAAGGTATAGAATCTCCATATTTTTATCACATTAAGACAACAAAAGCCTAAGACCAGTTCTGACTCCTATGCTTCGTAACATATATGTCAGGATAAGTTTTTCATGTAATATTTATATATCATTGATGAGAGAGAGAACTCTGATTGGCTGTTCAGTCAATGCACAAGAATAAAAGCTAAAGTGATGAAAGTAAGCAAGTACAGTAAGTCAAGACGGTACAGACAGAAAGCTTTTTACATCATCTTACCTAAACATTCAACACAAATGCATAATAATAGGCCTAACTAATTCATAATAGGCCTAACATGAACATGATGACTGGATTGGAGAAAGTGGTCAGTGTGATTGATATTCTGCTTTGTTTACGGTCGGTTTGTATATCTGCAGTCCTAGTTTCGGTTTCCCTTTTTGAATGACAAAAATAGACTATTGATACTGATATAGATAGATATTTACTTACACACAGGTGCAGAACGCATATGCTAGTTGATAGTCCTTTAGTCCTTTTTTTGGTGTTCAAGCGCAGCTTTTTGGCCGGGTCGCAGCAGACGAAGGCGACAACACAGTCAGCTTTCATGTGGTGTGCGTCCCAAGCGTAACATTGTGAGAACAACCTTACTTGCATATTCTTTGGAAAACTATAATAGTATACTTATACACTTATTTAAAACAAGTAATTGTACTCATTTTGCAATTATGTCAAATGTAATTCCAAAGGAACATTATTAGAGCTCTAGTTTCCATGGAAACTTTCTGTTTTCTAAATATTTATCTGTTATCTCACTTTGTATCTTAAAATCCCCCTGATATGAAATGTATTCTGATACCTTCTGGATATAATTGTTCTTTTGGCACATGCTTCTGTTTTCTAGTGCAGGTCTATTAATGAAAGTTGTCTTTCTTTGACAGTAGTGGAAATATAATGGTGTGGGACTATATCATCCAGCACAATCAATCAATCCAAACTTAAATCGTGATCTGATGACATCCCAGGACCTTACAAACACACATACACAGATTTGTTTCGCACTGAAACTGCACTTAGAAAAAAGTAATTGCACACATATCTTCAGAAATCCACATGATTTGAGGAATCGTCATGTTTGTAACCAAAACACTGCATGATAGTAAGAAATATAATACGATTCATGGTTTGGCGAGCACCACTTGAAGAAAAAACAACAACTAGTGGAACAGACACTGTGACGTGGACAAAAAAAATGATTGACTTTCGAAAGACATTGACTAAATTCATGTGAATGCAAAGCTAGGATTTTTCACTGAATACAACAATTTTCATTCAGAGATGTTTTAAATTGCAGCTGTTTCTTTAAAAAAATGCATTAAGGTCACTCTAATATATGTAATGTGAGCTTGTTTTAAACACACATGCGCGCACAGACTAAATGCTCTGATGACGGCAGGACAGTTTAAGTATAGGGTATGACCTTCAGAGCGAACGTCTGGTGATTCACTTTCTCCATCGCTCTGATCCTGACCAGGAACTGGTGTTTATGGGCCTGTGGTGTACATAGGTTACACAAGGTTTGCGTCTTTGCAAGGTTAGTGTTAGCATAGCCGGACTTTTAACTATTAGTTAAACTGTGAGATCTAATAACGTGAGATCATGAACCTTGAACTGACGTATGAATATTAGACTTAATGCTGTGTTCAGGCAGAGGGAATATGAAGTGTGTTTTAGTCTGTGTGGCCTTCAGTGTAAAACAAGGGTTCATTTACCCGCGCAACCAAATAATGTCAAAAAGCAATTAATATCTTAATACCACCATCCAGCTGCTGTGGGGCCAAAGCCTCTCCACCTCTCCCTATCTCTCTCACTCTCTTTATTCCTCCATCAGGCCGTGGTTTCCCTGAGGTCCTGGTGGTCAGATGCGGTTTTCGGGGCAAGAAGGACTTGGAAGTGTGGGCAGTGCGGTCCTTTCTCCTTTCTGAAAAAAGACACAGAGAGAGAGAGAGACTCATCTAATGCATCCATCTCTTTTCTCAATCCATTACACTAAGGTAAGGATGGGGTCACGCTGGGTTTCCACTAATAGTCTGGCTCTCAGGATAAAACGTCCCTTTAAAAAAATGTAATGCACTATTCTACATTTTATCTTTCATGTAGTTCACATTTAATATAAGTCGAAGTTTTTTTGCACAAGAACAGATTCTCATTTCAAATTAGAATGGAAATATTCAAACAAGAGTTTTTTTTTGTTGTTTTTTTGCAAATACAACTACATAACCGTATAGTTAAAATTGCTAATAAATAGGCTTATTGTTATATTTTTTGTTGTTGTATAAAAGCCAGATGTCTACATTTACATTTATGCATTTGGCAGATGTTTTATCTAAAGCGACTTACATTCAAGGAACTCATTTGATCAGTTCTTGCATTCCTGGGAATTCGAGCTCCATGACCTTTGTGTTGCTAACTTATTAGGCTTATGTATCTGTAAATATTTATAGATTGGCAAAATAGGCCTTATACATGCAAGATGGAACAACATAGATATATAAAGGCTATGATGATCATTTTGTCATTTGTTCAGTTTATTATACGTTTTATTTTTTAACTTAAACAAATACAATAACATTCGAAACTCATTGGCTTAGACTGCATTTGAAGAAACATAAACACAACAGTTTTCTGTAGCCTTGTGCAAACTTATTCAATAGAATTTAGACTTCTAGAATGTTCTTTCCAGTGCAAAAATTTTAATTTTTAATTTAGTAGTTTTTCTTATCATAGCCTACAAATGTCTTCGGAAACTCCTTTTCCGTGAATTACTAAAGCCTATGTGTAAAAAGCATTTGCAGCTGCACAGCTAGCGGCACATTGAGCGTCTGGCTCGCTCTGCACTGCGCGACTGTACATCCGATGGCGCGGGTGTCTCTGACGTGCGACCAATGAGCCAACTCCACGTGTCCAGCGGGCGTGGCCTCAGATAGTCCCCGATTTTGCCATTATAGCAGGTCTTTGTTCATTCATAGTCTGTCTGACATACATATTAGAAGCTATTGCATTGAATTGATTCTAAAAAATGCGTGAACAAGTGCGTTCCGTATCAGTTCAATACGGAACAAGACTTTCATGTGTCAAATACGGGATAATTGAATTATACGGAATGGTTGGAAAACCTGAGTTGGGACATACCTTGATGTCCAGTGTTAAATCTGGTGTCCTGATACAAAACCATTTGCTTAGACTACACTGTACATTTGTTTTTGTTGGTTTAAGTTAAAGGGTCACTAAACCGCTGGTCAAAGCCTGACTCCACCCACTTGCAATATTTGAAAAATGCTGAAAAAGTGGGCAGACCCCAGCGGAGATGAAAGGGGACGAAATAGATGCTAAAACACTCTATCCCTGATTGTTTTCAATACTCGCAATTCCAACTCCTGACTCGGTACAGTGGTTTTGACGAAACAAGCTGGTTTTTAGACTGCCAAGGGTGTAGCTTGTACCAAAAGCTGACACGTGCATATGCAGTGTTGGGAGTAGGTAACTACAAGTAGCAAAGCTACTAACTTAACTACATTTTTCAGTAGCTTGGCAGTAGCTCAGTTGCTTTTTGAAAAGTGTAGCTTTTCCAGTAGCTAACTACTTTTTGCAGCAAGTAGCGGTGTAGCGCGAGCAAAAGCTACATTGCTACATTGTCGAGCCTGCGCGAATCAGCGGATGCAAGGATATTCTTCTTCTTGTTAGATAACAAACTCATTTTTTTGCCATTACCGCCACCTGTTGTTTAATCACGCATCTTGCGGCTAACGGTTCACTGACGTACAGAAAGTGGGTTGACTCACCCATATTATGATTATATAGCAAGACGTGACGGCAGATTTGGGATGGAGAAACAACTAACGTTAATTACCAATGGCCTTATTTGTCCAAGTTTAATCAGTATTTTTGAGAAAATGTTCTACATGCAATTTACGTTGGATGTATATTTCGTTCTTGCAATGTTGTAGGCTATTTGTTACACTTTTGACAAACAGTCTGAGATATTTTAGTGTTGTGTGTAATAAAACAATACTCTTTGAAATCGTAATTGCATTGCCTTGTTTTAAACACTAAATATTTTACTTAAAACATTCCTCAGACATTTATTCAGTTATTTATAATATAACGTTGTTCAAAAAGCAAAAGTATTTTCAATGTAGCTAGCTACGTTTTGATAGTAACTTGTAGTGTAGCTAACTACTTTTCTAAATGGGTAGCTTGATTGTAGTAAACTACTTTAACTTACGAGTAGCTTGTAGCTTGTCAAACTACAGTTTCAGAGTGAGCTTCCCCAACACTGAGCATACGTCACGAAGAAACGCTAACATCCAATTGGAAAATTCAACTGCAGTAGCCACCACTCAACCTGAAGAGGGCAGCACTAAGACGTTTTTACACCATATATTGTAGAAATAAAACACTTTATACACAAATGTCAAAAAGTTACTCGAATTAATGACTGTTATTAATAAAGATCCATTCTTACAAATCATTAACTAAAAAAAGTTGGTTCAGGGTTTAGTTACTCCTTAAAAAAATAAGTGACCTGGTTGCCTTAAATGTTAAGTTCATTGAAATGGAAAAATTGTGTTAATACAATGAAGGAGAATGATTTAATCATCAGAAACTCAAATTATTATGTTATCTGAACTACATAAATTATCAAAGTTGATTTGACAAAAGAAAAAATGTTGTGATTACAAAATCATGAATATATTTTTTACAATGTCTCTAAGGCCACACAACTCAAAAGAGAAAGGAAATCCGAAATGAGCCCTTTAAAACATTTAAACAGTACGTATGAGTGATCATCATATACTTTTTGGGGGGAATGTTAAACATATCAAGCTATAAATGAACTTGTATAATGAACTCTAAAAGTATAAACACTATAATTCTTACATTAACGAACAATATAAATATTCCCTCTAATTTCCTTTGCTAAACACTGGATGTGAATCTTCATCGTCTCTCTGCATGTGTTCTTCCTCTTACAATGACCTCTCATTTCTGTGATTTAGAAGAAGAAAAAGAAGTGATAGACACAGAGCGCGAGTGATTCTGTACACACAGGCCCACACACCTCGCCTGTCTGGGCGGCACTGCGTGTGGAGTGAATGCTGAGTGTGTTGTGTGGTTTTGGGCAGGCCGCTGGACACCATTAGAAGAGATCTCCCCACCGGCACCAGCGTTTCAACACCACCTCACCTACTAAACCAACAGCCAATTACAGCTGAGTCAGTGTAGACATACAGACAAACCGCCGTCCATGTGCTACTTTTAGCTTTACGTTCTAAACGCTCAGCAAAGGCTGGGTCGCTCCTTACCGAATTTCAATTACTGATGAATACTAGAAGAAGTGGTTTTCCATGGACAAATACTTTTTCTTGGCTTGGTGGTCATTTGAGGTTATGCAGTCAGGAAATAGAGAGCAAAAATGACTTCTATTCATTCAACACTGTGATATTTAACCCGTTTTAATTGACAAATAATATAAAATTCTAAAATTAAAACATATTTGATTGGTTAACCGTGCTTTACTTTATCATGTTATTAATTTAAATTTAATGTTTTAAATTAATATTTTAAATATTTTAAAAAATATAGTTTCTAGTTAAAAATAAGAATTTAAATAGTTATAAAAATCTACAAATAATTATACTTAAAATTATTTAATAAATAAATTATACAAATAAATGTGTGTGTGTGTGTAATAGTTACAGATAACTAAAGTTCAAGTTGAAATACTTTTTATTTTTTTAATTAATACAATATTTTTAATAAATGTTTTTTAACTGCAATATCTACTTTACCATATGGTGAAAATGTATGTTTGGCAAAAAAATAAATAAATAATAATTTTACACAAAAGTTTTTAATTCAAAACAAATATTAAATAATAAAAATTACATATTACAAATATTAAACAATAAATACATCACGTTAAATACAAAAAATGGCATATTACAAATATTAAACAATAAATACATAAATAACAATAAATTATTTTATTTTTATTGTTTAACAATAAATATATCAAAACATATAAAATGATTTTATATACTGTTTGAAATATGTTAAGTTAAATTGAAATATAATTTTATTAATATTGAATACATTTTTAGTTTTTAATTTTGATAAATATTTTTTTAACAATAAGTTACTTTACCATATGTGCTGAAAAGGTATGTTTATCAATATATATAATTGTACAGTAAAATATTGTTTCTTTATCTAAAAATATTCCAAAAATGACTACATATAATATCTGTAACATTTACAGAAACTTTAGTTCAAGTAAGTTTTTCAATTACTAACAACATTTTTTCAATTAAAACCAAAACGGCATTTATAACGTTAAATAACCTGGCTGTAGCCCTGTTTTACAGTTTAAATAACCTAATTTGTAGTCAATATTAGCAGAAAAACTAGCAAAAGTCTTGTTTTCTAATTATTTAACGCATGTTAACGTCACTGAAGTTAAGTTTGTAACCTTACATGCACATCATCACAGGAGTCTGTGTTATCTCTGTTAAACTGCTGTGAGTGGGCCGCATTCAGCACCAATTGATTTCCTCTCCCCTCGCTGACGGCTCTTGATAGAGAGCAGTCATAATTCTCTGCACTCGAGAGATTAAATTCCTGTATCGCTGTCAGCTACATTAACTCACTTCCTGGATCTAAACCCTATTAGCGTAGCAGGCCTCGCTAACATTAATAAATCAATGCTCCTGATGGCAGATGAAGATCCGGAGCTTCTGTATGCATCTTCTCTCTCAGCGCTGATGAAGATTATATAACTTGAGTTATATCTACAGATTTAAAAGACACTTTTTTCAATTTGTATACCATTACCTGATAAAAAAAGTTGACTTGAAGTTGAAAGCACAGGAGAGGACAAGAGAGGAGATCACAAGAAGTGAGATCTATTCTCTATGTAGATCTAGGTCAAACTGATATCTCCAAAGAAGCCAAAATGAAATCAACTCCCATCACTGATATTTTAACCCTAAAACCGTATTTTGGACAAATGTGGGCAAAATAGTTTTTATTTATTTTTTTAAAAATACTTCCCTTGATCTGAAGTCAAACTGACTTTTCCTATGTTTGCTTCCTGAACACACACAATTTTTTTTTGACTCAATTCTACAATGTTAAGTGAGTGAAAAAAAACTCCTTAATCTTGTATTTGGGTCAAAAATGGGCACCCATAGAAATTGAATGGAAAAACTGTAATTTAAAGCATTCTAAAATAAGCCAAAATAAGACACCATGTGACATCAAAGTCACTTCATCTTTAGGTTTTAGCTCAAGAGACTTATTGGAATGATATTTTAATGTAGTTAAAAAATTTTAAAATAAAGCTACATAGTAATTCATTTACATACAAATAATTTACATAGTAAATAAGGTAATTTTTGAAGTAAATAAATTCAAAAATACCCCAAAATAAAAGAAAACACCATAAATGGATAGACAAAACTTTATCGAAGACAGTGATATAACATTTATAATACATGAGTCCTCTGCTGCCCACATTTGTCCACAATTACAGGATTATAAGAAGGGCTATAAAGTGAATGTGAGTTTGAGGGCTACAAAAGCAGATTTGTTTTTGAAGAGCTGGTCTGATGTTCAGGAACATTTATCTGGCTTCATCACAACCATTGTTCTACAGTGTTTCCACTGATACAGACAGTCACAGGGCTTTAGGTTTATTTCTGTTGATTGGGTCTTTTTCCAGTGCCTGTGCTTTGTTAGTAACTGGTTTGGGTCTTGATTGCAAGCGCTATCCTCTAACTGCCAACGGTTCATTTAGCCCGTCTCAGCAATGAGATAGTTGATATGAGGCATTGAATTGCCTTTTTTCCCTTCTTTTGCAAACAGAGGTTTCAGTATGACACCAACGTGCTGGTACAAACTTCAGCAGAAATCTTTCCATATGGATCAGTTTGTGAGAGAGGCTCAACTATTGTCCATAGCCACTAAACGTGTCCATGTGGTGATTCTGCTCAGCATAGCAGTAGATGAACGCTCTCCAAGCCTGTTGCTCTGTCACTGACACAGATGCAGCAGAAGATACAGAAAGACCCATTTTTTTCACCGCAAAACTCTGGAACAAACCCACAGCACATTCACAAGAACCTCTGGAACAGGAGAAAAGAGAAAACCTGATCAAAACAGGGATAAAACGCACTTCCACACAGCCCCAATCTCATCTTCTCAGAGATGCATGTGGTGTGAATTTGATCAAAAGCACTTTTTCTCATTGGTAAGGGCATACATGTCAGTGATGTGAAAATACGTTAGAGCTGTTAAATCTGGAGTAAAACAGCTTCTGGAGAACGATTACACCCGCGATACAAACCAGCTGTGGCTTTGGCAGAGGGTACGAGGAGACATGTGCCGCTCACTCCGGGTATCAGAAATCAAACCAGAGATGACTGGAACATGATGGAAAATCCAGAAGGAATAATTGTGAAATGATTTCACACATTTATCATTGCACTTTTTAATTCACACTAACAACCTGCCAAAGTGAGACGCTACATCTCTGTCCGGGCTTGTGCTTGGAAGTTTGTTTCTCCGCTCTCCTCATGTGACCGTCCTTATGATAAATGGCTTGTATTGTAGAATTCTTCATTTGTAGCTTCTTTTATCTTTATCAGTAATTAGGATTATAAAACTGATAGTTCCAGTCCTGGATGTTGATTGGTCAATACTGCATTCCAGTCATGCTAAAAACAATAGCAACTATGACATGAACCACCTGTTTCTCCACACTGGAAAAAAAATAAAAATAAATACATTTTGTTTAAAAAAAAAAATTATTTGTTATCACAACATTTTTTCTTTTGTCAAATCAACTTAAATTTTATTTAGTTCAGATAATTATTTTGATAATTATTATTTTGAGTTTCTGATGATTAAATCAATCTCCTTCATTGTATTAACTCACTTTTCCAGTTGAATCAATCTAAAATTTTAAGGCAACCAGGTTACTCATTTTTTAAGTTAAACCAACAATATTTTTTTTACAGTGGTACACACCGGTTCTCTTGGTTTACATAGTGAAGACTAGCCCTATTCGGACTGGACTGGTTTCGTCAAAAGACATTCAAGACGTACTATGTGATTTTAATTCTGTCCAAATCTGCCATGTCTGTGTTTTTCTCACACAATCTCTGTAAAACCTACGAAATACTAAATCTAATACTGTCCGAAAGCGAATGTCTGTGACTGTTGCTGCTGTATTATCCTAACGCTTCTCCTCATGTTTTTTGACCTACCTGGGCTTCCGCTTGCACACCAAAAGCATGCTTTCATTTAATTTCATTTTCAACATGGATAATTTCAGATGACAAAAATAAAATCATAAAATTAATAAATAGACTGGCCATTTTAATATTAGTGTCAGGTAAGAGTAAATACTTGTCTAAATTTCTCTCTATTATAAACAGCCAATTCTATAAACATATTTGAAGTTTACTTGTAGGGATTTTTATGATAAATTAAAATGATGTAAATAAATAATTAATTAAGACATATACGTCATACATGATGCATTCAAAACAGCACAGACCTTCTGTAACACCAGCGTCTAGAAAACACACACTCACCTCTGTAATAAACACATTTGTCTCATCTGAATCTGAAAAATGTCATTTAGAAGATTAGCCTGTCCGAGCTAAGCCTGTGTACGAAGCCAAAAGCCTTCTGTATTCCTGTCCGTTTTGGGATGAAAGCATCTCCTAAAGAAAGTAGAAGAAAACAAAAAAAACAAAAGTGAGAGTTTAGGCATAAAGCACATATTTAATGATTGCAATATATATAAACCATCCAGGGGGCCGGGACCCATAAGGGGACTTTCAACGAGACAACAATATGACTATGAATATGATAATTTAAAATAAGACAAAAAAAGCATTAAAATTTACTAAAATGGTTACACTTTATTTTAAGGTCTAATTGCTACAGTGTAATTATATATTAAGTACTGAGTAATATTAATTCAGGGTTAGTTGCGTGTAATTATATATAATTTACTGTCATTACTAAGTACATGTAACGTGTAACAAGGACACTGTAAAATAAAGTGTTACACTAAAAATAAATAATCAAGATCTCTTAGTATTTGGTTATTTTTATAACAAATATATATTTTCTAGTTATGCCAAGTGCTTAAATATTTTATTGGGTAGAAATTGTGAGTGCGCAAAATCCACTGGGGCAAAAATCAGTGCATCTATACATTAATTACCTTGACAGACAGATACTGTGATGTAAAACAAACTATAAGATTTAAAGTCCCCTTTTTATATAATACATTATAAAATAACTAATGTCTTTCTTCAATATCCACCAACATCTGGTGTGTAAGAATGTGTGTTGTGTGCTTGTGTAGATGTGCTTTTTTGAAATATTAATGTTTAAAGAGTGTGATGTTTCTGTAGTGTTCTGTAGGGTCCCATATCATAAGCACTCTCTGAACACTTCATTTCCCATTATAGCCTGTCGTTTAGTGCGACGCCTGAACGGACAGTTGGATTTATTTTCCCTGTTGTCCCTGTAGAGTCCTCATAAACACTGGCTGAATACTGTTTGGACATCCACTAATACTTATCAAGAAAAAACATGGGTATATTTACAATGACAAATTTAAATCATATAAATAAATTTAATACATTTTACCAGTTTGCCAGGCTCTGCTATTTTGGCCATCCTCTGTCAGACGAATACAGGGTATTTTCTTTTGTACACTCTAAAAAATGCTGGGTTGTTTTAACCCAACTTTGGGTCAAATATGGACTAACCCAGCCATTGGGTTAAATTTTTACATTACATTTGTAACCCAACATTTGGGTTTGTCCATATTTGACCCAAAATTGGGTTAAAACAACCCAGCATTTTTTAGAGTGTACTTTGGAGTACCAAAATCCCAGTTTTATAAGTGAACATAAATAAAATTAAAAATCAAATTGACCATTTAATTTCCTTTCAAAAAAATTTATATATTTGTACTATTATTGACCCAATTAAGGCCCAGTAGACAGATTTTATTGAAACTTAAACCCTGTTTTACAAAAAAAAAAAAAAAGATAAATTTCAAAATATTAATTTGATCCCAGTGAAACACAATGAACAAATAATTTAATTATTTTTCACATTACTAATATAAAAAAGAACATGTAAAAATATGCTATCATGAAACCTTTTGTTAAATCAGTTCTCGTAAACTTTAAAGAAACAATGAAGTACAAACCTTCAACTAAAACGAGGCTTAACACTCTTGACACTTCAAACTGAAGATGAGGGTCAAAGTCATCAGAGTGTTTCAATGACAACAGCTACGTTTTAATTAAACGTCTGATTGTGGTTCTGGCGTTTGAGCTCTCGTACTACAAAAGCCCAGCTCTTCACGGAGGAAATGTGGAAAACGAGAGGGGTAGGGTGACGTCTGTGACCTCAGAGGTCAAGCGGTAGCATCCCTCCACCACGTCCACATCACTTTAGAAACATTAACTTCACGTCACACCTGCCTCTTCAGTCGACTCATCTATCAAATCGGCTTCAAGAGAAATATATTGGCACCAGACCCTCGTAATCAATGCCATTACCACCGCACCTTTCCTAAACCCAGAGAGGGTCATCTGCGGGGTCACGCGCGGTCAGACCGCGCTGGAAAATGAGGCCAGGCTCAAGTTCGAGGTTGGGGGTCAAAGGTCAAGCTTCCAGGGAAATGGGCCCAGCTGTGCAGGGATGTGGTCAGCGTGCAGGGCTGGACGTCTGGACGGTGACCAGTCGCGACCCCTGCTTTTGTGCTTGTATTGGTGAGTGGCGGTTTCCTTATGGTCTTGTGGTCGGACACAGGGCTCTGCCAAGCTGCCAGAGAAACGTAGAGACGACTATTGGTTTAAAATAGTGGACAGAGGTCAAAACGAGGCCAAATGAGAGAGTTTGTGTCATGGATAAAAGTCAGACAGCCAGTCAGAGATACTGTATTGTTCAGAAGCCTTTTGTGATCAACAAACAATTATCATATTACTGTTTTTATATAGTGCATTTTTGCAGTTCATTCTGCTCAAGCAGAGCCTTCTTAGAAAGACTGCCTGACTGATATCACATCAAGTGACCAATCACAGATCATTTTGTTTGTACATCCCATTTAGGGTCAGGTCAATTTCAAATTGATTTGAAAATGTTTCAATATTTGAACTGCTTCTTTGTCCAGTGCACACTTGAGCATCTTTTGATCCGTTGTTTACAGCATTTCCAGGGAACATTTACATGACAAGGACCTAAAACAAAAAAGTTTTTCCTTTTTTGCAAACAAACAACAACAAAACGATCCCAGTTAAAATGCCGTATTAGTAGTTGCTGATGTCACTTTGTAAAGAAACACTACACACCTGTAGACCGAACCTGTAATACGGATGACATGACGTCACCGTTTTCAAAAAATTCAGTGTTTTTGTCGTTTACACAAAGACTTCAAAAACTTCTCCTTTGAAATCCGTTTTCAAAAGCTTGCGTAAATGAACGGCCAAACGATTAAAAGTTTTCCGTTCTTTAGTTGAAAATGGTTTCGTTTCAACGGCCTGAATCTATTCAATAGCAATTCATGTGAGTATTATGTGCATGTTGTTGAATTATTGAAATGTTAAAGGTGTAGTTCACTTTTAAAAAAACTTTTGCTGATAATTTACTCACCCCATGTCATCCAAGATTTCCACCTCTTTCTTCTTCAGTCGAAAGAAATTAAGGTTTTTGATGAAAACATTCCAGGATTTTCTCCATATAATGGACTTCAATGGGGTCGCAAACCATTCAAGGTCCAAATGAGAGTTTCAGTGCAGCTTCAAAGGGCTTTAAACGACACCAGACGATGAATAAGGGTCTTGTCTCAGGACCCTTCGAGTCATGACTCGAAAAAAGATTTGTTCATTTGAGGAACGAGGTCGAACCAGGAAGTCAGAGAACGTGGCATCACAGAAGCAGCAAGCGAACTGTGTCTTATAAAACTTAAACTTTTTTATTTATTTTTGAAATGAGCGATCGTTTCGCTAGATAAGACCCTTATTCACTCGTCTCGTGTCGTTTAAAGCCCTTTGAACAGTTTGCAGTTTGCAATGAAACTGTCTTTTGAACCTTGAACTGTTTGGTTCCCATTGAAGTCCATTATATGGAGAAAATCCTGGAATGTTTTCATCAAAAACCTTAATTTCTTCGAACTGAAGAAAGAAACGACATGGACATCTTGGATGACATGGGTGAGTGAATTATCAGCAAATGTTTTTTTCAAAGTGAACTACTCTTTTACTCATGATCTGAACCTGTGCATCCAGACTCCCTAAAACATACAGCAAATCACATCTGCATGCAGAGTCCATTACCAATCAGATACACTGTCTCACGTGCATTCGGTCGTGTGGCAGGAGTGTTGCGAAGAGAAGAAGCTGTTTATACAGGTGGAGCATAAGTTAAATATTTCCATTTTAAGTGTTACACTGGGAATATGAGAACACGCTCTGGTCAAATCTCTGCCAATAACAGAAGAAGAAGAACAAACGCGAGGCAATTCTCTCCAGATGTATGTGTGCACAGAGGAAAGACGCTTCTTTTTTTGTGAAGGAATTATAAAATTATATACGGTTCAGTTCTTAGATTCTGCTCTTTAAAAGTTGGTATTATTCTTGCATTTCAGAAGAGATAGATGAAGGCAGACAGAGAGAGAGGAGAGAAATGCCATGAAAAATGCCATGCAGAGTGCTAATTCACTTCTATTAAATCAGACTCTTATGCAATTCTTGCCAGTGAAGCCTTAAAAACTAATACAAATATGACAATTAAAATTCAATTATCAATTTAAAAATATTACATTTAAAAATTGAGTTTATTGTAATCTCATGTTTTTATTTAACCAATCATTTCAGTGGTTGTAATTTCTGTATAGGACAGGGACACGGACCTTAGCCCGAATTTATGGCTAAATAAATAGTATTAAAATCATATTAATAGTACTGATCATAAAACATCAGTATATAGTGAATATTGGATCACCAGCAATACTTGCAAACCAGAATAGAAACACAGTGTGTGATGTACTGTTGCACTCTAGTAATATAAAAACGCTTGACCTTTGACCTCTGAACTTCACAGGTACTCACATATTCTCTCACAGGCTTCTGATGTCAATCAAGTCATGTTAAGAGCAAACTGTGATACTGCCAAGTCATGTTTGGTGTGCTGAGATCTTAAATTGGCTTTTTTATTTTTTTTTTTTCATTTTTGACAATTTAAAGATAAGTTCTAGATTTAAGGTTAGCATAAACTGAATTTGTGGGATAAAATCAATTACCACAAAAAAAAAAACATTTTTACGCTGTAAAAAAAGCAACTAACTATATTTTGTTTATTTTTTGCACAGGCTTTTTTGAGCATTGCTTCCAAAAGTTGAGATGACTTTTTTGTCAATTCAAATACATTGAAAGACAAAGATAAATCAATTGGATAAGCACAGTAAATTAAGTTTAGTTTACTAAAAAATATTGTGTATATTAAATATTGATTACTCAAATGTTTACTCAAAAGTGTTTTTGTAGAAAAGTATCTAAGACTCATTTGAACAAAAAATATAGTAAAATGTGAAATATTATTAAAATTTCAAATAACTTTTTTTATTTGAGTATGTTTAATAGATCTAATTTTTTACTTTGATAAAAGAGCTGAATTTTCAGCATCATACTCCAGTGCCCAAACTCAGGGTTTAGATTCGTACAAATGAAGTGCATTCATTTGAAATGGCATTTCTTGTAATAATACAGTGTTATTTTTAATCAATGTAATACATCCTTGCTGAATAAAAGCACTATTTTCTTACCGAACCCACACTTTTGAACAGTAATAGCGGCAGCAACCACAGCAGAAAGGGAAAATCTGACATGGAAACACCGCAGAAAGACAAAGAGTGATAGAACATGAAGGGGAAGGAGGAACGTAAACAGAGAGAAGACAGAAGGAAAGAGGTAGACCACAGATCTTCTAGTCTGGGCCTCTAATGTCTCCACAAGCCCTGATGCTTTACACCAGTGTAAGACGTACTCTGTAAGCACATATGTGAGGTTTCTCAACCTCTTCAACACTGAAGCTGCTAAAGAGCAAAGAAAACATGTTTTTATCTCTCAGACGGGTGGGGAAGGCAATAATTACCAGGCTTGGTTTCATTATTTGTGTTTTAATGGAAGTCTAAAATTTCTCCTTTCTTCCAAACGTCCGCACCATTATGTAAATGATCTTCAATCGCAGGGTCACGCGCAGTTTTCCACAGACCACCTTTGTCTCCGTTTTTGGACCGTGCTGAAACCTCGACAGGAATTACAAGCTTTTTTTCACATTCCTTGTCACTTTAGGTTTTTAACCTCTCCACAGAGCATTTCTGTCAGAGAAAGAAGCAGTTCACTCTTAGCGACAACATAGAGCCCAATCCAAACCTATAATCTTCTGGTAAACCTATCATTCAGACCAAAGCTATATCCTCAGAAAACCTATATCCTATATTTTTTTCTTTCGGAAGTGCAGAACGGGCTTCCTGTTGACCTGGTCATGTGACTGTAAATAGGAAGTGCCAGATTGGTTTGGCCTTCATTGACTCTTTCGGTGCTGCTGCTATTGTTCCTCTTGGTTTGATTGAATGGCGTCCAGCGAACACACTGTAATCAGAGGATCCGCTCTGGTCAGTCCTGGCACAGGTTCTCTCGAGTGAGTTTACAGAGGAGAGCTGCTCGTGTTTATTTGTTGTGAATGTGGAAGACACTTCAGCGCTTTGGCTTCGAAGGGAAGCAGTTGTCATTTTCCTGTACCTCCTGTCTGTTCTGTTTATTTTTTGTATTTCGTTAGCCTATTGTGAGTGTAGGCCTGGGCTACATACATGAAAAGGAGACCTTTTACAGTTTTAAAAGATGATTTTATTTTTAGCTGTTATGAGAAAATCAACACAGTCTCATCCCAATTCGTCATATAACTGACGTTTTGGGACGTCTTTCGACCATTCGTCAATATACGACTTTTAGGGCCCCTTAAACGTTGGTAGATGACGTCCGGATCCGTCATACAACTGACGCTTTACCTTTAACGTCAGTTAGGTGATGAGTTGGGTTTGGGGTTAGGTTTAGGTATGGGTAGAGTTAGGATCTCATAACGTCATCTATCGACGTTTAAGGGCCCTAAATAGTCGTATATTGACGAATGGTCAAAAATTCAAGTGAGCACCGCCGCGTTTGTCGAACAATATTAAGGCCACTGTAACTGAAACGCGCTTCATGTTATGTCTCAATACACAAGCTTTTATTAGGCTATTTGTTGTTTAAACGTGCGTGTTGCATATTTAAAAAAATTTATATACACATATTTGATATTGTCTATTTAGGCTTATTATAGCATTGATTACTGTGGAGGGAAATACCCCACCAGCAAATCGCACCTTGCTTGGCTTGGTTATGTTTTTTGTTTTGTTTGTTTTTTAGTCTACATGGAACCCCATTAAGTTTATTTTATTTTATTTTATTTATTTATTTTTTAACATAACTGCTTTTGAAGATGTGAATTTAGTCAATCTGTTGGAAGAGATTTGTTCCTTAATGTAAAATGGAAATGCATGCTAATTTTAATACATGTTTATTTGGGATTTGAAACAACGTCATCAAAATGATTGAACCAAAGTTCTACCACTTCGACCACAACTTTTCTCACTGAGAAAATCCCGGAAGTTCAGTTGTTCAGCAGTCAGTGCGCGCTCAATAGCGCACCTCAATAGCGTCACTAAGGCCCTGTTTACACAAGAACGCTCGCTGGTGAAAACGTAGAAATATTTTATTGGATGTGCCTTTCGTTACACGGCGACGGCGTTTTGTGGCTTAAAACGCAAAAAGTGAAACCACCCTCCAGAGTGGAAATCTTAAAAATGCTTCCACCGCGCGATTCCCGTGTAAATGGTAAAACGCAAAGGTCTGCTTTACAGTGAAGTTTGTACGCAGGCGCGCAGGCTTGGTGTTGTTGTAGTATGCACTCCTAGCCGCCTGGAGTGCATAGTACATTGAATTTCACACACTTTTGCGTCACCATCTGCACGTGAATTTCACGGCCAAACCGCTCATCTAAACACTGAATAAAAAGTGATAACGCAACGCCACTTTTGCGTTTTCTCTTCAGAATCGTTTCCGTGTAAACATTAACATAGTCTCATCCCAATTCTTCATATAACTGACGTCTTGGTACGTCTTTTGACCATTCGTCAATATATGCCTTTTTAGGGCCCCTTAAACGTCAGTAGATGACGATCCTGGGTCGTCATACAACTGACGCTTTACCTTTAACGACAGTTAGGTGACGGGTTGGGTTTAGGGTTAGGTTTAGGTCTGGGGTAGAGTTAGGATCCCATAACGTCATCTACCGACGTTTAAGGGGCCCTAAAAAGGCATATATTGACGAATGGTCAAAAGACGTCCCATAACAAAAGTTATATGACGAATTGGGAGGAGACTGCGCTGTAAACATAGCCTAAAAAGCACCTAATTTATTTTCGCTGACTGCGAGATAGCCCTTTTTTAACTTTTGATTAATAAAATGTTGTGCCATAAAAGTTTATATTCTAGTTGAAGCTATATTCTATTTAAAATGTAGGCTACTTTTACATAATTACATTTTGCTTTCACTAAATGTCCCTTTGCGCCACCTGGTGGTCATTTCACACCCGACTTTGAAATACGGCTGGCGGTAAGTGGCATTCTGGTTGTCCACCTACTGTATCAGCAGCCCCAGTTCCTGTGTGTTCTTCAATGTTACAATATTTTTTTGTGATTTAAATAGTTATTCACTGGCTTTAGGTAATGTCCGCATCATTCAGTATTGCATATCCGGCTTCAGCGCATATTAACACACAAGTGAAGTGTTGTTCTGTCCTGTGAGCGCTGTTGGTTCGCCGTCTCTTGTGGTCTAGTGCTCAGATCCAGCAGCACATGGACCGTGGAAGAAATCTGGCCAATCAAAGACTTTGTGATAAAGATCTCTGGAAGCTTCAGCTAGTAAACAGCACCATAAAAGTGGCTTTTGGGGTGGAGCGCAGAGAGAAACTTGAAGCAGTGCCCATCACCAATAAAGCCACAACTTCTACAACAGCTCTCCCCTCCTGTCTCGCTCTCTATTTACACTTTCATTCTCTCTGCTGCTCTGCACATCAATTTTCAGCCCTTGCACTACCGATTTAGAGGTGGGAATCCTTTCTGTAAAATTGCGTGTGGAAAAGTGCCAGTCGTTGTAAGGAAGTCATCCATGATGGCCACTTACAAAATGCCAAGAAGAAACCTCAGGGCCTCTGTCTGTGATATTGAGCGCTTTCATATTGGAGCGACTGAAATAGACTGGCAGCTGGATGAAGCCAGACTCAATAGCGCCCCCTAGTGTCTGTCTGCAAAACACAACAAATCTGCTTCATTGATTATATAGACTGGAGTAGCAACCTACATAACACCCCAACAGTTTTGCACAGGCAAGAAAGAACCACTAAATCTAGTTGGATATGTTTTGACATATACCGTTTTTAATTACATTCTTTGTTTAATTTGATGTTGCAGACTTAAAAGCAATGAAGTGCACTGAGTTTTTCTGTTCATTTGCTCAGATTTAATTCTTTCCCTCAAAATCTGATTCTGAAAAGTCACGCAAATTAAAGACAGAACAAAAAAAAACTATATTATGCCGAAATTAAAGTATTTGTGGAAAGAGTTTTATAGAAATCTCAGGATGGTTTGATATTTGAGGCCATCTTGCCATAATTAGAGGCCGTTATTGCATCCGCCGCAAATAATAAAGAGAACACTTGATTAATTCCTGTCTTTTTCCACTCATCTTTTCTTATTTAAAGAAGCAACTCGACCGTTTCCTCATCTTGTTTGGTTATATGCAGCGTCATGTTATGTTTTGGTGACTATATGATTGGTGACTGAGATTTTGTAGCATTTAATTAGATGAAATAACGAGAGGAAATTGAAAATAAAGGTCAAATCTTGACATGCAGATTAAAATAAAATATACAGCAACACATGAATACCCTTTCAATTTCTTGAAGCAATCCAATAGAATTCTAAAGTCATCAAGTCTCTACTTTATTGATTCACACGAAACAGTCATTCATTATTTCATAGAAAGTCTTCGTTGTTCTGGATGGTTGCCAGGGGGTTGCTATGCAGTTGCAACATTCTAAAATCCAATCAGAACACCTTAGCATTATTTTAAGGTGTTCTGAGTGGATTTTAGAATGTTACTATGTGGTTAAAGTAGCGAAACATTTAATGAACATTTAAGCTCAAACTTGGTTAATTAACGCACATTCCCAAACTCAACAGATTTCTACTCAATGAATGGAACTAAATGGTAAAACTCATTTTGATTCAGTTACCATATCAGTTTCATTTGATTTAAAAAAGAACATTCTGAGAAAAACAAAAACATACCAAATAAGAAAGTGATCATTCAAAATGATTGCCATGAAATTATGCTGCATGTAATCAACTAGTATCAACAGAAAATAAATGCACACATATTTCTTCTGTCACATTATAATTTCAAAGCTCATTTTTTATCTTAGAAAAATCTAAAGCGTTTATTAAAGTTTCTTGTATAACAGCTAGTGTTTCCAACAGAAATGCATAACAGAAGACAAGACAAACACAGTAATGAGGACAATATTTTAGTCAAGGGTTTGTAGCTTTGGTGTCCATGAGTACAAATAACAGTGCCTCAAATTTAGTACATCACCATCTGTCTTTCCATCACTGTCCTGTGCCTGTGACAAATGATTTATGCATTATTTATAGCTTTACTAAGCAAGAAGAAGGTACAGTATAAAATATATAAGTGAACTAAATGACAAGACATTTGATGATCTTGTATTCCTGACAAAAAAATGCATGCTTTCTTGCTGTCTTAATGCATGCTTGTCTTAAACTGATCGAGCAATGCTGTGCATGAACATCTTATTTTTAAAGTTGCATTCACCTATAAGACCCCATTGCTGTTTCAGTAGCTTGTGCATCTGCACAAAGTCTAAAAAAAACATATTTCTGAAACACACTATCTAGACAGTCCCAACCAATGGATCGTCATACAGCTTGTCATGCTCAGCGGAAACCAACTCTATCAGATGTGATGCATTTACTTCAAAGACTCTAAAATGAACCAGGAACAAATGAAACTCAAAAGTGCATTATTTCTACAAATTTAGGCAGAAGAATCATGGCCTTTTTGTAACTTGTTCCATTTGTATTAAGAGTCTTGGCTCAATGTACTTCCCGTACATCTGGGTATTTCTGTTTGATGGGACAGCTATTTCCTTGTTTAAAACTTTTTCTGGGAATTATGACACATTTGTTGCTTCAAACAATGACCTCTCAAGCTGGGTAAACATATATTTAGTAAATAGTGCTTTGCTTCAAATTTTGTTCACAACTTCAAGGAATGCTGTTGACTTAGTGAAATTAACTAGCAACCATATATATTCAGCAATGATACATTGATCATGAGTGACATTTATTTTTCAAATAGGCTAAATACTGTTCTTTTGAACTTTTTATTTATTAAAGAATCCTGGAAAAATAATGTATCATGGTTTCTACAAAAATAAAGCAGCACAACTGTTTTCGACATTGATAATAATAATAAATGTTTCTTATGCAGAAAATTGTATTAGAATGATTTCTGAAGGATCATGTGACACTGAAGATTTTCTCAACCCATTTAATCCCAATTTTTTCCCAGATATGACATGAATTTACATGCTATTTGTAAAGATAAACAATCAATGTCTATTATGTAAAAAAAAATAATAATTGAAAAGTCCATGAAAACGTTCATAAGAAGAGTTTCTTTTTAATACCAAACTAAAATATGTGAGTTTTCCCAGAATTAGAAGTAGTTTTAGGGGGTAACTCTTGAATAGAATGAGGATGTGATGTGAAGATGAAGAGGAGTGAGAATTACTGTAACATAGTCATGTGGATGTTTCAGGTCACCCCTCCGTCTCCATCCATACGGAAACAGAGTTATTTCAGTCGGGAGCTCCGGATTTCTGGTTTGCACGTGTAAATTACATGTCGCCAACATTAAATATTAAACCTAATCAGTGCTTAATTATTGATGCCATTGCTTTTTATACAGGAGTGCCATTGGTACTTGAGATATCCAGCAAAGAGCCTTTCTGCATTACTGTATCTTTGAGGTTAAGGTCTCTGGCCACGATTCCCACTCACTTCTCTTTGGTTTTCTTGATTGATGATCACAGGAAGTCTGTAAAAGAGAGAGAAGGAATGGAGAACTAGATCAGGTTGGGCAGTTATGACTGCTCAGAGGAGCTCACAGGACGACTAAGTGCCCGAGTAAACCACAACTGAGTGTTTGATGCGCGTGTGTGTGTTAGCAAGAGGGTTCACTCTGGACCTGAGCATCTGTAATGATCGCCCGGGAGTGGTTGGTGATGGAGAAGATGGTTACCCACAATGCTCTACTGCAGTGGCTCAGGTGGAGATGTCTACACTGGGTCCCTGCTTGGTGTTAATCAATGCACTCAAACATTAGCAAGCCAGAAAGAGTTGTAGACAGTTATTTTGATAAAACATCAGAACAGAAAAAGCGAAATATTGTTCAACTGGTTATCAGTGGTCTTTAAAGCTGCAAGCATCGCTATTAGCTGTTTGTTTGTGCTACAATCTTAAAATTAAAGGTTCTTCGTTGACATTCTATGGAACCTTTAACATCAGTAGAATCTTTCTATTCCAAAAAAGGTTCTTTATATCCACCTTATTCCAACGCCCCATGATGCTTTGCGTGAATTATGGGTGTAACTTCCGTTAAGTAGTAAACAATCAGTGGAAGTCTCGCTCTATGAACGCAATACGATAAAAAAGTTTCATGAGATGACATTAATCGACTCTTTCAACCATCGAACATTAAAATGAAATTTAAAAGTGTAAAAGAATCAACAAGGTACTTTCAACTGAGCAAAAATACCCCAACGCGCAAGTCTTTGGTTAAATATCACTGTAGTAGGGCAAATGTCTGTATTGTGTAACAAGCTTAATATAAAATGTTCATTAAGTTCTGCACGTGACACTAAATCAAAGTGATTTTCGTCATTTTAACAGATTATGAATTGCATTTATCCGTGAAAACAAACCTGGAATGAGACGTGAGGATTTGAGGAGAATAACGATATTCTTTGTGCATTCCAGTGAATAATTAATGGAATATTGTAAATTAAATTCGGGAGAACAGACCACAAATGCGCCGTATATGTTGTCCTTTTTCATAGTATAGCGTTATTCTCATGATGTCTGAAAATAAATTGATGGATCAGCTTTATTTGTAGGGCAACCTTATGATTTGAAATGATTCTTTTCAGTCTTTTTCAATGGAAGTTCCTCAAACTGGAAGTGTCGTCCATAATTTAAAACGCAGAATAAGGTCAGGCTTTTGTACTATTATTGATCTATCTATCTATCTATCTATCTATCTATCTATCTATCTATCTATCTATCTATCTATCTATCTATCTATCTATCTATCTATCTATCATGTATCTAAAATAATACTGTTATAAAATTTCTCTTTCCATTTCTTTGAAATTATGTGTAAAATTCCCAAGCAATGTCTGAGTAAAACAAATGTTTTCAGAATAAACCTACACCATTTTTGTTCAGTGTAACAAAGCAACTGCACTTACAGTTTATGCATGGCAGACATTAAAAAGGGTGAAAAAAATCCCATAGACTTGCATTGAAATATCTAAAGACCAAAGCTCTTTTGAGGATTAAACCCCTAGAAACCACTCAAAACATCCTCAGCAAACCACAACAACACCCTAGCTCAATCCTGCAATGCATTCAGTTAGAGAAAACATCCACTCCGGCTTGAATAATCATTACTCACATCTAAGGGATCGCTAGAATTATACACAAAGTGACTGATTGGTGGAAATTAGTGCAATAGTATAGATATACACTGGCTGAAATGACAGGAAATGGTTGTTTAAAAACTAATAGTGGGTTACTTTGATCAGTCAGATGCAATCAAATCCTGTATCAATCAGGAATGTGTCCAAACACAAATGTAAAATGCATTGCGGACATTTCACAGTGAGTTTTAAAGACCCCGTCTTCATAGCAAAACAGAAAACGGGCAGAAGTGTGAAGAACATGTTTTACAACAGTAAAAGAATATAAAACACATTTTTACGACTATTGAATGCTAATATAATGGTCATTTACAACATACAAGCACTTTTTTGTATTGGTAAAACTTAAGGCAGCATGATGCATTCAGACTCATTCAAGTTCACTTAACAGTAAGTCTTGTCAACTTGAATTTGTTCGTTCACAAAATGCAAATGCAAATTTTCAATTAGAAAACAATAAATTTATCATTTTGTGAACTTTGCAGTCTTTACTTCTGAAAAAGCAATCAAAGTTCAAAGCAAAGATATTTAGGATTTGGATTTAAAAGGCTGTACATATAGACCTGAACACTTGACACACAAATATTTGTCGAACACCTCAAAACACAGCAAGTGATTAAAATTTGATGCATCATATCATTAGTCATTTGATTGATGGATCAATCCATCAGCGATGTATTGTTGCCTCTACTGCAATGCATGCTGGGAACTCACAAACCCTTAACAGTTTCATCAGTATTATTCAATATGAAATTCAATGTGTTTGACTAGTTGGGACAACATTTGGGAAATTCTGTTGTTCTAACATGGGTTTATGTAGTTTCACGAATATAAATTCATGTTTCTTAGACTTTGTGGTTCAAAAGGTCCAGTAAACTGAAAATACACACGTGTTTTTTTGTTTTTGCAGTGAAAAGTCTCACACTCTTCTGTCTTGTCTTATGAAAAGCTCTTTTCTTCTTTCACCCTGTATGACCTGTGACCTTCAAAGAGTTTTCAGACGGCCAGAGAATTTTTTCATTCTCTTTTATCTGTAACATTTTTGGCCAGAGAACAATTTACATAACATCATTTTTTTTATTCTTGCAAGAGCAAGAAAAGAAAAAATTGGAAACTTGTCCACATCCCTGTTTAGACTGCTGCCTGTGTCTGTGAGAGGAAAAAAATGAAGCCATAAATTTAGGCTGAAAATATCTGAGGTTTCTGCAGGTTTCTGAAGCCGCTCAGTGTCCGACCCCCAACACACACAGACAGAGCCGCATCAGAGAGACACAAATATTAGCACAGTTTCTCTGTGTGTGTCAAACCTACCGATTTAGATTGTGGTTATCTGTGTCCCTGTTGTGTGACTGACTCTGTCAGTCGGTGTCTCACACACAGGCGGTGTAGACCACCCATACAGAGAATCTGAGTGGGCCACTATTCACTTCTACAGCCCAGTCTCACCACGGTGGCGCCCCCAAAACCAGTCCCGACACACAGCTCACTATGTATGCGTGCGTCCACGGCTGAAAATAACCGTTTTTAGAAATTGGAGGGATTTTTTCAGTCTTAAGATCTACATCAAACTGTTCTTGTAACACAGAGGGATTTTCAATCAACATAATCACTTCTCAATTGATTCACGCTAGACATTATCTATAAGTAAGTTTGCAACTACATGTCAACTAGCTATCATTAGAGTATTAGTAGACTCAGCTTAATATCTGCTTTATTCTGATGCTCATAAACAGACGTTCTACTGACTATAAGTAACGTTAATGTCAACTCATTCGGTAACACTTTACAATACGTGTGCACTAATATGCATTAATTCATGCTTAACTAATGCACAGATAATCACTAGTTAATGTATAACTCATGAAGAACTAAACCATTAAATAATGATTACTACATCAGCATATAATAAAGAGTCTATATGATTAATAGATTAAGTAATACATGAATTACTCTTAATTCAATGTGCCATTGCAACACAGTCTCATGAAAATGCGTATCTATACCACGAATGTCATTTCTCGTGGCATTTATACAGGCAAAAATGTTTTTTGCAGTGTTATATGCTATGCACTAAAAACCCTGGGGTAGGTTTAGGGGGAGGGGGTGGTTCAGTTGTGCATTATTACTACGCCAAAGAATGCGTATCATATGCATGCGAAAACGCGTACCATATACATGCAAAAACTCTTCTTTGGCGTATATATGGCACGAGAAATGACATTCGATATTATAAATACGAACTTTTATGAGATCAGGGCTCATCATTGTGTATTAATTCCTTAACATATTTATGAACTAATAGTGTAAATTAATGTGTTAATTGCCACAATTAGTCAAAGCTATGCACTTCAACTTCCAGTTGTCTGCTTTAATTAATCATTAGCTAATGATTTGCAAAAGTATCATTATGTTATGACTTTACTTGTTGGGGCACATCATTATTTACTAGTCATTTAGTAATTGTAGTAATTTGCACATGAATTTGCACTAACAATGAAGTCATTAATCATGTTTTAATGCATATTGGTGTACCCGTCATATTATCTGGAAGTTGAAATACAAGGCTTTGGCTCACTCTGGTAATTAACATATTAATTAACACTATTAATTAAAAAATGAGTTATTATGAAATTAATCCACAATTACATATTTAATTAATAACAATTCATGTATGAACTAATACATTAAACTTAGTTCCTAATGTGGTAATCATTAATGAATAGCTTAGATAATCAATTAGTTACTCATTGATTCAGTATTATCTGTGCATTAGTTAAGCATGAATTAATGAACCGGTATTGTAAAGTGTTACCACTTATTAATCGTAACTCTAACAGTCTACTAACAGTTTTCTACAGTCTACTAATACACAAATGACTGATGGTTTGTTGCAAACTTAGTAGAGAGTCTAAAGTGGACCATTGAAATCAAGTGTAACCTTTGATTCTGCTAGAATTACTCACACTTAGAAAGACTTTCAAAAAGTGAGGCTCGATATCTATTTTATTCTACTATTGTTGTTTTATGTTAAGGTAGTTTAAGGCCAGACGAGGGTTCTCCTTTCACACCGATCTCAGTGTGGCAAGTGCACAGTGTGGTATGTTTAATCCCAGATGTTTGTGCTTCTGTGGGTTTAAGTCCTCTGTGGAATAACGCTGAGAGTAATGGGCATGCATGTGTGTTTGGGAGTGTAACTTCCTCTCTAGTTCTGGTGACAGAGCAAAATGCTCCATGATGTTCACTAACTCGTCTAGTGTGTGTTTTGAGCCACTTTGTCACACATTAGTCTTCCTGCACATGTGTTTCTACTGACAGTGATTGGAGTCTTTAGGTCTGGCAAATGTGCAGTCGTTCCAGGTTCATAAAACCCCAAACCTGCAAACGTGTGGAGAGAGACCCTAGAGGACCTTTACAGTGTTACTACGCAGCCCACCTTTGATCGGATGTCAACCGGGTGGTCCCGCGGCTTGTGGAACGACATCAACTGTGGCTAATAAAGCTAACCTGGGCATATGTTTTGGAAAAAATAAGAGAGTGTACAAGTGAAGTAATAATTGAGAGAACATCTTACAATTTACACAACACACCAACAATTCAAAAGAAAACCCGGCCTGAGCGTGCCTTTCGCAACATCTCAACAAAATTATACTACATTGTTTCTTGAATGTTTTGCGGCAGTTCGAAATGAAATGTCTGGTGAGTGGCTCTAAAAGGGCATTCAGGTTTATCCGAAAACACATGAATGTGAATCTGACAACGTTTTAGCTGTATATAGAGACATTTTGTTCAATCTCTTATTCATTGACCTCTCTCTCTATCTCTCTCTCTCTCTCTTGAGGATGGTTTACTCTGTGACTGGGCCGCCCACCATACAGTGTTAAATTCAAACGGCTAATTAGAGGAGATGTGCGGATCAATGAGATGTATTGTAACTGGAATCTGAAATGAATCTGTTTCAGGATCAATGTGAAGTAGTGCAGGAAAAAACGGAAGAGCGGAGAGGACAATATAAAGGAGAGTAATGCATATGGGGGGTTGGGAGTTTGACCTTTTCCATGAGTAAAAAAAACAAACAAGTTCACATTTAGCAGCTAATATTTCAGTTGAGAAACACAGAGAAGCATCATGAATTAATTTTGCTTCCTTCACAACTCACTCAGAGAAAACAGCACTATAAAGCTCCACTTATTTTTATTAAGATTGCGGTCACTGAAAACAAAGGTTGTGTGACCTGCCTACATAGCTACAAAGTGAGTAGTTTCTAAGGCAGCATCCTAACTGAAAACGAACCTCATAAGTGAACGGATCTACATAGGCAGAAACATGAAGCGCAAGCGAGACAATTGATTTAAGTAGAGTCTGGAAAGCACTGTAATACTTGAATATAGGGGATTCCTAAACTTTTTTGTCTGCTCCTAAAAAATATCTGAATAATTTACCAACAATTTTGCATGTTCAAGGTCCTAATGTCAGTTTATGGTCACATGACATAAAGGTAAACATGAAATATTGAACTTTTTTGTAAGTAGTATAAATAGTTTTTTTAATTTTACTTTTTTATATTACATATATTTGATTTAATAAAGCAATAATTCCCACAAAGCCAGTGATTTACAGTGAATTTAGAACAGCTAAGTTGTTAGGCATGACGTGATCGTGCCTAACCGTGACCTAACCAGGGTGCGTTTCCCGTACAACCACGTTGGTTTCGCACGTGGTGGAGTAATAACTACTTTTAATGAAACTGTTTGAGATCCAATTAATGCTAGATATTTTTTTATAGAAATTACAGACATGTCATCTGAGGACTATTTCTAGTTGTTCTCAGTTATTTTGCTGTATTACCAGACTCAATATTTGGCTTGTTCTTACATAGTGAGAGCCGCGTTCGAAACGTGTCTACTCTTCAAACAGGTACTTTAAATCTTTTGAAAAACTAAAAGACGTAAATTACATTTGTATGTATTCTAAATAAAAGGCACCGGTTGTACTGAATGTCCAACGTGATCTCATGAGAATACATACGCATTTGTACGTAAAGTGTTCGTTCTATCATACGCATATATAATTACGTTTTATATGTGCAGAAATGTATAATACAGATGTATTTACAGTACTGAAACGTAAAATATTTACATATTGCATGTTCAAGGTCCTCTAATGTCAGTTTATGGTCACATGACATGAAGGTAAACAAATGAAATATTTAACTTTTTTGTAAGTAGTATAAATATATTAAGTATTTTTTATTTTTTTTACATTTTTATTTTTTATATTACATATATTTGATTTAATAAAGCAATAATTCCCGCGAAGCCGTGATTTACAGTGAATTTAGAACAGCTAAGTTGTTAGGCATGACGTGATCGTGCCTAACCGTGTCCTAAACCAGGGTGCGTTTCCTATACAACTATGTAGTTCGCTGCTTCACTACCATAGTATGAAGCATTATTGGATAAATCAACTAGTTAGTCACGACTGTTTCCCAAAACCCATTGTCGCAAAGTATCGTTGACGCACGTGGTTAATAACTACTTTTAATGAAACTGTTTGAGATCCAATTAATGCTAGATATTTTTTTATAGAAATTACAGACATGTCATCTGAGGACTATTTCTAGTTGTTCTCAGTTATTTTGCTGTATTACCAGACTCAATATTTGGCTCGTTCTTACATAGTCAGAGCGCGTTCGCACATGCGCACTCTTCAAACACGGTACTTTAAATCTTTTGAAAAACTAAAAGACGTAAATTACATTCGTATGTATTCTAAATAAAAGGCACCGGTTGTACTTGAATGTCAGCTTGCTTATTTTGCTCAAGATAAGGATTTATTACGTCCAGATGTAATGCAATATAGAAACGATGCCTCTAACCACAGGTCGAGAGCTGTCGTTCAAACCACACAACTTTGCGAATGCGGTTGCGAATGTTCGTTGGAACGATGGTTTGGCAAACACCGACTCGTCGAACTATGCTAAAGCGACGGAACTTGCGACCATAGTTGGCTAACGATGCTTTGGGAAACGCACCCAGACTCGATGCGATAACGTTCCAGCGTCAAATAAGTCTGTCCACACTAGACGCGACGCAATTGCGAGATGCGTCAAAATCAATCAAAACCCACAGCCAATCAGAACAGTGTGTGGGCGGAGTCTCACAGCGAGTGCACAGCACCAGAGAGTGATCTTGACGGAACTCGGCAAGAAAATGGATAAGTTGTCGGCTACATAATCATGCCTTCAGTTCATTAGAATGTGAAATTCTAATGTGAGAAATATTAGAATATTGTATAATTTTAAGAACAATACAAAAAGGCAACATGGAAAACCTGACTGCATTCGGCATGAAGGCTGAACCATATGCTAGTCACAAGTGTTGCTAATATATTTTTAATGGCAGTGAGCTATTTCTTTCTGATTTGCTTGAAATTCCTGTGTTCATATCACTTTGATGACTCATGCCTGATTCATTTCAGTGGAGGTTTTAATGCAGTTCTCTCTTTTTTCTTTAGTTCATAAAATGAACATATTGAACATGTTAGAGGTCGAGCCTGTGTTTTCCTCTAGCCTAAAAAAAGGGTAGTTGACAGACCAAACATATTTTTGACATTAAGTGCTAATTGTGTGGGTCACTTCAATATGGCTCTTATTTAAATGAAGAGTTTGGGTTCTTTGGTTTTGTATCATGTGATACTGAAGAAGACTGGCAAACTCTGTTATAATGCATATTAAAGTAGAAAATGATGTTTCTGTGTAGGCTAATGTGTCTGACCTTGAGAGATCCGCAGTCTTATGTCTGCCATTCACAAACATTACATTTCTATACATCCTGCACTACAGCCCGGCACAAATCCAAGCATCAAATGGCCACTGTAACCATAATGAACCCAAACAGCAAGATGTGGTGGAGTCATGCTTTAGGTTAACCATGATCTTACATCAGGTTTGTTATTGCAGTCTCAGACCAAAGGCAGGCCAGAAATGAAAGACTCGTTTGAGATGTGGTGTGATAGTTTAATTGGCTCGGGCTGAATTGTGTTAGCAGGCATGCAGACCAGAGTGTGGGTATATATAACCAGAGACAATAAATGCCCTTGTTAGGACAGAGCCAGCGGCCACCCAGCCACCACAGACAGGATCCTTTCAGATATCTGAGCACATCTACTGTTGACAAACTCTATAGACTAACACACACTCACAGTTTTGCCCTCGATGCAGACACAAGATAATTCTAGACTACATAGACATTTATTTATACTCAATATGCACACAAACCTGTGCTTCTCTGAAATATTCCTGCATGAATAAAAGCACACTTTCTAAGCAGAAACACAAAATAAATATATTTTTGAATAATTACAGTGAATCTATTCTTCGCAATATCAGCAGCAACTGTTAAAGCACATTGTATAAGCATAAAAAGCATGCACTGATGAATCTTACACATCTATTAAACCGTCCAACCAGGATTTTGTGATATAGATTAAGAATTAACACCAATAAAGCTTGCAATTTTGTCTTATTTCCAAGCATAAAGCATGAACTTGAGGGATAAAGGAAGCGATATCAGCTAATCAATATACATGAGACCCAGGCCAATCATATCGATCAACATGCTGTTAAAGCTGAACTGAGCAGTGAATTTCATTCTGATGTTTCATTGACTTCGTTAAACTGAGAAAAGGTTTTCCACACAATTGCAAACTAAAACTGATCCATACAAATTGCTAATAGTGAACAAACTAAACCTCACTCGTCCCGCTCGCCACAGTAAACATGATGAACGGTCGACTGTAGAACGCAAAAGTCAAATGCCAGACATTTTGTGCGATCTCCAAACACATTTTCGGGCAGACTCAATCACGGAGACTCACTAGTAGCCTAGACTTATTGTTTAACTCCTGCGCTCTGTTACCGGTAGGCGTGGCCTCCTGAGGGCAGCGAAGCAAGTGCATTCTGGGAGTTGTTGTCTTTCATCCACATAAGCCAAAAATACATTTTCTGGCTGTTCTCAGTCTAGAAAGCTCCAAATTCAAAAGTAATTTCACATTTCTTCTACATAAATGACCCATTTTAAATACACATTAATCTTTCCAGAGGTAAAGTATCCCTTTAAATAGTTCACCTGAATCATCATTCACCCTTATATTGTTTCCAAACCTGTAAGACGTCTGCTCATCTTTACAAATGAAGATCTTTTTAATGAAATCTGAGAGCTTTCTGTCCCTACATTGACAGGTGTACAAATGCCACTTTAAAGTGCACAAAAAGTACATAAAGAGATTGTAAAACTAATCCATATGAATTGAGAGATTTAGTCCAAAATTTCAAAGATACACTGTTGTTGAATTTAGGCTTTTATTCACATAAACATTGAGCAGTGAACATAAACAGAAGCTCAACCATATTTGATTCATGTGTATAAGAACAAACCTGATGCTGAAACGTGCTATGTAAAACACAAGAATGATACACTCTCTCTTAATGATAAATAGTGAGTTTTCTCTGCAAAATAACATAAACATGCATGAAATGTCGCCTGAATATGCAGTCATTTTGGCCCACGATAATCTAGTTCCACAGCAAGGAACTAAAGGGTACATTTAGATTTTAATAGCATTTTAGACCAATTTGAAATAAACCATCCTTAATTATTCCAGATTCACCAATTGAGACGATTTACTTCTTCTGTGTAATGTAGGTACAATTTTCAAGCTCTAATTTTGTCCATTAATAATTAACTGGCTTTTAGTGTATGTGTGTGTGTGTTTGAAGTATAAGGTGACGCCGCGCGTGGCTCCCTGTCACAGAGCAAAGGACTCTGGCCCATTTTAAGATCCGAGGGTGCGGTTGAACCACACATCGCTCCGTAGTCATTTTATCCCGGCCACCTGTAGCCCAGCGAGGGAGCAACAGTAAATCACGTGACCGCTTCCCCGAGACGAAACCCTAATCCTGAGCCTGATCGGGCCGGTCCAGGGATGGAGGGGATGGTGAAACTCGAGGCGACAGCTTCACCAATGAAGAGGCGGAAAAGTGGTCCCTGCGCTCGCCTTGTTGTGTCAGCACGGCCCCATTAATGTCACTTTAGTGCCAGCGGCCCCTCCCTCCGCACGTGCTGAGAAGTGTGTGTGAGCGAGGGCACAGGAGCGGGAACGAGCGGGAATGTGGGGTGTGTTCCGGCCCCTGGTGACTCTACACCCTCTTCACGCCTGACGGGCTGTCAGAGGTTATTAGCGTGACCCGGTGGCCATCCTCGGGGAGAACACAGAGATGCGCTCGCAACGGATGGAGGAAGCAGGTGAATAACATGGGCATCAACACATGCTTATTTACACAAATATAATCATATTTCATTTGCTCTGTAACAAAATACCAAGAGCTGCTTATATACCTACATGCATTTAATGCATCACAGGTTTGAAAGCTAAGGCTGTGTGGAGTGCAATGGACACTTCTATCGTGCATATACACTACTGTTCAAAAGTTTAAGGTCAGTTTTTATATAAATCAGCACTTTTATTCAGCAAGGATGCATTAAAGTGATTAAATGTGACAGTAAAGACATTTATAATGTCACAAAAAATGTCTATTTCAAATGGGAGTGGTGATAGTGGATGAGACACATGCCTTTGGTGTGAGAGATCCGGGTTCGAATCCACTGTGAGACACCAATGTGTCCCTAAACAAAACACTTAACCCCTAGTTGCTCCAGAGGTGTACAACCTCTGACATATTTAGCAATTGTAAGTCGCTTTGGATAAAATCGTCAGCTAAATGAATAAATGTAAATGCTGTTGTAATTTTACGGTAACACTTTACAATACGCGTGCACTAATATGCATTAATTCATCCTTAACTAATGCACAGATAATACTGAATTAATGTATAGCTCATGAATAACTAAACCATTAATTAATGATTACTGCATCAGTAACTAATAGAGTCTATGATTAATAGATTAAGTAATACATGAATTGCTATTAATTCAATGTGTCATTGTGTATTCATTCCTTAATAACATATTTTATTAACTAATAGTGTAATTAATGTTTTAATTACCACAATTAGTCAAAGCTATGCACTTCAACTTCCAGTCGCCTGCTTTAATTAATCATTAGCTAATGATTTGCAAAGGTATCATTATGTTATGACTTTACTTGTTGGGGCACATCATTATTAACTAGTCATTTAGTGATTGTAGTAATGAATTTGCACTAACAATTAATTAATTAATGATGTATTAATGCATATTAGTGTACCTGTCATATTATCTCAAACTTAAAATACAAGGCTTTGGCTCATTCTGGTAATTAACATATTAATTAACACTATTAGTTAAAATGAGTTTTTATGGAATTAATCCACAATTACATATTTAATTAATAATAATTAATGTATGAACTAATACATTAACCTTACAGACTCTTAATTAGTTCCTAATGTGGTAATCGCTTAATGAATAGCTTAAATAATCATTAGTTACACATTAATTCAGTATTATCTGTGCATTAGTTAAGCATGAATTAATGCTTATTAGTGCACACGTATTGTAAAGTGTTACCAAAAAATCTTAGCATCTTCAAACTTTTAAACAGTACTGCATTTTCTCACAGCAAATGGATAAAAATGTGTTAATATTCAAATAACCAACTTTACGCTATTTGCGTGGCATTTGAATAGCTGCCCATTTTAGAATTACACTTTTGTATGATATAGCTACTATTTTGGTTTAATCACCGCTAGATGTCTAATACTGGTTCTTTGCGCAACCAGTCAAGAAACCACTGCCACATGAATTTCACATGTGATTTTATGTGGTTTTGGAAATATTCCCAAATGGTTTTCATATGATAAAGTCAAACTTCAAGCCGCAAATGCCATTTTCACGCAAAAACACATGGATTTAACACTGCACATATGTTTACATGTAAAATTCATGTGCATTTTCCAGACGGCTCTGCCACACAAGATGTAGATAAACAGCTACATGTGAAAAAGCAGACTGACAGTAATTCCCTCTCTCTTTGTGTGGGTTAGGGTGGCAGGCCTGTGTGCTGTAAATGTGTGGCCTGGTCAGATGGTCTACGAGTGCCCACATTTGCCACAGAGTGTATAGCCTCTCTCCCAGGGCAGAATCACCCCTAAACAGCCTGGAGCACAGCAGCTGATCTCTGACTCTAACCACCAGACTTAAACCCCACTCACTGGGGTATTAGGGATCTGGTGAATTACAATTCTCACCAGGCATTCGGACTCAGGGTTTGTGCGAAGACCTCTCAACCCCAAACATTAAACTTCAGCTGTTCATTCAGGTCTGAACCGCTTACCAGACTCTCTCAGGGTTTTAATGGCATCTCGGATTTAAACTTCAGCAAAAATGTTGATGTTGGTAAGATTGATTCGATTTTCGATGAGTCTCATTCAATTTAGTCGATTCATTTGCATAATGACTTGCAAAAGTATCAACATTTACATTCAAATGTTTTCTTAAAATATATGTACACTACTGTTGAAAGTTTTTAAATGAAAACTTTAATGCTCACCAAGGCTGTATTCATTTCAATCCGAATTACTGGTATAACAGTATAATTGTGAAATAATATTACAATTTAAAAATATTGTTGGTTTAACTTACTTCTTTTTTTAAGTTAAACCAACAATATTTTTTTAGTTATTTAAAATTGTAATATTATTTCACAATAATGCAGTAACCTGGTTGCCTTAACCGGAAAAATTGAGTTGAAGGAGATTGATTTAAGCATCAGAAACTCAAAATATTATGTTATCTGAACTACATACATTATTTAAGTTGATTTGACAAAAGAAAAAAATGTTGTGATTACAAATCATGAATATATTTTTTACAGTGTATTTTTTTACTGTGATACAAATCATTACAGATCATTAGTCAGCCTTCAGTGTCACATGATCCTTCAGAAATCAGCTCTAATACGAATTTCAAAACATTTTATTATCATTAATGTTGAAGACAGTTGTGCTGCCTAATTTTTTGTGGAAACCATAATCCTTTTTAGGATGCATGATACATTTTATTTAGTTTATTTACATTATACATTTATTTACTGTCACTTTTATTCAATTTCAAGCGTCCCTGCAGAATTAGAGCATGCGTTTATTTAAAAAAAAAAATCATAATGACCCCAATTTTTTGCATGGCGTGTAGGTAGATGATGTTATGTTGGTGTAAATAAATGGTTATATGATTCACAATCATTCTTGTGTTCAGTAACTGAATAATAACAGTTAGATCTTTACTGTATTTTAGTTGCATAACACATTTTGAATCTAATTGTATTGAAATAATGGCTCTTTGGAAAAGAACAAATAACAAAATATTAAGACATCGGATATCAAATATCATCAAAAGCTAAAAAAATAGATAATACATTTTTGCCCAACCATAATCTGCAGCAATGCCCATAACTATGAGTTCAATGATAAAAACACATCTACTAACACAGACACACATGTACACGTATCTATTCATCAGAGAAGGTGTGCTCGCATGCACACACAGACAGACACAGCTATTCTTTGAATACAAAACACTGGAGGACACTCAAAGTCTCTCTGCCTCCCTCAGTGCATCAATAAATAAGCAAACAGCATTAAGCATAACTTGAACTTATATGATTGAGGCTCTAATTTAATAGCAATAGTATTAGTGTTTTAAGGTTTGGCCATTTAGGTGAAACTCTAAGCCGATGTGGGAGTAATTTTGGCCGTAAGGAAATTGATTCTGACCATCAGGCAGTTTCTCATGTTCAAACAGAGGCTGCAGTTAAACCAGGATCATTGCTGTTAAACACATTACCCAGGTACCCCCTCTACTCACAGCCAATGATTATATGTCCACGCTGAGGGATTGAAATTCTGCGCAAATATAGAAATGATCACGGAGCATGACTGGAAGGGGAAATTAAAGCCATCCATTACGCCGCAGGAGACTATGACGCAGATGTTTCTTGTGTCGAGGATTATTGATGGATTCCACACTGTAACATAAGAGTCCGATTTTGATGTATGTACACACTTGTCAGCGGACCTTATCATATTTGTTTTCATGGTTGAAAAGGCCTGCTGCCTGTTGCTCTGAGGAAGAAGACGAGAAACCGTTAGCGACCTGACTTAGGCAGAAAACCCAAGGTTTGTTTGTCCCAAGATGGTTATTTACACTGCCAAGTTCCAGAAAGCACAAAAAAAAAAAAAAAAAAATATATATATATATATATATATATATATATATATATATATGTATATATATATAAAATATATATATATATATATATATATATATATATAAAAAATATATATATATATATATATATATATATATATATATATAAAAAAATATATATATATATATATATATATATATATATATATATATATATATATATATATATATATATAATTTTTTTTTTTTTTTTTTTTTGTGCTTTCTGGAACTTGGCAGTGTAAATAACCATCTTGGGACAAACAAACCTTTTGAGTAAAAGCAAAAACAAAACAAAAAAGCTTTAGGAGCTTTTTTTAGCTTTAGGAGCTTTTTTTGCTCCTCAAAAGCAAAAACTAAAAAAAAAATCATTTAAAAAAATCAATTAAATTTAAGACTTCAGATGCTCGTTTTTGTCAAACATCATCAGGATAACACATAGGACAATAAACATTAACTTAATAACATAAAATGTAGCAAAACACAATGTAGATTACTAATAAAAACTAAATAAAAATATTCCTATGTGATGTGTCACACCTGTCTTTTACAGTTTCTCACTATAAATACATGATAGTTACTTGCAAAAAAACATGCATTTAACAGTATTTTACAGTAAAATTACATATGTGATATTAACTTTTTTACTATAAGGTAAATTACATGTTACTAATTAACAGGTTTTTACTGTAGCATTTTTACCGTTTTGTTCTGCATTTTTATATCTTAAATACTCAGTCACTGACAAAATGACTTTAAACCTTAAATCTCATTCAGTAAATGTTGACATTTGGATTGTTTGTCAGTCACAAAACTATAGTATGGCTAGCCTTCAGAAGACTAGTTAGCCATTAGTGCATAAAGTAATATGAAAACAAACTAAACATTGTTATGTAACTGACAAAGGATCAGGGGAATATGCTTTTACCCATAATGCAAGACAAATAGTATCCAATCAAAATAGAGGTCATTTGCACACATATAGGGTCTAAATAGTTAACTCAAATGGTCAAAGAGAGGTTGAAAAGGTCATATAATACTCATTTATGACTGTTTTTGAGAGCAAAAACTTGACCAACATTTTAAGTGGACTAAGTGGGAAATAAAGTGCTAAGTGTAGAATATTGCTTTTGCCGAGCATACATATCTCTCAATGAGACATAACAGGCATACACACACTCAAATGCATCCTCTCTCTAAAACAAATTGAAGCACACCTCATCTCTGACTTGCACATCTCCAGGGTTTCTGTGGCCAGTGCTCGCTGCAGTGTGGCTGCCCAACAGGAGGCATTTACCGTACACTCCACCCTTCCCTAAGTACAAACAATCACAAAAGCACTGATGGCAGTAAACAGAACCAAAGCCACAAACCCACTTCCAGCTCCTTCAGTAATGCAACCGACCACAGTCACAGAAATTCAGAGTGCTGCGTCAGGTACATGTGCACACACAACTCACTTTACAAAAGTTGGATTGCTCAGCGCTCGGTGTTTTCGGTACATCAGTCGCGTTCAAAGTTATGTGCCATTTCAACTTAGTCTCTAAAATTCCTTTGGAGAAATAAAAAGACACGAGTGTTGACATTCAGAGTTATAAAATGAATGTGATGAGCTTCATGAGCTCATATTGAGATATCTAACATTTGATCGCAGTTTTTGGTAACGTTTAAAATCACTTCTGAAACTCTGACCCCCAGTTTTACAGACGAGGCTTAAGCTTATTCCCAGTGTAAAATGCATGTTTGAGATGTTTTAACTGAAAGCAACTTCCACTGGCATATTTTAAAATAGGTCAGTGCCATTGTTTTGTCTCAGAGATGCACATCAGTAATGTTTTTTTTTTCTTAGGCACATATATAAAAGTTACTTAAATGTCCTAATTGAAGGCCTAGGCCTAATTCTGGCTTAATGTAAGCCCTGTCTGTGAAACATGGCCTTAAAGGGACACTCCACTTTTTTGGAAATAGGCTCATTTTACAACCGTTTTTGAATCCATTCAGTTGATTTTCTGATATTTAGAAGAATATCAGTAACCAGACAGTTTCTGGTCCCATTGACTTCCATAGTATGTATTTTTCCTATTATGAAGTCAATGAAACCAAAAACTGTCTGGTTACTGATATTCTTCTAAATATCAGAAAATCAACAGAATGGATTTGATAACGATAAAACCCAACTGTTTAAATCTGGAGGAATGGTATAATGAGCCTATTTCCAAAATAAGTGGAGTATCCCTTTAAGGAGATACATGAGATAACTGGGGACTTTTACTTAGGAAAACATTTGCGTGAGGGTCAGGGTCATTATCAGTGTGAACCTCATACTTTTAGGTTGAACCCTAAAACCCGAAAATACACTTCAAAAGTTTGGGGATTTTTTTTAATGGATTTATGCTCACCAAGCAAATCAAAACTACAGTAAAAGCATTAAAATTGTGAAATATTATTGCAATTTAAAACAACCGTTTTCGATTTGAATATATTTTAAAAAGTAATTTATTCCTGTGATCAAAGCTGAATTTTCAGCATCATTACTCCAGTCTTCAGTGTCACATGATCCTTCAGAAATCACACTAATATGATGATTTGATGCTTTAGAAACATTTATTATTTCTCCTTTGAGGAATAGAACGTTCAAAAAAAGAGCAATTATTTGAAATGGGAACGTTTTGTAACATTATAAATGTATTACTGTCACTTTTGATCAATTTAATGCATCTTTGCTGAATAAAAGTATTCAAAAAGTCTTTTTAGTGTAATTGTGAAGCAGTTTTCTCCTACTCGTCTTGTTTGTATTTAGATCTATTTGAGGAACTCTGATACTAACACACTCCACTTACCCATTTTCTGTACCTCTCTTTTCCGTTCCTCGAGTCATTCATGGGTAACGCTGGCGTCGCTACAGAGGGCTGACATTAAAGTGACTGACTGTAATAAGATATAAAGACTGAAATTATTAGATTTTACTAAAACCGCAGTCATTGGCGCAGTAACACAGTGCTAGTCAACTGTGAACGCACAAGGAAAGAGCCAAGACAGCAAGAAATCGCCCTGATTATACTGCACCAACCCACCACAAATATATAACATCCCTACACAGACCTACAGCAATGCCAACAAACTGAGAGGTATGAAGATCCTGAATGCATAAAGTCAAACAGTGCCCGTTACAGGGGGTCTCAGGCCTCCAAATGACACAAAAAAAAAGTTTGAAAATCTTAAAGGTACACCATGTAACTTTTTGTCCCTCTAGCGGTAAAGAAAACAAAACTAAATTTTTGTTGCTAAGTTTTTAAATCTAATTCAAATGGACTATTTGTCAATATTTGTGTATGCTAAGTGTCAGGGTATCACAGAGTTAGCTTAGCAACATAATATAGCAACAATGCCAAAAGACAATTTTGGGCCTAAACATACAAAATTATGTTTATGCAGCATTGCATGGAAGAATAAGGATACATTGTAATATTGATAAAACTATGCATTGATCAAAAGTACAGAATGTTTAGTCTTCAATGAACATGATGGAAAAGGATTTGCTGAATGAATGGAAGTGTGTGTTTGTGTGTGGTGTGTGTAGACGGTTTCTCCACCACCTCATTGGCTTTGGGTTTCAGACTTCAGCGGCCGCAGCGGTGGCCTGCGCCAGACTCCTTTACCCATCCGGTCTGGAGTGATCTTTACTGTGCTCATTGTATCTGGGCAGGAAAATACCACACTAGCCAACAGCGGCCGCAGTCGCCCAGACCTGCACGTTAAAATAACCATGACAGGAGGCCACACGCTGGATCCTCAGGCTGGTATGAGGTTAGCCCATGGGGCAATAGGGATATTGTTGGATGGTATTGTTTATCCAATCAGAAGACTCTGATGTGCTGCCTATTTCAGTGGAAATTAGCTATTGCTCAAAGGACATTTAAAGGGTTAATTCACCTTTGGCTAAGCCCCGCCCCCCTTAGTTACTGTTGCTACATCCGTCAAACTTCATCTGCGCTCTGCATGGCTTATGCTGTAACAGCTCTTCCTGCATCAAACATTTATAAAGCAGCAAATAAAGTGTCCGATAGAAGTAGGATGTGCGTTGGAAGGCTATATTCAAGACATACAGGTGAAACGCAAGAAACAACAAGGCATCCAAAATAGAGGCAACAGCATAACGTTACGGGTCACAGTAACGTTACCCAGTTGTATTTACTTAGCAGCGTGTGCTAGCGTATCAACAACCAGTATGAGAACCGAAATCATAACCTAAAACATTATGAAACGGTTTCACTAGTATAACTTCACAGTAAGGTTAGAAGTAAGAAAGATGTGCTTGTTTGATCTTTGAGGGGTTTAGCTGACTGAGGACGTCCATAGTTTAATCCAAAGACGACTTGACAGGATTCGAGCTTCGGTTTTGGGATTTGTCAGGATTCGACTTCGAGTTTTGGGAAGGGAAAAAATGGACACCCCCCTCCAACCTCTCTGGGAAACGCGTATCTGTGTTACAAATGCCCGAGGCACAACGATTAACCATATTTTGGATAAAACTACGAAGGTAATAGCCTGCCGAGTCCAAAAATATGAGACGCCTGTGTTGAAAGTCAAGTGTCCGACCTCTGTGGGAGGCTCGTACTCTTGCTGCGCTGTGATTGGTCAATCTACATTCTTAGGGCGTGGCTTAGCCAAAAATTAATTCACCCAAAAGTGAAAATTATCCCATGAATTTACTCACTCTCTCTCAAGCCATCCTAGGTGTATACCCAGCAGAACACAGAACATGCCCCTAACGTTCCTGAATGGTCCCATGAGGTTATTTTTTGGGGAACCAAACAAGAACGTAGGAACGTTCCATGTAGGTTATTTTTAGGTTCCATTTTTTATTGTAAGGAGAATGTTCCGGGAACGTTTCCTTAACCTTAAGGAAAAGTTCTAGGAACGTTCTGGGAACCAAAAACTAACGTTCCTATAAACCTAAATTTGTTTGCTGGGTATGACTTTGAATAATATCCATATTTCTAGCTTCCAGCCCTAGTTTAACGTGATAACTAAAACTGAAATAAAAATACATTAAAACAATACAAAAACTTAAAATAAAAAATAAAAACTATAATAGCATCTGAATGATAGTAAAATAACACTGGTTTACAGGTGAGTTTTTCAGTTTTAGCCGAACCAGTCTGTCATATTTTTTCTATGTTTCTCTCAATATCATCCACATTATTTCATGGAAAGAGACTGTAAATAAAAGGTCATAAGTTCTGCCACTTGTCTAGCATTCATCTGGAACGGCAATAAAACAGAAGCGGAAAATACTGGGCAGGGTCTTCTGGATTCAGATCACTGTGTTAGTGGATTTGGAAAGCATGTTACCGCAGTAATTCTGTCATGTCACCAGAATTCTGAAGTTTCTTAAAAGCCGTTCCATTATGGAACTCTATGATCCAATTTTGCTCCTGAATACGGATCAATTTTCCTGAACGAAAAATTTGTTCGATTGCAGTTATCTTCCAAATCATAGCACATTTGTTTCAGATTTATAATTCAGTAATATGTTTTTTACTTGTACATTACATTTTGCCATCCTTTCTGATTCATGTCAGAGACAGAGCAGCGTTCTCCAAACTTTTTCAATGATTCTTAGGCTACATGGCATGAAGGATTCCATATATTCTTTCACATTATATACGTGAAAAATAATTAAATATATATCCTGCACAAATTAATCCAATGTTAAAATATTTATATGAAGAGTTCAGATGCAAAAGCCTCAAGTGCCATTTAAATTTTCTTCTTAAAATGTATTCATTTTATTAAGCTTGTACATTTAAGTTCAGTAATTTCACTGAAATGGCAATGAAGATTACCTATTAATTGTCAATTACTGAAATTACTGAACTTAAATATACAAGCTTGATAAAATTGGTCATTTTAGAAGAAAATTTCAAATGGCATTTAGAGGCTTTTGCATCTGAATTCTTCATATGTTTATGTACACACACCGGTATACATGATCATATGACACTGAACACTAGAGTAATGATTCTGCGGTGCACCAAAGGAATACATTTTATTTAAAAATATATTCAAATAGTTATTTTAAAAATGTCACAATATTACTGTTTTATTCTATTTTATTTATCCAATAAATGCAGCCTGGGTGAGCATAGAGACTTACTCTCAAAAACGTGAAAAAATTGTGTCTATTGTTGTGCATGTAAATTTAGTCTTGAGACTGCAGCTCACAGAAAATGAATGATGTACAGTGTAACTGGAACAGATCTGCACAGCCAACAGTGAGAGAATATGAGCTGATGAGAAACTCATGTAGATGATCACTTCTGATGCACTGATCAATAACTGGAATGAATCTGACGTGAGATTGAATATTAATTTCACTGCTTCTAAATCAAAGGATCCTGTCAAAGCTCAAAACCCTGTATTGCTTGAACAGGACACACACACACAGCACAGGGCATGTACACACAGTCGGTCTTAGTGTTGGCTTCAGATGAGAGCTGGTTTGGTTAGCAGGTGTGTGTGAGCCAGACAAAACTCTTCTGGCGCCACTCACACATTTCCAGAGTGTGTCTGCCAACCCCCCCTCTGCACTTCCTCTCCTGTCAATCATCAACCACCACACACTAGTACATACTCAAATAGACACACACACTCTGATCCAAGGAAAACTCTTCGAGCAGAAGTGTATGTGCATATAGGCTGTAGAGCTAAGGCCAGATATGCGTCAAATCTCAGTTATAAAAAAAATAATTACAACTATGCATTTTTTTGTCAATTTGCATCTGTTTGGTCTGTTGATCCTGTTGGTGCAGATGATGTGTGTCATTTAGTCGTAATTGGGAAAACATGCTAAATTTAAGTTCAGTTCCTGAATATGAACACACAATTGTTATTGGGGGGTGGTGATGGCGCAGATAAGACACATGCCTTTGGTGTGAGAGACCCGGGTTCCGAATCCACTGTGAGACACCGATGTGTCCTTGAGCAAGACACTTAACCCCTAGTTGCTCCAGAGGCGTGCGACCTCTGACATGTATAGCAATTGTAAGTCGCTTTGGATAAAAAGCGTCAGCTAAACGAATAAATGTAAATGTAGAAAATGCAGGAAATGTTGCAAACAAAATGTCTGAATGTTACAATGAACTGAATTCAAATCAATTCTGAATTCTTGCCGTTGCCTTGTTACAAAGAAAGTTTGAAAAGCCTTTAAATTTGAAGGATTATCGGCCAGATAGATAGATAGATAGATGGATGGATGGATGGATGGATGGATGGATGGATGGATGGATGGATGGATGGATGGATGGATCAATTTTGTATAACATTGGTACGTACATTGGTACGCACTAAGTAGTCTATCATGAGGAACTACTTCTGCTTTCAATTGATTGCTTATTTCCTTAAGTCATGTGACAACAATAGCTTGTCTCATCACTAAGGATGTGGTTTTATCATGAGGGAAAACAAATTCAGTTACCACAGTTACCAGATTAAGAGAAACTGATGCAAAATTTCGGACACACTTTAGATTGGGTTCAATTCTCACCAGAATAAGGCATTAATATGCAGAATAAGGCATTAATATGTGCTTTATAAGTACTAATAATAAACAACCAATACCCTAGTAATATGCATGCAAGCAACTAAAAATAGTGAGAATTGGACCCTAAACTACAGTGTTACAAACATTTATAATAGATTTGCCAGTTTTAAGAAAAAAAAACAGCAATTCAAAAATTGTACTGCTTTCTGCAGCTTGTGTGTGGAAATACTCCATTCAATCCATGCGTTAAAAGAGAGCAGTGAAAAAAAAAGGGATAGAGGATGGAGAATGTTCTGACCGCATGCAGGCGTCTGGCTTCCTACTTAGACACTGTGTTTAAACCATCGCTCCATAAAAAACAGAGGCCTACAAAGTCATTGGCTTCCCATTGGGCCACAAATCGTCACAGTAACCGGTGGCCAATCTTAAACCGCTATGACCGAGCAGGGAAGTGAGATCATACGCCACGGCTTGGCACAAGGGCATCCCAATCCCCCTCGCCACGCACATGTGGGCCTGTTAAACATGGTGGGCGGAACAGCGTCCTTCAGCGAACCACAGCGCTCCTTAATGCATCCCAGAAAGCCCTCAACTCCTACGAAGCCTTTTAAAAACTCCCGTCTCTTTCAGTTACGGCTGCTTACTTACTGCGGTCAATTCTCCCATCCAACTCCAGCGAGCTCTGATTCAGCTCTCAGAAGCTTGATTTTCCGTGCCGCTTCATCCTGATTCAGGATGTTTCCCCGCAGATGAAAGAGCGTGAGCTTCAGCAGAGATGATATAATCGTTTCCAGCTCCCGCTGGAAGGATATCCTATGATCACACAGACAAAGGGGAGAGAAGGAAGAAAGACGTGACAAGTGAGCATTAAGACAAACACACACATGGTTCATTGGCATGCTGAGCTCCTCTCTGGCAGAGCGCAGTGAGTTTATTCATTTACATCATCTGAGAAGGTGAACCAAACACTCGTCCATGTGGCCTTGAGTTGAGAGAGGAGGGTTGAAAGGTCAAATGTGTGTCAGTTTGTCTGATGAAGACGATCTTCATTAGCAATATAAACGTTGCAACCCAAGACTCGACTCGCAACTGATTTCAACAGTGTTTGCCGATAATGCATTGCTAATCTAAACCCGTGATAATTAAAATGCATGGTATAAAGACATACAAGTGGATAAGTTCATTATACTATTGGATATTGAATGAATTTTATGCATAGACTACATTTATTTAGCTTCATCTTACCATCGCAGGCAATCAATGCTCTATGGAATTGCTATCAACAATAAAGATATTGCAATGCCTTTTAAAAATAATGTCCAATGATAAAATGTCTGCATGGGAAATTAAGCTTGTTCGTTTAAGTTGGTTTAGGTTGTTAACCTGGTCAAACTTTGTCAAGCAGGATAATTATGGATGGTGGATCATCTTGGACTAGCAAAAAAATAAAAAACAAAACGGTGGTATGACCAGTTTTCCAACTGAGTATGTAAGTTCAAACTGTACCCATAAAAGATGGAATATACAAGGCCAGTGTGTTTATGGGGTCCAAGGTGAGATCGTGACATTTGTTCAATTGTGTGAATAAATGTTAATTAGTGCAAGAGATTCAGATATAAAGATACAAAATGCAGTAGACCTAAAAGTTGAAACTGATTTTGTGGCAAATAGTTAGTGAACGAGAATCTTCCATTTGCTCTGATCTGTGAATCCTTGAGTTGGATCGATAGTCAAGTCACCTTCATGATATAGGAAACATTTTTACCGAGCCCAAACGCTTTGTGTTTTGTGTATGATTTTTCAGACTGGCGCTTGAGAAGTGTGTTTCAGGCCTTTAGCTGAAGCTAGCTGTATTTGAGAATCACAGTCTCAATCTTTGGATTGTGTTGTGCTCGTCTTGTGTTGAAATCTAATACAGAGCCTCATGCTTCTTTTGTTAAAGATTAAGGGATCAGAGAATGTAAATATTTCCAGCTGATGAGCCGAACTGAATGAAACAGGCTGAAATCAAAGCCCATGGCAATGCCTTCAACTGTCCTTCTGATGGAAAAACAGCAGCACGCACGCACACACACGGACACACACACACACAATCAAAAACTTTTACTGCCTGACTCTGCTATTGATGTTACATGGCGCCCCCTATTGACACACACCTTAGAGTAATTTTGAGTGACAGCAGGACATTCTCATAATTCTTTTACAATGATGAGTAAAATCAGGGTCTAAACATCACACAATGAGCTACACTACAAACACACAAAGTTCAGGTGCTGTAAGAAAGTGTAGTTTATATAAATACATAAGAATGACATATCTTAGGTGTAATTTTGCATACTTAAGCATAGTGTGCCTGCAACAATATAAGCAATGACTAGATAGATAGATAGATAGATAGATAGATAGATAGATATAGATAGATAGATAGATAGATAAGATAGATAGATAGATAGATAGATAGATAGATAGATAGATAGATAATATAGATAGATAGATATAAATAGATAGATAGATAGATAGATAGATAGATAGATAGATATGATAGATAGATAGATAGATGCAGACAGACGGATAGGCAGACAGACGGATAGACAGACAGACGGATAGACAGACAGACGGATATACAGACAGACGGATATACAGACAGATAGATAGACAGACAGACAGACAGACAAGAGACAGACAGGCAGATAGATAGACAGAAAGACAGATAGACAGACAGACAGATATACAGACAGATAGATAGACAGACAGACAGACAGACAGACAGACAGATCAGACAGACAGACAGACAGACAGACAGACAGATAGATCAGACAGACAGACAGACAGACAGACAGACAGACAGACAGACAGATAGATCAGACAGACAGACAGACAGACAGATAGATCAGACAGACAGACAGACAGACAGACAGAGAGACAGACAGGCAGATAGATAGACAGAAAGACAGATAGACAGACAGACAGATATACAGACAGATAGATAGATAGACAGACAGACAGACAGACAGACAGACAGACAGACAGACAGACAGACAGATAGATAGATCAGACAGACAGACAGACAGACAGATAGATCAGACAGACAGACAGACAGACAGACAGACAGACAGACAGATAGATCAGACAGACAGACAGACAGACAGACAGACAGACAGACAGACAGATAGATCAGACAGACAGACAGACAGACAGACAGACAGACAGACAGACAGACAGACAGACAGACAGACAGACAGACAGACAGACAGACAGACAGACAGACAGACAGATAGATAGATAGATAGATAGATAGATAGATAGATAGATAGATAGATAGATAGATAGATAGATAGATGATAGATGTTAGATAGACAGACATACAGAGAGACAGACAGACAGACAGACAGAGAGAGAGACAGACAGGCACTAAAGCCAGTATGTCAGTGTTCCTCTGAAGAAAAGAAAGTTGTTGTTACCCACAATGCTCTTCAATGTGTGCTGTAATTACTTTTAATTGGTAATTAATTGAGGAAAAGAGCCTCGAATATCGATGCTATCAGTGAGCAATCATCTCTGCGGCTTTCATTTAGAAATGTTCAGACATGCTGGTCTTTTAGTATTAACCTTGGAGAAGGAAATATCTCATGTGACAGGGTTGGCGGCACTATACATTAGTGTTCTAATACAGAAGTGTTTTTAGATTTACTAATTTTAGGGATAATTATGAAAATATCCATCAGCCCATTGTGCTCATGAGTGCCCCTAGGATACAAGTAATGACAGTACTTCTGAAGCAGAAAATCAGTCCAGAGAATTACGACTGATCAGATAAGTTGCATTTGATAACCGACGCTTGAGTTCCCAGACTGCTGACGTGAGACGTGCGTGTCGATTCAGATACACAGGCTCCTGTTGTGTCACAATGTGGGGTGTGTGTTTCTACAGCAGAACTTTATACTTTCTACTTGGAAACGTACACCTGGGGGACATCGGTTTTACAGAGATGTGGATGTATGCAAAGTTATTTCAATTTTGTCATCATATCACGGTTTATGAAATGCTTGCAGAAACAGGGTAGCCTAAAATATATTCTGGGAGTTTCTGGTATCTTGAGCTCACAAAGACTACGTTTATTTGATGAAGATTTTTGTAAAACAGTAATATTGTGAAATATTATTAGAATTTAAAATAACTGTTTTCTATTTGAATAAATTTGACTGTGTAATTTATTCCTGTGATCAAACTGAATTTTCAGCATCACTACTTCAGTCTTCAGTGTCACATGATCCTTCAGAAATCACTCTGATATGATGATTTGATACTCAAGAAATATTTCTGATACTCAAGAAAAAGGTCAGGATTCTTAATCGGATAAAGAGGGAGTTCGAGCATTTATTTAAAATAAAAATAGTTTCTAATAGTTAGAAAATAGTTAACAAATGTTTTTTTATTTTTACTTTGAACAAGTTATTGGGACCTTGGTGAATAAAAGAAGTATTCTTTTTTTATCTGACTGACCTCAATCTTATGATTCGTAGTGTACTGTAAATATAAAACAAATATAAAATAAACACATTTCTATAGGTGCATTTAAAACTTTATGCATCTATCAGTAAGACAAATGTATAAATATGTTTCAAAACTTGTCAAGCCAAAATTCAGTTCATCTGGACAAACTTTATGCTTTTCAAGTTAAAAAAGACTCTTCTGAACTTCCTTACATTCAAATTTGAAATAGAGTTCTGCTTCCTGTTTGCTACCACAATTCAAATTAAGGAATTTAAATGGAATTGTAAAAGGCATTCTCAATTCAGAATAGCATTTTTTAAACTTCCAGGGCTAAGGTTGAAAAAATAAGCGGTCACCGTTGAATTCTTCTGCCGTAGTTTTATTAAAATATTATTTTATTAACATTCACAAATCATGGCATCATCAAAAGTGGTCTGATGCTTGATAGAGCAGGCCACCTGACAATACTCTGTGCTGGATCTGAAATCGCATTCTTCCCAACTATATAGTAGGCAAATAAACAGTGTGTGACCTACTTCCTTAACTGTGCATACGATGGACACTTTACTATCCTATGAGGCAACGGGAGAGGATTTATGAATGGCAGTGAAGCGATGCAACTGACGCTGATAGGTGTCACATGATAATGAGAGCATAGAAATGTAGTGCATCCGGATTACATTCATACTCACACTCATACTAGAACATACTTTTTTAGCTGTCGTTAAGTAATTATTCAAAATAAGTACCTACTCAAGAGAGTAGGCTACATACATGATTTTGGACACAGCCATTGTGTGCATGGTTTGGACCTTCCCTTGCTGGGTAACTGAGCTGGTGCAGTCAAAGCTTTGTTTGGTTTGGCCTGTTCAAGCTCATGCTCATGGGCAGCGGAAATGAAAGATATAGTAATTAGGGAAATGGAATGATTTTTTTGGCTGTGTTTTCTGTACCAGTTACAACCCAGATGTCATGCAGCTGAACACACTGAAGCTGGTCTGAGCCATGAAGCAAAATGGAGGAAACATCAATGTATCAATCAATGGTACAGTTTAGGTAGTTTGCTGATGGAATCCAGCTGAATGACCTCCTACATTGAAAACCTGTAAAACCAGACAGGAACTACTATATTACTGTAAATAGAGTATTCTGTACACAATGTTTAATATATATATATAGAGATAGAGAGATAGATAGATAGATAGATAGATAGATAGATAGATAGATAGATAGATAGATAGATAGATAGATAGATAGATAGATAGATAGATAGATGATAGATAGATAGATAGATAGATAGATAGATAGATAGATAGATAGATAGATAGATAGATAGATAGATAGATAGATAGATAGATAGATAGATAGATAGATAGATAGATAGATATGATAGATAGATAGATCCTCTCATGAATCCTATCTATGCTTAATATTCATAAAAAATGACACGGTGACAATACATTAATTTTTCCGATGCTGAATATATAAAATATCATAAAAAGCAATCACTTGATGTTTAGTTTTGTGTTTGAGGGTGGTTTGGTTTTTGTGCCATCTGGATTGCAGAACATCACATCAGTTCATTAGTGTAGCTTCTAATCTAGGAGTTGCTTTAATCTAAAATTGTAAACTTTAGTTAATTACATCCTCTTAAAGAGAACTTAATTATACATAATCAGAGCAGATGAGCAGTATCGTTTATGTTAATGGCGCAAAGCAGATGAGTCGAGATGAGTCGCCAATCGGCATTGTGTTTGGTTGAACTTCATTCAATCTGTTAAACCATCAGGTTAAGGTTAATATAGGTTAATATACAGTACATCTAAAGATAAAGCGATATCATTATATTTATTAAAAACCGATTCCCCTCATATCACTTGATATTATTGTATATACAATTAAAAAAGCGGAACTACATATTAAGTGTTTAGTGCTTGGTCGAACTGAATTGTGTGACGCACTTCCTCTTTAAGAGAAGAAACATGGCCACCAGCGCAGAGGTAAACAAAATACTAGATTCCAAATACGTCGAGTGTTAATCTAACTGACGTCTTTGTTGTTTATTTATATACTATTATATCATTGAATAGTTGTTGTTATAAGTGTGGAATTATCGGTTGTCTGTTGTCAGAACGCTATTCTTATTGGCATGGCTAACAATGCTAACATCAGTCTCGGCTGTTCAGTATCTGAGGTTTCAGTGATATTATTAAGCTCTGTATGCGGTAAATTGCTATCTTCCCTGTTCAGGTTGTTGCTCACAGCAATGAAGAGGAATCCGCAGAGACTCCAGCAACGCTCAAGAGGGAAGATAGACTCAGAAAGTTCAGAGAGCTTCATTTCAAGAGGGTAAGTTAACTACGTCACATTTATCTTCATATCAGTGAAATAATTAAACCGAGACCATTTAATAAAGCTAATGCCCAGTTAAATCTGTCATTAGCATCTGTCTTGGGTGATTTTATATTATCACATTCACAAGTGGTCAGATTACACCTGGTGGCAACATTTGTCTCATGTAACGTTAGCCACTTGTAATTGTATTTTACGGCAAAATACCACAGGCAAAACTACTGTTTTTTCATACACTGGTCGATTTTTGAGTATTTTGCTTCCACAACATGTCTTATTTCAAGAAAATAAGTGAAAAATGCACATTTAACATTTATTTCTTTTGCACTTTTATGTAATGTGCTTCTGAAGATTTGAATTAAAATGTATATCTTTAAAGGCTGTTTTGTCAAAATGAGTTTTTTCTTATTTTCAAAGTCATAAATCTCCTCTTCCAAACAAAGGTTTGGTCATATATCAGTCATTTGGTTTATGTAACATTTATTTGGAAACTAGTTCATATTTAATTAGATAAAGCAGTGGTTTTCAAAACTGTCCTGGAATGCCAGCCCTGCTCATTTTGCATCTCTCCACATCCATTTCAGGTCTTGTAGTCTCTTCTAAGTAGCTCATGAGTTCATTTCTGTGTGATAGATGAGGGAGACATACAAAATATGCAGGATGGGTTGAAAATGGCTTACTGCACCTTTAAGAGGAGAGTCTTTGTCAAAATGGCACATGATGCCTGCTTTGTGTAGCATGTGTTGCATCCCTGAAGTAAGTCATGTGTAAGGACCTTTATTGTAGTTGTAGATCGAGAGCCAACTTTGTGCTGTTGTTGCTTTGGGTGAAAACTGTTGACACGGCACAACCGAACCTGCTCTATTACATCCATATGAAATGTGATTGTGTTCTGTTGGTAGAATGAGGCCCGTAAGCTGAACCATCAGGAGGTGGTGGAGGAGGACAAGAGACTGAAGCTGCCCTCAAACTGGGAGGCCAAGAAAGCTCGTCTAGAGTATGAACTCGGTGGACCAAAAGAAGAAGGTACAGGACTTGAATTCAGACCTGCAATGTGTTGTTTCTGCTCCATCAAACAGAACTGCAATAATGAATGACAACACAAACACTAGATTATCTCAAACTTTTGTCTGTGTGTCTCAAAACCAAGGCCTGTAAAATATTATAAAATATTTAGCCCTTGAAATTACTTTAGTTTTGCAGCCTGAAAATCACATTGGAAAGCAATATTTGGACATTAATAGATAATAAGTAGATAATACCTATGAATACATTTTGAAAAATAGAATAGCTTAAACATCTGATCCTTCTGCTATTACGAATCACAATTTGGGCTGTTTAAAGCATTTTCTCTTTTAATATGATAAAAACACTAAATAATATATTTTTTAATATGTTTTGTTATGTAATTTACAGTGGTGTAAGATGCTGGAAAAAAGCTTTGAAATGGACCTTGAAATGTGCTTGAATCTGACCTTGGGAAAGTGTACGAACCCTGTGTGATCAAAGCTGTATTTTCAGCATCATTACTCCAGTCGTCCGTGTCACATGACCCTTCAGAAATCATTCTAATAGGATTAAAATAATATTTCTGATTATTATAAATGTTAAAAACAGTTGTGCTTTTTGAAAACAGTGATAGGTTTTTTTCAGGATTCTTAAATAAATAAATGTGAATTAAATTTGATGGGGAAAAAAGATTAATAGAATAGCAGTTGTTTGAAATATATAAATCTTTTGTAACATTGTAAATGTCTTAACTTTTTTAACATTTTTTTTAAAAAATTCTTATTTTTTATAAATCTCACTGACCCCAAACAGTAGTGTAATTTGCTGTCTTCAGTCAAGCATGGATTCTGATTATGCAGTCTGTGAGGACAAGTTTGTGACACAGTGATTTGTGTTTGTGTGTCAGGAGTGTGCGGAGCGTGGCGAGGACTACAACCGTGTGAAGCTCCTGGAGATCAGTGCTGAAGATGCAGAGAGATGGGAGAGAAAGAAAAGAAGAAAAACCCTGATCCAGGGTTCTCCGGTATAAAACACTCATCTGTTACATCATGAATATTATTAAGCAGTCTGGTTGGTTGGCTGAGAGCATAGAGGGAATGTGGCTGCCATGTATGATGCTGGAAATGTGAAAATGAAAACATGCAGAGCTTGTGTTTCACGCCTGGTCATCATTGGTTCTGGCAATTATCATTTTTCTTCAGCTTCTCCTTGTAAGACCCCTTTTCCAGACCCCCACAGCTGGACTGGATATGTGTTTTAATTTGTGTGTGTGTGTGTGTGTGTGTGTAGGGTACGCTGAGGCCCAGTTGAGACAGTACCAGAGACTGACAAAGCAGATCAAGCCAGATATGGACAACTACGAGAGACAGAGAGAGGAGTGGTGAGACTTTATTTATTCTCATTCAACCTCTGAAATATCTACACTACCGGTCAAAAGTTTAAGATCGGTAAGATTTGTTATGTTTTTAAAAGAAGTTTCTTCTGCTCACCAAGGCTGCAATTTTTTGATAAAAATACACAAAAAACACAGTAATATGGTGAAATATTATGACAATTTAAAATGACTTTATGTTAATATATATTAATGTAATTTATTCCTCTGAAAAAAAGCTGAATTTTCAGCATCATTACTCCAGTCTTCAGTGTCACATGATCCTTCACAAATCACTCTAATATGATGATTTTATGCTCCAAAAACATGTATGATTATTATCCATGTTGAAAACAGTTTTTTACATTTTTATTTCAGGATTCTTTGATGAATAGAAAGTTCAAAAGAGCAGCTTTTATCTGAAATGGAAAGCTTTTGTTACATTAAACACTACCCTTTAAAAAGTTTGGGGTCAGTAAGAATTTGTATTTTATTTTTGGGGGAAATAAATAAGAAATCAATACTTCTATTCATCAAGGATGAGTTACATTGATCAAAAGTTACAGTAAAGACATTTATAATGTTAGAAAAGATTCTAATTAAATAAATGCATGTTCTTTTCAACTTTCTATTCATCAAAGAATCCTGAAATAAAAATGTAAAAAAACTGTTTTTAACATGGAAAATAATCATACATGTTTTTGGAGCATAAAATCATCATATTAGAGTGATTTGTGAAGGATCATGTGACACTGAAGACTGGAGTAATGATGCTGAAAATTCAGCTTTTTTTCAGAGGAATAAATTACATTTTAATTAGAGCTGTCAGTTAAACGCGTTATTAACGGCGTTAACGCAAACCCATTTTAACGGCGTTAATTTTTTTATCGCGCGATTAACGGTCTTTTTGTCCTAGCAAACTTTGTAGTTTTTTCACGGCATGCGTCCTGATCCATTTCAGCGTCGCGCTCGTCATCCACTCAAAGCTGGCTCGCAAGCCCAAACGAGTGTGTGCGGCGTGCCTGTTGTTTTGTTTCCGGTCTAGCTTAGATCCGCTTGCGCTTTGGTCGAGAAGCAACGGGAAAGCGAGAGACGTTTTTGTGCCGGCACACACATCGTTTCAGCTTGCGAGCCGGCCAAATAGTAACGTTATGTTTTGAGTGGATGGCGAGCGCGAGACGCCGAAATGGATGCCAATGAGATTCTGAATGTAAAGTTTACTTTTATAAAGTTGCCAAATTGTCCCATTGACAAGACTAAAGCGATCTGTATGTTTTGTCATTATGAACTGAGCTATCATCATTCGCAGCACGTCCAGCCTGAAACACCACTTGATGATGGCCAAGCAAACACACACACAAACACAGATGATGCAAATTCTCCACCCTACAGTTCACTATCAGGACCTCGTCAGTATTTCTTTCACCCTTTTATTGATGGACAGTGTTGCATTGTGTGAGAGATTATTTAGGCTATATATGTTAGAGTGAAATTGAACACTATTCCAATGTTATTTTCAATAATAATAATTAAAAAAAAACATTTGCACTAAACAAGCCAATCCACTTTTCCATGTTGATAAGAGCATTAAAATGAGAAAAAATGTAACAAAAGAATATCAAAAGACATTAAGAATAGATAAAAATGCGATTAAGTCAAGGTTAACTATGGCATTAATGTGATTAATCGCGATTAAATATTTTAATCGTTTGACAGCACTAATTTTAATATATATTAACATAAAAAAGTCATTTTAAATTGTCCTAATATTTCACAATATTACTGTGTTTTTTTGTGTATTTTTTATCAAAAAATTGCAGCCTTGGTGAGCAGAAGAGACTTCTTTTTAAAAACATAAAAAATCTTACCGATCTTAAACTTTTGACCGGTAGTGTATATCAAGCCTCTAATTCAACACTGTTGAGTTCAATCAAAATGTGGCTTAGTGCACTTATAAAATTGGCAAAGCCTGCGGTGTAATTAATTAAATATATGCTGCATGTCTTAGAGTGAAGAGCTGCTCTGTGTTCTTTTACAATGTTCCCTTTGCAGTTTTACTGTAAGATGTTATTGATATCACTTATTTATTTTTTATTAAATTGTGCATCCCAGCAAAACTAGAGCTTTTTTAAAGCCACATTTTAAGTCACATCTTTTCCCCAAAATTTGCAGCCCTATAGAGAGCCTAAGTCCCTTCCCATTCCGGTCGACCACCGTGGGACCTTTTGACTCTCAGAATTATCTTTTAAATTGACAAACATCATATGTGTAGTTCAGGGCACAGTTCAGACGGAATAATAAGATAAGTTGTCTCTCGCCATTGGCTACCACACATATTTTTTTCCGAAATAAGGTCCCATGAGCCAGAAGCGGAGGGCCGGGACTTAGGCTCTCTGTTTAAGAATATGGATTAGATACTGGAATCGAACCGCTCACAAGTCATTGTTTGAACAATGGCTGTTTTATTTAGTCAAATGAAGGTATTTCTGTCTCATGTATCCAAAATATAAAATAATACAATATAATAGTGTTCTTTTCATTATAATGACGGTGAATGGAGACTAATATTTGTCACCATTTTAAAATGACAAGAAATTAAAGACAATACGAACTTGTGCTTCTGAAGTCTTTTAATTATGAGGCATTCATACCTATGAATATGCCTTTATTGACATTGCATGTGGTGTGGTGCATCTTCAAAAGCGAATTGAGGAAAAGTCTAATGAAGGTCAACTTTTGTGGCTGTTCTGCTGATGCTAATGGTACATAAACTACACACTATATAAAATAAGAAATTTATGATTTTTATGATTTCTTTAACTTCTAGTGGAGAGGTTTCCACCCCACCTCCAACAGTCTTGATTCACGGCACTCACGTTCCCTCTAAAGAGAGCATCGACCGCATGGTGGACGACGTGGAGAAACAGTAAGAATCTGTTTGTTTTTCACGCAGGGAATCTGTTGTGTGTCAGCCGACGCACCTGGTGAACAGATCTGTTCACACACACCTCAGCGTTCCTCAATCAGAGACGGCAGATAGCAGCTCTCTTCAATGTGATGTTCCTCAGCCTCCTCGTGTGTGTGTTTGTTCCTCGCTCCAGATGTGTTTGCCGTAGCGTGCCTGTCGCACATTGCATGTGTGCGCCTGCGAGGGTTTGTTTATGCGTGAGAAGGCATTCTTCTATTTTGGAGGAGCTGCTTTTAGCTTCTGAGAAACATTAGACAGGGCTACGGCTGCCAGATTGTGACGCACAAACACTCTTTGAAGATGTTTGAAGTGATGTTTGTGTGTGTGTGCGTGGGGGTCTATTTGATGGACTAAACTGACATTGTCTGTTGAAGCATCAAACTTTTAGAAATCAATGTCTAGAGAGTAAAACTGGGTAATTTATCAGATGTGTGGTGCTTCTGTGATGATTTTGCGTCATTACGTCACATGTACACACACATCTGTACACATAAAGGAGTCTCAGCTAGTAGGCTATATTGCGTGTGAGGATGTTAAAGGTGGAGATTTATAGCCTTTTCTCACAGCACTTGATATAATTGACTTATTAATTTGATGGTGGATCCAGAAAGGTTTGAACGACTATCACCAGTGACAACTTAGAAGATTCACCCGCAGTAAACTATAAAATACTTTGTTTGGACTTCGGAGTGGCTACAGAAAAAGATGTTGTTAACATTAACAATTTAGACAATATTGCATGGTAATCGTACATTTAATCAGCGTGATTTACTGCAATGCTTTTCTCTCACTTTGGTTGGTCAGAACAAAAGTGGATTGTCTTACTTGTTCAGATTACATTTTCCAGTGTAAAAAATGTTGGTCGTACTTAGCAAAAAGAATAATCTGTGATTGTGAATGCCAGTGTGCTCACACCAGAGCGGTGACTTGACAGCCAGTCATTCTCCTCAAACATTGTGTTCATGCCACGCTGTGCCGTGTCGAGGCACAACTCATGTAAAGTTGATAAGTTTACAGAGATGGCGACAAAGAGGTAAATCTATGGACTGCAGCTTTAAAGGTGTTTTTTTGTGATTTGACTGTCATTTTTAGGGATGCACAAGATATATCGGCTAATAATCAGTATCAGCCGATAGAAGCAATTATTTTCGCTGTTGACTGATTACATCCTGTCAAACAAAAAGTGAATACTGTGTGTAAGAAATCCTCTCTTGTGTTTGAATTTCAGGGCTGTCGAAGTTAACGTGACATAAGTTAAGAACTGTATTTGACCCTATGAATCACCCGTAGTTCAATCCAGAGCTGCCTGATCCGTGTTTTTTCCCTACGTCCAAACGTTATTTGTCAACGTGCCTTCCATCCGTTTACCATGAAGAGCTTTTTAATTCCGATAAGAAAGTCTCAGCTTTATATATTATAGCATGAAAAAAGCATGCATGAACATGCAGATGGTATTTTGAAGATACGAATGAACAACTTGCCAAAATGAATCATGTCTCGTGGAATCACTCAATCTGTGTTTCAACCGCAGGAAAAAGTCAACAAAACAGATTAATAAACAATGTCGCGTAACAATGCATTTACCTTATAGTGTTCAGTTTTTTAGTTGGCTATTAAACAAACACTAGAGAGGAGCGAATTTACTGTTATCTGTGGTAACTTTTGAGTTTTTCATCTAGTATTTATATTTTCTTTTATTTCAGGTATATCAATTTACAAAAAATGTTTTATAGTGGTTTTAGTTAACAATAACAGCACTGACTAAAGAGCATGTCATTCAGTGGATTTTATCATGACTATGCAGGCAAAAAAAAACAGGTTTAAACTTTAGTATCAAAAACAACAGTTCAATTCTTTGTTTTTCTGTGAATAAGTTTAAAACATTTATTTTAATGAATCGAGAACTGATTAATCGCTCTGGGTAAATTATTTGTTTACTGAAAAACACTGGATTAACTAGGTTTTTGTTTTAGTTCTTTCATGCTGGTTCTTCAGATTGATTTCTTTTTCCCTGATATTCCAACCCTTTTTAGAGTTAAAAAATGTGCGTGTAATCTCCATTAATGTGTTCTTGTGTGTTAAGGATTGAAAGCGCGCGAATACAGTCGCCGCAGGGCCTACAACGGCACGCGTACATCGATTACATCAACGAGAGAAACGCCAAGTTCAACAAGAAGGCTGAACGTTTCTACGGGAAATACACCGCAGAGATCAAACAGAACCTGGAGAGAGGAACGGCCGTGTAGAGACTTACTCTCGACTCCAAGCCTCCATCCGCGAAGAAGTCATTCGCAAATATTTTTAAGATGTGCTCCGTTGAGTTTTTTTTCTCCTTTACTGCGTGTTTTTTTTTTGTTTATTTATCTCATATTATTTTAGAAAAACGTTAATTCTGGCAAGTGAAAAAGCAGATGTCTACCTGATGTCAGAGTTTCGCTTTAGTGATGTCAGAGTTTCGCTTTAGTGTGTGTAAATTCATTCATTTCCGCATCAGTTGATATTTACTTCAATAAAGCAATTTCATATCAAACACACTTGACTTCATGGTGCTTTATGACGTTTGTACCACAGCATTGGTGATTTGCTGATTCTGGTTGGACTGGAAAGTTGTTGTCTAACACAATTTAATTTACATTTCAAGACGTTATCTGGACTACCTACTAATCTACCACTCATATGCAATGTGATGGTCACATGAAAACATAGTTTTGTTTTGAAACGTTATGAATAGAGTAATGCCTACTGAAGGTTTTAACTCCCAATATCTGGCAGTATTATAGTATAAACTGTTTAGTATTTATTTAGTAGTAAGTATTCAGTTCTAAATGCTGACAATAGCTGAATTATATAATTTAATTTAGCTAGTTGAAAAACTTAAAAAAAAACTTATATAAGAAGTGTTGGCAACTCAGTACTAAAATGACAAAAATAAAATCAAAGCTATTTAGAAAAATAATACAAGTGACAATTACTAAAACTAAATTTAAATGAAAAAAAAATAGCTAATTCAAAATGAATAAATAATACAATATTTATAAATAATGCTAAAATAATAATGCGCTATGTTTTTCTGTACTAGTCATGGCTGTTTATTACTTCACCAGTGGCATTAAGAAGTCGTTCCAAACACAAGTGCATTTTAGGAATGAAAACAAGTTAACCGTGTATGCTACTAATTAAAAGAAATTGACTCCAGACAGTTGTATTTAGCATTATTAGAATATTATTGAGATGTAAGAGGCACTTTGACCACCTGAGGTGTGTATTAACGTGCAATAATTAAATCCGAAATTCAATTATTGCATGTATATATCAAGGAAAGAGAGCGATTAAGCGAGTGCATCAGTGAGTGTGAGAACTCGGCGTGGTCGTTTATCTTATTTTAAGATTACTTGAACATCAAAGTGTCAATTATTGTGTTATCTCCGTCATTGTTGCCCTTAAGCGTCGTGAGATAAGAGGCTTGTGACCTGAACTAACTTCAAAGCGAATCACAGATCTTCCCAGACTGTTGTAACTGTCTATTACTGTAAATCATATAATAAAGCATCGTCACAGCACTTTCTAGTATGATTTAAAGTAAACGGTTCGTCAAATTTGCTTTCATAAAGGCCCTGTTCAAATCCACAAGCAAAATCACAGGACTGAACGTGCATCAGAGATCTCTGGCATCTGCATATATGAATATGTTATGAATTATCCGTGTTGGGGGAGTAGGGGTAATTGTCTTTGGTCGGCTGCTTTCAAAGCTCGGTGTGTTGAGAATTAGAGCCATGCGTGTTTATGATATCCTGCTTTTGTTCTCAGTGGCAGTATTGGCTGCGGGTGATTAGATGAAGGGGGCCACACAAATCAAACCCTTTGATATCTGAGCTGCTCATTGGCCAACTTTGACTTGAGTTCTTCATATTGACCCCTTTTTTCAAATATGGAGAAATTGGGCTTCCATTGTGAGAAAGAAATACCATTCAACAGCTTCTCAAAACCATACTTTACAATCCACAAGAGCCGCAGTCATGAATGAAACAGAGCTGCGGGTGTTTTTACTCTTTTACAGAGTGACAAATGTCTGCCAAAGGCTCGTCATGTCCGACTGGTGCTTGCTTTATGATCCCAATGGCGCTTCCCAATCCCCGGAAGGAAGACTTGTTCTGTTTCTGGAGGATTGGAGTGATTATGTATGTTAACCTTTAGATTTATCGGTAACACTTTACAATATGCGTGCACTAATATGCATTAATTCATGCTTAACTAATGCACAGATAATCTTGAGTTAATGTATAACTCATGAAGAACTAAACCATTAATTAATGATTACTGCATCAGCAACTAATAGTCTATATGATTAATAGATTAAGTAATACATGAATTGTCATTGTGTATTAATTCCTTAATAACATATTTTATTAACTAATAGTGTCTGCTTTAATTAATCATTAGCTAATGATTTGCAAAGGTATCATTATGTTATGACTTTACTTGTTGAGGCACATCATTATTAACTAGTCATTTAGTAATTGTAGTAATTTGCACATGAATTTGCACTAACAATTAAATTAATTAATCATGTATTAATGCATATTAGTGTACCTGTCATATTATCTGGAAGTTGAAATACAAGGCTTTGGCTCATTCTGGTAATTAACATATTAATTAACACTATTAGTTAAAAAAATGAGTTATTATGGAATTAATTCACAATTACATATTTAATTAATAACAATTCGTGTATGAACTAATACATTAACCTTACAGACTCTTAATTAGTTCCTAATGTGGTAATAGCTTAAATAATCATTAGTAACACATTAATTCAGTATTATCTGTGCATTAGTTAAGCATGAATTAATGCTTATTAGTGCACACGTATTGTAAAGTGTTACCGATTTAT